>JALIZH010032523.1:0-16905 GCA_030522465.1 Rhipicephalus appendiculatus
GTTCTGTGGAAGCAGGATTCTGCAAACTGCAAAATGTTCAGTGCAAGAAGGGAAGAAATGGTAGAGAGGAAAGGCTGGGAGGTTAACCAGTCCAGGATGACCGGTTTGCTACCCTACACGTGGGAAAGGGACGGGGGAAATTGAAAGAGGGAGAGGAAAGAGTGGAAGGAGAAAGAAAGATAGCACTCAACAGAACACACACACGAAAAATCCCGCCATATCCAGAAGTGAATGATGATGAGTGGGCGAAGCTCCATCGTTTTCATCCATGGCAGAAAGAGAATGTGTGGTCTGGAACGCGCTTATACTTCATGGTCATCAGCGTCATCATCATCGTTATCACGTGTAGTGGGTACATTCCACTATACTGCGTCATCGTCATCTTTATCACGTGTAGTGGGTACATTCCACTATACTGGAACGCGCTTATACTTCATCGTTATCACGTGTAGTGGGTACATTCCACTATACTGCCTCATCGTCATATTTCTGCGCCACTATACTGCATCATCAACACCGCTCCCCTCGCCGCAGGTGTTGGAGCGGTGCCAAGTAGGTCACGCCGCAGCTGCGCGTTGACGTCACGCTCGCCTGGCAGTGCGCGCTGACGTCACTGTCTCCCTCGCCTGCCGCGCGCTCGCCGGAGCGCCCGCAGCTGCCGGCTGACGCGCAACGACAAGACCTACGCCAGCCATCGCTTCAAACGAATCTTCCAGCGCTCACCGCAGCACCCGTGTTAGCGCCGTTCAACCTGTGACGCCACCCGTGCGCAACGCTGCTGCTTCGCATCCCATCAGGGTTCCCTTTGGGAAGATGGTGTAAATTCTTTTTCTTTACTTCTTGTCATTATTATTGCTTTGAACACTTCATTTTTTCGTACTGCCGCTGTTGGTGCTTCATTGTTTTGTACACATTTTGCTGCACCGGGGAACTTGTGATTGTGTTTATGTTTGTATTTTTCTTCTATATTTAGTCACTTAGGTAGGAATCTTAGCTTGACCTTCCGTATTTCTTGCAAGGTTTCACGATCCCTCGCACTACCGTCCTTTTCTTGTTTAACAAGTTATTGTTTGTGCAGAAGCCAGAGCCAAGTTCGCCGTTAGCGTTTGCAGTTTGATCGATTCCGATCATTCGTGTTGGAGACTTGCTCACAAAGATTGACGCATGAATTAAATATCGAACACGTGCAGCATTCAATGCACTTCATTCATGAAAAGGAAGTGAAGCGAGTACTATCGCGCAATAATCGCGGGTAACTAACGACATTCGAGACACTAAAAATAACTTGAACAAATAGCTTTCACGGACAAAAAAAAAGAAAAAAAAGTCACCGACGAACACGATACTGCCTAATGCGAATTCCGAGCGCAGCTGTTCAGGTATTTTGATTTTGCGATAAATCGAGCAAATGCTCATGTGTCAAAGTGACGTGGTGCGGCGCGAGTAGGAGTGTAGAATGTTCGGTTTTCACGGGGCAGTCTCTCTTTCGTCCAAGTTCGCCCTATCGTTACGCTGACAACGGCGACGCCACTCAATGCAGGAACGGGCGTCTAAGCGCTGCGCTCGAAAGAGAGAGAGAGAGGGGGGGGGGGGCAAAGCTATTACGAAACTTCTTATTTTCGAATGGAAGAGAAATGTAATGGCGACTGCATATTTGATAACTCACGCCAGTACACATTCTAGGTGCCCTTCTCAACTTGTTTGTGTCTCTGAAGGTGTGTTGTTATTGCACTGCTACGCACAAAAGATGTACACTCGCTGACACTTTGTGTGATGTGTACGAGAGCTTCCCCCCATCAAATGAACAGACCAAAAAAAGGCGTCTCGTCGGGGCGGCGTCCTGTTGCAGTACTCTAAGAAAAAAAAAAGCCATTTGACTCATTTTCGTGAGGCTCGACAGGCCAGGCATATTATTCTCAGTAAGCGGACTCGAGAACTTTCTCTGGAGATCACTAGTATACTCTCGTCCGAGAGTCGTGGAATGCAGAAGAGAGTTAAGCTGTCTCTTTAAAGAGAGTCGTACACTCACAGAAGTTGAGGGAGTACTTGAAGAGCAGGGCAACTGCATTACTCTCGCCAGAATTCTTTAACTCCGTGGGGGAGTAGCGCAGAGTTAGCCGCCGAACGTACTCTTTCCTTGAAGGAAGAGTAAAAGAGGCTGCGAACGCTCTGCTACTCAGACGGAGTTCCCAATCTATGCAACTCTCGTGCCGATGCGGCGTGAATGGGGTCTGGTACTCCGTCCTTAGCAATGCATCTGACCATGGCGACGCCTCAAAGCAATATAACTGTCTCGTAAACATACGCCTTTGAGCGTAGACGCCACAGATGCAAGTTTATTGCGTCAACTTAGTAGAATAACTTTCAGTGATAACAAAAGTATGGTTTTGTGATTGTGAACGTTTCATTCCGAAAACGCCAACAGCGGCACCTTAGAAGCAAGGAGCAGCGCCAACTTCTAACTCGTCGCCAAAAATTAGTTTATGGCACAGGCTAATTGCCACTAGAGTAACGTAGACACTCGAGACATTCGTAAAAAAAAAAAAAAAAAGAAAAACTGCCTTACAAAAAAGAAAAAAAAAAACTTCACCAGCAGAATTCGACCTCGCCACCTCCCGATTACCAGGCGAGTACTAGCTCTACCACCACGCAACGTCTCACAGCGCTGACTACACCGTAAACAAACTGATGAAAACAAAACAAGCCGTTTCGCTTCACGGGTCGCACTCTGAACACAGACGCGATTGTCTTTCCCAACTAAACCTTGCGTCTTCATGAGATTAAAACTGCTGCCAGCCACGCATGACATGCGGCTATGGCCAACAGCGCCAACTTTCGTTCAGAATCATAACATGGAAAACAAAATATACAAAAATTACAAGGATCTGGGGCGGATTATCAGCTGTTACTGCCGAGTACAAGAGCCGTTTCTCGCTCTTTCCGTTGGTTGACGTGCACAGAAGCTTTATGTCGACTGTAATGTCGTTCGATAAGTACGCGCGTATTTGATTGAATAATCTGTATTTTCTTGTGCAAGCGATGATATGCTAGTGCAGCAGCTGTGTCAGTGTGCAGATAACCGATCGCTAAAAATCAAATTGAATGCGCAGGAAAGTATGCCTTCATGTTATACTTCAATAAGGCGTACCAAGTGACAAGCCTGTGTTTTCACGTTTGAGTCAGCGAAGTGCCAGGGACTGCGCCCGGCGGCTATCTGCGGCGGCCTGTGTGCACTGGTTGAAAGCGCGTCGCATCGACGCTCGCTCCTTGTGCGGACACCGTACGCAAGAATCAATGGTTCAGTCAGGTTAATCGATGCCAAAGCTGTACTGTACAGTCATTATTACTCCGCGGAATCGCGTATCAATAAGCCCAGAAGCGCCGATGGCATGTAGACGAACTCGGCCGGTACACTAGGCCTACCTTCGCTGGCCCGATCTCGGCGCAGGCGGCCTGTGTGCACTGGCTGAAAGCACGTCGCATCGATGCTCATCGCTCCTTGTGCGGACACCGTACGCAAGAAACAATGGTTCAGTCAGGTTAACCGATGCCAAAGCTCTACTGTACAGTCATTATTACTCATCGGAATCGCGTATGATTAAGCCCAGAAGCGCCGATGACACGTACACGGACTCAGCCGGTACGCTAGGCCTACCTTCGCTGGGAGTCGTACTCGTACGGGTCGTATTTGGTTGGCCCGATCTCAGCGCAAGTGGCTCGCGAAGGTTGAGGTTTGCGCATTTCTCAAGCCTCTTACTATCCCATTAAAGTGTAGCCGAGGTAAGCAAAACTGTAAGAATTGCCAGAGATGCGCTTGAGTTGTAGTTTTGCCGACCGGCGTTGTTTTTCTGGCGTACTTGTAGTACATGCCGCAGCACTGCAAATCGGATCGGACGCCGGATCGTAACGTTCGTAGATTATTCCTCGGCCAGCTCTGCTGAAAGATTGTCCCAACTATATTTGTAAGCGCGTAGCTAAGCTCTCAGACTTAGGCATTAGCGGCTGAACTACATTGAGCCGATATGACAGAATGCCAGCTGATAATTGAAATTTAACGAAAATTGCATTGATTGTTATGTAGTTTTATAGTAAAAGGCAGACGTGCCTACAGTGATCCCAACGATCACCAGATACTTACACGGGCGCGGCGTAGGGTAAGGTGGGGAAAAAATGAGACAAAATTTGAAAATAGTGAATATTTATTTTTATTTCACTCTTTACCCTTAAACAAGAATGCAGAAACTTTCCTTAGGGTACAAGGTATGTGCTACATAAATATGACCATGTTGCCACTGTTAAAAAGTTTATTTTAAAAAGAAATAAAAAATGCACCAGATGTCTCATTTTGCCCCAACCTGCGGGGAAAAACGAGACAGTGTGAAAAAAAATTAGCCCTTCAGTTTTTGCAATAGAAGCACTTGAAATTAAACTCCATGGGCCCTCACGCAGCATTCATGACCCCAGTCGTTGCACTCCACGCATTGAATCCAGACAGAATCCGGTGCTGTTTTGCTCCAAAACTCCTTGCAGATCAAACACCACCAGTCTTTCTTTGTGCTATTGTTGTATTTTGTTGAAAGCTTGCACTTCATTGGATTATTCAACGATTGGACGCTAGATATAATCTGACGCATCTTCTTCGCCTCCTTTTGCCGTTTTGGTGCAGAACTGCACGGGTGTTTCGTGGCTTTCAGCTTCGTCAGCCGGGCTTCGTGAGGCGATGAATTTAAAACTGTGCTAGATTCGAATTTTCGAGCACAAATTTGGTATTGAAGGAAAACTCGATGGCGAGACGTGTTTGTGAACGGCTTGACTTGGAGATTCTTCCAAATTTGCGTTCGCCTCTTGAGATCATCCTTGGGAACGCGGAAAAATCTCGATGAAGCATGAATGGAGTGGGTGTCCTGAACAGCAGTCAGTGCTTTTTCACGTTGTTTTCCTCCCAGGAAGCTTTATATGATATTCTCTAGTGCGTCCGTACCTTCCTAAACAATAAAATATAATATATAATGAGTGTAAGTAAATGGTTCACTTAATGAGACACTCTCTAAGGCAATTCAATGCCTTTTTGTCGCGTTTTGCCCCCCCTCACATGCCCAAATTCAAAAAAATTTCCGCTTTGGCCCCGCGCACCAAGTGAACTGAAATTTTGGTGGTATGTAGCTAGTAGTATATAGCAACAATATAAATACTTACGTTGTTGTACTGACGCCAGAGTAGCTTCATGCACGGATCCGAAAATTTGGCCGAGAAGAATTTCGCCCCTTTTTGACGGGTCACGAACACACTGACACCAGCCGCGTAATTTTTTTCCACGCGAACGCTGTGAGCAATCATCAACTTTTTTCACATAAAAAGGTGGACAACTACCAGCACCTCTCGCTGAAATATAGAAACAAAGAAAAGTGCTTTCTGTATAAGCTATAGAGGTCGGCAAAGCCAAAATGTCGCGTTTTGCCCCGTGTCTCATTTTGTCCCGCCTTACCCTATGTGTCTTTCAATACGCACAATAGAGATGTTGCGCCACCGGCACTAGAAGGGGGCCAGACATCATGGGTATATATACCGGTTGCTGAACATAAGGTTGTCCGTAGCGCGAGCGGTATATGTTCAGTGTTGCTGTGTTATGTACGATTGTAATGTGTGTGCCTATGCCTGTCCCGTATATGTGACGTAAGCTTAAAAAATCTCAGCCTGTTCACTGTTAGATTGTAAAAAATGCTCGACAATTATTATTTTTTTTTTACATTAGTCCTAGCAGAAAGAGTGATTCTACTCTTGGAGGGAGTTGATGCACTCTAGCCAGACCAGATTATAAAATTCTGTGAGAGAGTAGCGTAACTCCCGCAGAGAGTGTATGCACTCATTTTCAGAAGCGTGACTTTACTCTGGCGAGAGAGCTTGTTCACTCTCGCTCAGCCAGGGTACCATAACTCTGTCGGGAGAGTGTGCCTACTCTGTGCAACAGAGAGTTCTCAGCACTCCTGAAAGAGAGTGAAATATGGGACAAGCGTTTACTCCCGCAAAGGGAGTCGCTAGCACTCTCTTGGGGCTGTGAGTGTATACATGGCTGGTGCGGACACCCCGTAAAGAGTAACATGCACTCGTTCATTTTTACTTAGACTGTACACTGTACATTTTACACAATTGATACAGTTTGTCAATGTGAACGATCCTATCTGATATACAAGTTCCGCGAGGTTATCGGGGCACCACTGATGCCCCCAAGGATAGTTTAACACCTCACATGAACGAAGTTTGAGGAATAATAATCGTTTATTAGATGCGAAGCAGCTCTTTGACTAGGCTGTGTAACGCTGTCCCTCCGTCCGTGCGTCCGTACGAGCGCGCCGCAACGCGCTCCCCTCGCCGCAGGTGTTGAAGCGGTGCCAAGTAGGTCAAGCCGCAGCTGCGCGTTGACGTCACGCTCCCCTCGCAGTGCGCGCTGACGTCACTCTCTCCCTCACCTGCCGCGCGCTCGCCGCAGCGCCCGCAGCTGCCGCCTGACGCGCGCCTAACGTACGCGTTGAAACATGTCTGTACGTGTCACCTCTCTCTCGCTTCACCCTCTCCACCGCTCCCATGCGCAACACTGCTGCTTCGCATCCCATCAGGGTTTCCTTTGGGAAGATGGTGTAAATTTTTTTGAGGGTGGAAACGCTTGCTCGATATATCCTCATGCAGCCGTACCCACGAAAGGGAAGAGAAATGGTCGCTCGAAGTTTTCGATTAAACGGCCGTCTCATTTTCACGTCAGTGTCGTCGCGGAACGAAGATGAATTGCGCGACTTACAAACGATGTCAACGCGTGCTCTCCCGACGAGGCAGCTCGCGCTTTCAGAAGCTTATTCTTCCGGCCATAATTTGTCGAGCCAGGGTTTCTGGTGACATCGTTTCCTGGACGCGAGGAGACGGAAAAGGGTAGGAAGTGCCCCGTGCAAAGGGGGAGGACCGCAATAACTGCCTCACAAACTGGTGGACACCTGAACAGCGAACTCAAGAACAAAACGAGCGCAGATAAAAAAAGAAGAGGCGTTGGGCGCGCATGTCAGTAGCGACAACGTCCTGTGATAAGTGGCCAAACGTTCGGAAAAGAGTTTATTGTTTTTCTCGTGCACCCCTAGGACGTACTATAAACGCGATTGTCTTCGGTGACAAGGGTGCCCTAGGGGGTTTTCACGTTGTCACGCAAACACACACACACATACACAAAGAAAAACAAAACAAAAAAAGAAGCTAAAAAGTAATAATTCAAAGTTGTCAGCGAAGGAATCTGACAGGAATAACCCCATTCGCAACCACGGCGTCGTTGTCGTACAACGAGTATCGGCGCGTAATGGGCGTACAAGAGTTTAACAAAAGTGCAGAACAGCCGTAGGGTGCTGAAGAATGACGGGAGCTCCTAACTTGATAACAACGCTAGCACATTCTGGATGGTTCGGTAGCACATTCTGAATGGTTCGGCAAGTAAAACACAGGAATGATTGTAAGCAGGACATCCGTTCTTCAGTAAAAAAGTTTGCAGAATGCTGCGGCCTGACGATTTTCTTTCTTTCTTTCTTTCTTTCTTTCTTTCTTTCTTTCTTTCTTTCTTTCTTTCTTTCTTTCTTTCTTTCTTTCTTTCTTTCTTTCTTTCTTTCTTTATTTCTTTCTTTCTTTCTTTCTTCTTTCCTTCTTTCCTTCTTTCTTTCTTTCTTTCCTTCTTTCTCTCTTTCTTTCTTTCTTTCTTTCTTTCCTTCTTTCTTTCTTTCCTTCTTTCTTTCTCTCTTTCTTTCTTTCCTTCTTTCTTTCTTTCTTTCTTTCCTTCTTCCTTTCTTTTTTTCCTTCTTCCTTTCTTTCTTTCTTTCTTTCTTTCCTTCTTTCTTTCTTTCTTTCTTTCTTTCTCTCTTTCTTGCTTTCTTTCTTTCCTTCTTTCTTTCTTTCTTTCCTTCTTTCTTTCTTTCCTTCTTTCTTTCTTTCTTTCCTTCTTTCCTTCTTTCTTTCTTTCTTTCTTTCTTTCTTTCTTTCTTTCTTTCTTTCTTTCTTTCCTTCTTTCCTTCTTTCTTTCTTTCTTTCTTTCCTTCTTTCTTTCTCTCTTTCTTTCTTTCTTTCTTTCTCTCTTTCTTTCCTTCTTTCTTTCTTTCCTTCTTTCTTTCTTTCCTTCCTTCCTTCTTTCTTTCTTTCTTTCTTTCCTTCTTTCTTTCTTTCTCTCTTTCTTTCTTTCTTTCTTTCTTTCTTTCCTTCTTTCTTTCTTTCCTTCCTTCCTTCCTTCTTTCTTTCTTTCTTTCCTTCTTTCTTTCTCTCTTTCTTTCTTTCTTTCTTTCTTTCTTTCTTTCTTTCTTTCTTTCTCTCTTTCTTTCTTTCTTTCTTTCTTTCTTTCCTTCTTTCTTTCTTTCCTTCTTCCTTTCTTTCTTTCTCTCTTTCTTTCTTTCCTTCTTTCTTTCTTTCTTTCTTTCTTTCTCTCTTTCTTTCTTTCCTTCTTTCTCTCTTTCTTTCTTTCTTTCCTTCTTTCTCTCTTTCTTTCTTTCCTTCTTTCTCTCTTTCTTTCTTTCTTTCTATAACAAGAAATTTTGACCACCGGAAAAGGAAAAGGAGTAATTATGGGGCTCTCGCTTTTTGCTCTCAACACCGAGTTCAAAGAGAACACTGTAAAATTTCTTACGTGTACGTTGTAGCCGTTTAGATAACACGAGAGAACTCTTTGTTCGGGTCGTAGTGAAAGAGAGTGGAGGGTGCTAAATCGGCTATCACCCAGTGAAGAAGCATTAATGAAGGAAAGCTCATTTCAACGCTGTCTCGCTACTTGAATATACAAGCTCATGAATGTGTTTATTCTACGCGTGAAGCGTTTTTTTTTTAATTTTTTTTTTACCTATCCTCACGGGTTCGCTGTGGCCGCTACACTGCTCTAGCTTCTGCCTGTTATTTATTCGGTAGGTATGTCCCTGGATATGTTTGCGGATAAAAATGCGCGGAGTGAACATTTTCAGTGGATGCTAGTCCCAACAAGCTGCGTTGTACGAAATTGTGCATGCTCCCCGAAAAATAATTCAGGCGGAATCAACTTTGTGTTGGCGGTAGAAAAGGCTGTGTCATTGGACTGATTCTGGGTGAATGCAGTGGTGCCGCCATAGCAGTGGAGAGCCAACATTGGCTAACACTTACCATCATTTAGCTGACACCAGCAATCAATACAACTAGCACATTCCTACATTAGTCAATGCCAACAACTGCTGCAAACATGCGATTGAATACGCAGGGCAGGACACTGCATTTTACAAATCGCGAAGGGAAGTACGTGTGGGGAGATTGCACTAAGATGCGCTCTTCGACGCAAACACAATATTCGAGATTAGCGCACGGATCTTCTGTGCACTAAAAATTATACTCGTTGCGCGTTCCTGGCCGATGCGGCGATACTCATCTAGCCAGCGTTCTGAGACTTCCCCGATAGCTGTCATGCCCATGTTCCCTTTGCCTAGTAGAATTTACAAAGTGTTCCTTTTTTAAAAATGATATCGCAAAATGAAAACTCATCTAATAGTACGCTGCAATAAACCAACTAACTGAAAATGAATTTCAGACGCTGCAGCTCATTTAAAAGATGATTAATAATTCTCACTTGACAATCCGATTACCACTTACTGCAACTAATCTTAGGAGATATACTATTCGTTTCTTACGTCGGTGTGCTTCGAAAACAAAGAAAGACCGGTGTACACACCACACAATGACTACCGAAACATAAGCATGCGTGCTTCTAATCCCTTCGCGTGGAATTAACTCCGCGTTTAGGAAATACATTACACTATTGCACGTGCGAAATCCACTGTATTATTAGTTGTCATAACAATCGCCCAACGCGCGGCGCATTTCTCGACTTCACGGTTCTACACGCGAAATTTCATTATGCTAGATTGTTTTGCCAAGTTTTCACGGACGCAGCGGCTTCGATGGTACCTCCTCCCGATGGTACCGCCTTCCTCCCGCCCAGAGACTGATGAAGTTGGCGTGGGCACGTGGCGCGCGACGCACACCCATTACCGCTTCGCCGCACCAATCGGCCTAGGTCGTGGCAGCCCCCCGCCGCCGCTGGGGGAGACCGGAGGCGCTGTCACCTGTCACACGGCGAGTAAGCTCAGAAAATGAGGTTCCCTAGCGACAACACCCACCGTGCTCTTCCAAGCGACGTCGCTGTGGCCCAAACTTTTTCCCGTTCGCATCTTTTGTGCTCTTCTAGCTGCGCGTTTCTACAACTTTTTGACGTATGGACCTGAAGGCCCCCTTCTCCATCTGCGACGCCGAAGAAACAAGGGCCAAAAGTGTGCGTGTGTGTATGCGTGATGATGAGGGAGGGTGGAACCGCATTCCTAGGTATCACCGCCGAGAAGGGCGCCTGCGGCGTGCGGAGGGCTTCATCTATCACGCAGAAGCATAGCACGCGGGCCAGAAATGAACTTCTCGCCAGAGCGGAGTCGACTCTGCAGGCGTGGAGCAGGGTAGGCCTCACCTCGACGCACGGTATACGCGCGTCATTTTTCAGCGCAGTTTTCGCCCGTAGCTCACTGCAACGCAGGGAAAGCATGCCCAGACGGGCAAACAAATAAGCAGCAAAAAATGTGAGCAATGTTATCAAATTTTGCTTGAACCGCACACGATGCGCTGCCTCGTACATTTGACGCGCCTGAATGAATGATACTTACGCCAAAATTATGGGAGCCCGTTATTCTACGCACCTAACTTGGCCTAACCAAAGTGGGACGGCGTTCTCGTCAGCAGGAGTGATGAATATGAGAAGCGCGTTTTGAAAGCTATGAGGGTGCGGGAAATGGAGAGCGCCAAATTTTGCCCGCAACAGCCCGAAATTCGCCATTTATATGCGCATTTAACTGCAATTTATATTCGGAGAACCGCAATCTTGGTTCGTTCGAAAGAAGTGTATGCATACAAGTGCTCTTACAGGTTTGCGTGACTGCTAGTCATCACCGACGCAGATTGCACAGAGTGCTGTCAAATGCGTTGAAAGATCGTGATTTCAATGAACCCGTGAATACTGATACCAGATATAAATTTACCTCACCGGCAGCAGATGCCCACTGGGTATTGTGTCACGCTGCCGATTTCACGGTTGAGTCCCTGTTGCAGGGGTCGCAATTCGACATGGAGAGAGAGAGAGAGAGAGAAAGATAAAGGAAAGACAGGGAGGTTAACCAGAGGAGGACTTTAGTGGGGTTCTCACTGCGACGAGTATCACAGCTCGTGGCTTTCGGCCCGTATAGTCCCAGCATTTCCTTTTTATTTTTTATTATTATTATTATTTTTTTTTTTTTTCAGTGCAGAGCACTTTAGGGGGCCGGGCTGTCGTATGCTGCAGTGTGCTATACATAGTTTTCATTGACGTCACAGTGGTCGCCATCTTGGAGTACACGCTGGTTGAGATGCTGCGTGAACTCTTACTCGAACGCGTGGAGCAAATAACGGTGACATCCGATTAGTGCCGGTGCCCCCTCGCGTTCCTTTGTGTTCCCCCCTTGGCGCTGCTGGCGAACAGAAGAAAGCGGGGAGAGCACAAAAGAACGCGGGGACCGAACGACTGTTATGTTCTCCCCTGCACTGACACTCTCTTATGGGATAAGAAGTCACGGTGGCCGCCATCTTGAGGTACTTAGTGCAGAGAACCTGTCTGTGACGTCACGTGAAAACTATGTATAGTATGAAGTAGTATGCTGTCGTTGTTGCTTGGCCTAGCGCTCCATCTGTAGCATATTGAGCGCGCGCTCGCGCCAAGAAGTATTCTCCTTGTTATTCGAGCGCCTTCGTGAATAGAAAGAAAAGGAAAACAATAGGAAGAAAAATAAAGAGGGCAAGAAAGAGAAAGAAATAGATAAAAAAGAAGAAATAAATATAAATAAAGAGGGAAAAAAAAGACAGAAAACTGGAAAAGGAGAAAAAGAAAGAAAGAAAGGAGGAAACAAAATAAAACTGAAGAGAAACAAGGAAGGTTGCACAGCTCCGCACATCCTTCAGGCTTGGCACCCGTAATGCAAAGCTGTGCTTTTTTTTTCAGAGCATTCTTCAGAGAGTGCTCGTAAGTGCTCGGTTGTTTAGCACTTCACAAGCACTTCGTCAAGACGAAGATCTCTTTGAGCAAGTTTCCGGTTGTAATACCGCCGTGCGTTTTCAGGTAAAATAACTTCTGTACTCATTTTGTGGGGCGTTTAGTCTCTTTTCTTCATTTTCTTCATTTTGTTTCTTTTTTTTATTTTTTTTTGCACGTGTACGGGATTTACGATAGGTAGCCGTCAAATCCAAGAAGCGCGATGGATTGATGATCGCTTGCTCTCAACTTTTGGTCGACTCATTTTCGCGCGGCTCACCTAAATTGACAGATTACTTTCTCCGCAAAACAATAAGCTTTCCTCGAACCTGCCTGCCAACCAAATATGAAATGACGAAAGCTGAAATGCAGATTTTCGCGAATAACGTTCGATGCGTATAGTCCATTCTCAGTAGTGAGTCAGTCGTTGAATATGCGGAGCCCTATTGCCACAGCAGGTGGAAAAAATCATTTATTAAATGTTCACCGCGATAGCGAATATAAGCAAGAAAAAAAGATCTGTATGATAGCTCAGGTTTAGGGCATATTGCAAGACTAAAAAAATCGCGCGCGGGTAAGAAACGCTAGGGTTACAACGGCAATGCCATGTAGGTTCAACGAGAAGTTTTCACGAGCGCGTTCCGCGGAACGCTGCTAAGATATTTTCTATTTATTTCTGAACTGCACTATCATATATCTCTGAATCGCAACCATTACGTCTCCATTCATTTCTATTAAGAAGACACTATGGCATAACTAAAACATTCTTTTTCTATTTGAACTTTGGTCATGGACTCAACAAAAGGAAAGCTCGCTAACGTGCTGAGAGTGGTTCCCTGACTACCTAAGAAGGCGTTTCTATCAAATTTTACTTTCATTTCAGGCTATCGATTTTACCGCAAGAGAAAAAAGGCCGCAATGCTTCGGAACTTTTCGCCATGTCTTCCGAGTAAGCAATCCTTGTTGCGGTTGAGCCTGGACCACGAAGCAACCTATTCTGTGAAATGTTGCCACTATAGTTAAAAAAAAAAATTGCCAGATCTCACGTACCATGGGAATCGATGTTATGCGAATCGATGTTATGCATGCAGAGGAAAGGTGACGGTGGTGTAAATTTATTGATAGAAACGTTACGAAATGGCGCTTGAGATATGTACAAATGTTGTACGCACAGACATTTGTTCAACAGTCGCATATGGTTTATATAACCAGTTGTTTACATTTGCGTAATGACGCCAACAGCAACTTGGATATTACCAACACTAGAAGCGGTAAGCTGATATGTAGCGCTTTTGCTTGCGAGGAAGTTAGCCGTGGATAGTGCTCCGTAGACCAACTTTAGCGGATGGCGCCTAACTACAATTGACGTTAACCCGACGTGACGCCTGTATCATAGTTGTACATGTGTAATGTTTATAGAATTAGATAGCCAGCACTGCAACCACAATTGACGTTTCACCAACATTACATATGCACGGGGTCTTTTACCGAAGCAGTTCCGAGACCTGGCGTGGCTGTGTGGTAGAATACTGGATTGTGACCCAGAATGCTTTGGCTCGAATTCGGCTGGAACCCTGATATTTATTCTTTGCATTCGTCGGGTCAACGCTGCCAGTGTAAGTTTTTCTTAACGCTCTCTCATTTAAATTACAAGTGTATAATCTCGTTATCCCTGGGTTGATATAAACTGTCAATCACCTGTGGCGCATACCCGCATACAACGATTCGTGTAGTACGGGTATGTGCCACACGCGTCTGGATGAAAGGGTTTGACGATGTACACGGCGGGATTTTCACGTTATTCATGTCATGACCAGCCAATCATATTCTTCAAACCCTCTTACCCTCCCATACTAATTTCGGTCTACCCCAAGTTAAGGAAGCGATCACGAGAGCACTCAGACGTAGGCGGCTAGATAGATAGATAGATAGATAGATAGATAGATAGATAGATAGATAGATAGATAGATAGATAGATAGATAGATAGATAGATAGATAGATAGATAGATAGATAGATAGATAGATAGATAGATAGATAGATAGATAGATAGATAGATAGATAGATAGATAGATAGATAGATAGATAGATAGATAGATAGATAGATAGATAGATAGATAGATAGATAGATAGATAGATAGATAGATAGATAGATAGATAGATAGATAGATAGATAGATAGATAGATACGCTCAAAGTCGCCGAAGTTCGCTAAGAAATGAGTAGCGAGCAATGGATCGGGTGCTAAATTTTTTTGCGCCTCGAATCGGGTTCCTAGATCTATTGTTTACGACCGATATGACCCTGCTCCTTCGTTGCAAATAATAATAATAATAGTGGCTGGGGTTTCACTTCCGGAAACCACGACATGATCACGAGGCATGCCGTAGGGGGGGGGGGGGGGACTACGTAATATTTTTGACTACCTGGGTTCTTTAGCGTCCACTTAATTCTAAGAGCACAAGTCCTCTTTGCATTTCGATGACGCGGGAAACGAACTCGTGCCCTCGAAATTGGCACCGCGCTTTTTCTGTTCTACTTCTAATCACCACGCTTCTCGAAGTTATAAATTAACTTTACCGGCAACAAGGTTTATTGTCATTGCTGGTACTTTTCTCTATGCTGGTGATAAAAGAATAATGACGTGTAATTTGGAGCAAAGGAGTAAAAACCTACGCAAGTGGGGCATCAATTGCTTTCATCTCGAGCACACTCTAGAAGCATGAATGTTTGCTGCGACCTGAAGCGACGTTTCGCTTCCATCGTGTCGTGCGGGTGACATGTCGCGTGGATTGAATGGAAAATGCTTGGAATTGTGAGCCGTTTTAACAAATTAATGAAAGACTATTACTTCACTTAACCTTTATTGCCTGAATTATGAAACCGCCTAAGAAAAAAAATTGCTTTCATTTCCCAGGTTTCAATATCAACCTTTAATTGATACCGCAGTTAAATTATCTAAATTGCAACTCTAATGCATACCATTAGGTATGTCGCGAATTCGCGACATGCCACAGAAGCGAGGATCTTGCAACAAAAAAAAGTACTTCAGAACTACATAACATGTCGTGTGCCACCTGTTGGGTGCGTACACACCAAATAAAAAAATAGAGAACATTGAACTTGCGTCACTCAGGCGAGAAAGAACGAAGACGTGAGAGCTGTTGCACGTGCTTCGCGATCTCCGCCATCAGATACACAACACTTGTTTCTAGAATAGAATACCTTACACAAGACGGCGTTAGATTTTTCATGCTGAAAGCTACGTTTCCCGTGAGTACTTGACAGCCGGTATTAAAGGCGGCACGCATTTCGTGACTTGCCTGCTCGGAGTTTTTTGGTATGTAGCGAATTCGCGCCACTCGGCTCTGAAGAGTTCATGCGCGGTCCCTCCGTCAACGGAAAGTTGTGACGGACTCACGGCACGCATATTGAATCACATTTGGGCCATGCACGTGTTTGGGCCCCGCCTGGTGATCCAACTAATGACTGTATGGCGCTGCAGCTCGCCGTGCTGCTTTGCTGTCGCCCTCTCTGCCTTTTCTGTTGCTTGGATCCCTTGCGGTGAACGTTTTCTGGCTTCAGCAGCTCGATTCGCACGTTTCGCTGCGTCGCACTGATCTCGCACTTCGTCGGCAGTGGACTGAGCGACAAGTAATGTTCTCGCCTTTGCATATCATAACAATTACTTGTATGTCTTCATAACACGTTTATCTTAATCGTCAGAAAGATTGGGAAAAAAATTAAGGCAGTTTCGCAATAGGGGTGCCAAGCCTGAAGGAAGTGCGGAGCTGGGCAGCCTTTCTTGTTTCTCTTCGGTTTTCTTTTTCTTCCATCCTCTCTTTCTTTCTTAGTCTCCTTTGCCGGTTTTCTGTCTTTTCTTTTCTCTATTTATTTCTATTTATTTTTTCCTCTCTCTTTATCTATTTCTGTCTCTTTTTTTATCTTTCTATTTTGCTTCCTATTTTCCCCCTTTCTCTCTCTTTCTATTTAGTGCTTGCTTCCTCTTTCTTTTTCTATTTTTATACGTGGTTTTGCCTGCGTCACGCCAAGCGCACAAGTTGTTTTTCTGCTGATCAAGATAAGTGATCATCATCAAGGCGCTCGAAGATCATGAGAAAGAAGACTTCTCCTTGGCGCGAGCGCGCGCTCACTAATGATCATCAAGGTGCTCGAAAAACAAAAAAGGAAGACAACTTCTCTTGGCACGAGCGTGCGCTCAATATGCTACACATGAAGCGTTACGCCAAGCGACGACGACATCATACTACAGCACAGGACAGCATGCGACAGCCTGGCCCCCCTAAAGCGATCCGCACTTAATAACCGTAACTTCACAAGCCTTCGTACGCTACGCGTACACACTAGCTTATGGAGACATACTCTAATGGTTCAGAGACATATGTAAAGGTCTGAACATAAATTTATTTTGTTTTACTTATAACTATCTTTACATGCGGTACTAATACTGATTATGTTATAGTGGTCGTACACTTACCACGCTGTGTAGTTTAAAATTGCTGCAATTAAATGAAAGCTTGGTAGTAAACAAACCTTACAAGAGCTTGTTCTCTGGCGTTAATACCAATCATTAATACAGGGAAGGCAGGAAACGGAAAGGCAGATGACAGGGAGGTTTTAGTAAAATCGTGTATTCGGCGAGTCGGGAAAGTTTGGAAGTCTGAACTGCACGAACAGATAGGGCCGAACATTACGCGGGATTCCGCTGAACCGCTTTATTTCCGTGTTTTCTTCAGTTGGTGCTGTTGTATATTTCTCTCTCTCTCCCCCCTCTCCTCTCTATCTCTCTCTTCAGTTTCCTAGAAATGCA
>JALIZH010032524.1:0-22901 GCA_030522465.1 Rhipicephalus appendiculatus
AGAATCGCAGTTGATCATGTGGTTAGTGTTCAATTGATGATCTGCCAAGGCATTCAAGCTTGCATTGCCTTTCCTGACATCATTCTGGTGCTACTGGATTCCTCTTTTAAAATTTCCAGTTTCACCTACGTAGGATAATGAAAATGAGTAGATAATGAAGCCAAGGAAGGTATAGGAGGCTTAAATTGTACTGTTTTAAGTGTATAATTGTGAGATAGATGTGAATGAAGTAAAAGGGACGAAAAGACAACTTGCCCCCGGCTGTACCGAACCTGCCACCTTCAGATAATGCGTCAGATGCTCTACCAATTGAGCTATGCTGGAGCATCACATCATTTGAAGGTTGCAGGTTTGGTGCCTGTCGGTGGAAATAGTCTGTTCGTCCACTTTGCTTTATTCACATCTATATCACAATTACTATGATACACTTACAACAGTACAATTAACATCCCCCATACATTCGTTGGCTTCATTATCTGCTGGTTTTCATTAAGGTTCTGTCGAACAAAAAATAAAAAGAGCCCTCAAAATTTCCGTCTTTCATTGATGACATATTTGGCTTATGTGGAAACCAATGCAATGGGCAATTTGTCGTTTCCTTAGGTGTTTTCAGCTCACACTGAACCTCCCACTTTGGGATTAACATCTGTTACAATAGGCACATTGCAAAGAGCTATGTACAGAGGAGATGGAAAGAAATGTGAACAGTGCAGTGCGCTGTTTTAATCACACTCTGACCTTGGTGGCAAAAAAATGATGCTAGAATGGCTCTTTGATTGTATCATGGATGACTCTAGGTGCTTTTTATTACCATCCAGGTAACAACCACTTGAAAGGTAATGGGAAGCAGCAGAGAATGTAGATGCTGCATTGTTCACGTTTCTTTACATCCCCACTGTCGCATCATTGCTGTCTTTGCTTGTGTCATTTGGGGTGAATCTTTCTAGGTAAAAAGAGTATCTAAAGATGTTTCCATACATTACAAGAATGTTTGCCGTTGTGCTATATCACGCTGTGTAGTTTGTTATGTCAAGTTTATTGAGTATGTGTATGCTCATACGTCTCTGTGTGAGTTGTAATATTGCACTTCCTATAGTGATCACCCCTGACATTTGGAGTTTGGTAGGGTGTTGCATCCAGCACATGATAATGAAGGCGTGCACTAGGCATACCAGTTAAGTTGGCCTCCTTTAAGGCGGAATTACGACTGGATATACTTTAGACAATAAAGCCTCATTTCTTCGGTATACAGTTCAGCCTTATGTATGGTGTATTACAGTTTCTTCTATCTGACCATTGCTGTCACCTGTTACCCACAGCATGATGTCTTCAGCTTGCCGGCCATGCCGTAACGCTTTGATGCTATTCAGTTCTGCCAATAGACATAACATAGCTACATTAGGCACAAGTGGAGATGGGACCAATCCCCAAGGTGTACACCAGCTTTTGAGTTCTATGTCATCTGATCTGATTTCGCTTGTTATGATTATCATTATGTGATACACATGAGTGCTATTACATCCATGTAAGTATGTTTAGCTTTTGTAGCTTCTCTAAAATAGTCTTCTGTGTGATGTTTTCAAAGGTCATCACGAGACCCATTTTAAGGATTCCTTTGGTATCCAACATATGGGATCACACGTCCATTTTTAGCAATCAATTTGTAGCATTATGTTGTGTGTGGAAAGTTATAGCCTGAACGTGATCATAGTATACAGGAACAGGTTTCTGCCATCAGTGTCCTGTCAACCTACGTATATAGCTTTTACCTTCATATGACCATTTTAGCATGTCAATAAAACAACATTGATGTGATTTGAATGTACTTGATCGTGTGAACATTACTTGATAAATAAGCTTGCCTGTGCACGAGGTTAATGAAATGAGCCCGTAATTATGTATCCGAACCTCTCTGCTTGACTTTGGGATTGTTACCACTGATGTAGGCAGCTGTCTTGCTCGCCAGCATTCGATCAGATACCTGGTGGAAGCCATGATAGAATAATCACAAAGGTTTTGCCACATCTTAATGATTCTGGCGGGGCTGGGCATGGATTACACTAAGCTGCACCCTAGCTATCCTCCCCTCAGTTATTGGGCTGTCTAGGTCCCAGTTTTTTTTCCCAGCTCTACGGGTTGTTCTCCCTTGGTTGTGAGACCTAAACATCACAACTGTATTTCTTTTAATGTCATCCTCAATATGTGATAGCTGTAAACAAGAAAAAATATCTCCTATATTCATGTATTTTTTCTGGGCAGAGTAAGAAAAGAACACAGCTGGAAAGAGAACACAATTTGCGCATGTGAGTGTTTGTTTTCATTGCATTTTGTGACGGTGCCAACCGTGGCAGGGGTCCGCCGTTAGTTTATGGCTGGGGTGGGCAGCCTTTTGAGGCGGAGGGCCGAATTTCTTGAAGCCGACAGCGCGGGGTGGGGGTTGGGGGGCACGTCAAGGGAAGCAATTAGGCGAATTGAGAAAAATGTGAAAAAAACTGGAATTGGAATATAGAAATGATGTTTATTTGCAGCACAAACGTCACAAAGTTGCAATTTACAAACAAAGCTTAGAATTATCAAAGGTGCAATGTTGGCCTTCAGATAAAAGATGACAAGGAGACGGGGTAAAGTTCGGACGTCGTGCGGGGGGCCGCATTATACCGCCCCGCGGGCCGCAGGTTGCCTACCCCTGGTTTTTGCCACCGTCACTGGTACCGCCACTGCGCACTTCGATGACATGAAGAGCACGCGGGGGGCACCCACGACGTTGCTCTAAAACAGTAGTGTTTCTCAGGGGCCTAATAAAGTTCTGTGTCTGTCTTTCTCGACCTACACGTCTGTACCTCACGATTGATGCCCTGATCGTCGTCAGCGTGCCGCGCTGTTGCCGCGCGAAGGCTCCCTACCTGAATCATCGAGTTCAAGACGTGTGCGGAACGCAGTGTTCTTGCAAGTTGAAGCGCACGCACTTTCAAGCATTGCGATGTCACGCCGGGCGTAAACTAGCGCAGATGGGCTGATTGCATGCCACTAGATGCGGCAGCACAATCGCGCAGGTTAAAGCCCCCTCAGCAGCGTTCCGGGCGTCCGTGAGCGCGACCATGCAATATGCAACTCGTACCGCTGTACAACAGAACGTAACTGTGCAAATGCTTCGTTTACGCCACAATACGGATAATTGAACCCACATGGGCAAAAGTATACGTTTGTGTCGTCTGCTGGTGACAGCCGCCGACAACCATCACCTCTGCTACGCCGAACGGTTGCCAGCACTTCGCGAACATCGCGTCGGCCAATCAGCGTGCGCATGCATTCCGGTCCGTGCGGCGCCACCGTGCATAGGCTCCGTCTCCAAACCGCACGAAAGGCGGAACGGAACAGAAAAACGGAGCGGAGGCGGGCGTGCGGCCGTACCGTGGTAGGGCCTTTAAGGCCAAACCACGGTACGGCCGCACGCCCGCCTCCGCTCCGTTTTTCGTGTTCCGTTCCGGTTTTCGGCCGGACAGGAGGCGGCAGCAACTTTTCAGTTCGGTCGGACGGAGCGAGCCCGCTCGCTTTCTCGATCGCTGATTGGCTGAGAAAAAAACGGTGGCATCTGACGTCATCACGCCTGCCCGTCTGCCCGTCGTGAAAAAACATGGCGCCCGGCTGACGTGATCAAGCTGGTAGCGAAGCCTAGTCGACAGCCGCGTAAAATAAGCTTATTTAAACATTATTGTTATTACCACTAGAGTTAATCAGCATCCGCGGAGACATTTATCGAAAGGCAGCAAGCCGGCGCAGCCTTCCTGCCCTCATCAGTGGCTGCGATCGCCTACGGAACCCGACGGAGAGTGTTGTGTTTACGCGAGGATCGGAGGCCAACCGATTTCGTGTGTTTCGTGCCATCGTTCGCTTTGCTTTTGGAAATAGAAAGTCATCATGTGCAGGTGTAATCTGCGTATTATACATGCTCATCGTACAAAAACGTCAAAAGTATTCGATCGCCGCAAACAGCGTATGCGATTTGTATGTGATCCGTGTTCGGGGTTCGTTCTAGTGATACTGGTGCTTTGGGTGAACGGCCAGTCGTGTGTGCAGTACGGATTGGCGATAAGTTTTATTGCCTCTTTAGCGCCGTCATTCGACACATTCTGCTGCGCGTGTGCAGCTTTGCCGCTGGCGATGCGCTGTGGGGACCGCGTCGCGTCCTAAGTGCTCGATCGTGTCCCCAGTTGACGAAGTTTGCTCACGATTCACGAAATACCAGTTGGGGTATGAGCCTGCGATGTGCTGCAGTGGTGTTAGACTCAAAAGTGTTCTTTGCGGCATGTGTGTGCTCTGAAGTGGGCTGTACATGTGCGCTGTCTGTGGTGTTTTCTTGTGTATATCAGTCGTCTCGATACAGAAATTCCATCAAACTTGAATTTGCTGTTTAGCTCGCATATAGCTTGTTTCAAGTTCTTTCAGCGCTTTCAAAGTTCTCTTTTTATACAGCTCTGTATTTATATATGCCCGAGAATGCTGGAGTTATGAATGACGGGTTGAGGTAGCCTTCATGTGTATTGTGTGGAAATAATACCAACAGAAAATTTCAGATAAGGCAAGTCGCGATGCGAACAACTTCTTGGTGGTCCCCAACCACAGAGACTGCTTATCGATAGTCATGTAGAGGAAGAATGCTTCAATTCTCGACAAATTTCCATTTTATAATCGAAAGCGATATGCATGTAAGAGGAACTAAATTATAACTCTAACCAAAATTGTGTGTTCAGTATAAAATCTGTTGACATATAACTGGCACAATAACTTGTATCAAACTTTGATGCCAGTTTGCCCTCATTGGCTAGCTACGGTCATGTTACAAAAGCTGGCTGAGTTGCCCAAATCAGAGCTTTCCAGTACCTTGCAGATTTGCCTTTTCTCATTCTATCGTTGGTGGCATACCTTTTTGCCATAAATCTTTAATTTAATGTAAACAAAATTGACCCGTATTAACCAAATGGTTTCCCTGGAGGCTCATTCAGGTACTCTTTGATCACCAATTTTGTCTGCACCTGGTGCTGGATAATGTGTCCTAAAACGACTCGTAGTAGCAAAATATTCCCATGAGCTATTTCGCGCTGTCACTGATTGGCTGAGAAAGGGGCATTGACGTTATGACATCTTCAGGTCTGCACGGTGTGAAACATGGCACACACATGAAGCGACAAAGTTTGAGCTGAGACCTAGTCGCCAGCTGCATAAAAGTTTATTTGGATGTTATTGTGATTAGTACGAGAGCTAATCAGCATCTGTGGAAATATTCATTGAAAAGGCAGCAAGGCAGTGCTAGCTGTTAGATATAATCAATGTGTGTGATCACTAGAGGCCGGATTTTTAGGCACTAAAAATCGAGTTTTAGGTGCCAAAAATAGGCAGGCAAAACAGAGTTTTAGGCCCCCCAAAATCGTAAATATAGGCACAATAAATTTTTACAAAAAATCAAATTTTCAAAGCAAGACGTGCGCGACCTGTGTTTACGAGAAGAAAGCAAACAAATGTTACAGTTTATGATGGCACAAAGGCGTTAATAGTTTAACATAACCATGCAATTGTCCTTCCCGCACGGTTTGCAGAACACGGACTCTCCTTTTATTGTCCAGCATGGTGAGTTAAGTGTCCACCGTCGAATAAACATGCTCCTGGGTCTGTTTCTTTTCGGCGTGGCTGAGAAAGGCAGCACAGGATCCAATAGCCAGACCGCTAAAAGGCCAGATCTTAAGGGTCTGTTAGCCTCGTATTGGCTGGGTCTAATCGCGCAGGGTCAATTTCTCCTCTTTGTGTGAACTCCATAAAGGGCCCCTTACCAGGTTTCAGCGTGTCTAGCTAGAAGTGTAATGCATGCACTGCGCACTAACGATCACGTGTGACAAGATTTACACGCTACGCACCCCGGAAAGAGGTGAAATGTCAGCCTGAACGCCGCTTGCCCTTAATCTCACGGGCGCACGCACCAATATGGAGGAGGTGACGTACAATATGGAATGGTCCTGTGTACGTCACAAGTGTTCGTGACACTGGGAGAATTATTCGAGGTGACGTGTAATTTGTGCAGTCTGTTGCTTGAATAGAAAGAATGAAAGTTGATAGAAATCTTAAAACATATAAACGGAATGTGTGCGCGTTTTTATTTATTTATTTTTTTCTTCAAATCGAGCTCGATGCAAGACTTAGCTGCCTCCATTTCGTTTGTGCTTGTGCTCTCGCCGTTCTCGCGTCATGCCGGCGCCAGCCCTGACAACGCTTATTATGTTTTGGTGCTTCGTCCCTTACAGCAGTTCAAGCGGTGTGACGCACTGTGTCATGGTGAGGCTACGTGATCCATGCCAGCATCTCCAAACGCTTAGAGGGATCCATCTCACAGAAACAGGCAGTACACTAGAGAGAATGCCGAAACGATACAACACCGCTTGTGTGCACGACATGGCTTGGGCATGTCATGTGCACACTGTGTAACCTTGCGTGCGCACGACGTGTTGACGCGTCTGCGTCGTGTGATCTTCCGGCTCCAAGTTGCTCCGATACCGAAGAGGGCAGGGAAGGAATTTCGCTTGCGAGTGGCAAAGGTTTCAAGCTCACCTACCGGCATCATGCTTTCGCGGCTCGTAATGAACCAATTAAAAAGTTATTATGGTACAAAGCTCTTCATTGGGCACGCAAACACTTCCAGTGTTTAACTAAAATTTCTCATGGGACCTGGTGAAGCGCCCTTTAAGAAGTAAATTACAAACGAAACAGAAGCCATGTGCACATCTGATTTTTTTTACCTACACTCTACTTTCCCCTGACGGTACTCCATGGTTTCGCATTCGTTGTCCATCTTCCTGCTGCTGCACACAGGCATCTCCTGTTCCCTGCCCTCCACCACACCCAGGTCTTCAAAGAGGTGCTTCAATTCCTTGGGAACACTGGACTGGAAAACCGGCTGTAAAAGCCGCCCGCCACGTCCTCTGCCATGGACGCCACCCTCCTCTTCTTTCCGTGTCCTCTTCCCACCTTTATTTTCCTCTCCCCATTCTTCTGTATACGCTGGGACGTGCTCCCATTTAGGCTTGCAGAAATGGCGTCTTTTCCTCTCCCCCTGCTCCAACCGTTCGCGCCATGTCAGTGCGGTGGGATAAGGTGGCCGGCGCGTCCCATTTTACTGCTGCTAGCGGTTGCTTTCCAGAAGTTTGTTGAACTAGGGAACTAGGTTGTTGCACCCCATAGAGTTCCGAAACGTCAATTTTGCCCGGTACCATGAATTACGGTCTCAAACTGTACTCGAAAGCAAAATTTGAAGCTTAATAGCGTTCATATAGGCACACATTTTGAAAATAGGCATTGTTAGGCACTTGTAGACATTTAGGCACAAACCCCAAAAATAGGCATTTATAGGCACTATAAAAACACTATAAAAGCCCTCCTTGACCCCTAATTCATGCTCATATATCAAAGTAGCACGATAGGAACGCAAGGAACAAAATAGGCATTTGCCTAAAATCTGGTCTCTAGTGATCACCAATGGAAAGGCACGAAGTGTGCTGTGTAGGTAAGCGTCGCGCGCTGTCGATTGTGTGTGTTTCATGTTTTCGTTCATTTGTCAGGTAATCCCATACAGGTGTGATCTGCATATAACACACACTCATTATGCATTCAACATATGCCATTTTTGTGTGTTCTGTGTCCAGAGTACAGAGTGAAATGCATACCTGTATGTTGGTACTTTTAGTAACCGGCAAGGTCTAGAGTGATGATACACTCAGTGGCTATAAGTTTCATTGCCTCTTCATCACCATCATGCATGCCCTATTGTGTCCGAGCTATTTTGCCTTTTCTTGTGCTCTGTGGTGCCCGCGTAGCTTTCGAGCAATCGATGGTGTCCTTTGACGTGTACCTGTAGTGTGTTGCAGTAGTTCAGGGTGCTGTTTTATGTGTTGTGCATCGTGCAATGCGTGTTACTAATTTAACCATGCAGGCAATCAGTCATTTGTTCCTGTCTGTCAGACTATAAAAGCTGGATTTATCTGCTTCTCACACGTACTGTCTGTTCGAAGAATTATTTACTTGTGCAGTTCCTCAGGTACAGTCGCGCTCAATATGAGTTGCAACACGCTGGCTGTGGTTAAAGTGACCCCCACGCCTGAGCAATAGCACCGACAAACGTTAAATTGGTTCAGGAAGTACCGTGAATTCAGAGAGTTTTATTCACCAATTTTTTTCTACATAGGTGCCAGTTTGCAGTGTTAGTGCCATCTTGAGTAGAGACATCGTGTTGCAACTCATATTGAGCGCGACTGTACATCTTTTGGTGAGGTGCATCTACAAAGTGGCTTAATTTGCGTGTGCTGGCAGGTCTCGACACTACCCATAGGAATGTTTTTAATGTGAATCCTGGGCGGCCTTCATTTTTGTTACATGGATGTCAGTTTGAACCAGACGATATCCATGTGTATGGTTTTGTGTTCAGACCCAAATGGTTTGCGTACTAAAGAATCATAACTGCTCGTTTCTTGCACATGCCTAAATGTGCAGGTTTTTAGTGCAGGCATTTGTGAGAGCAGATGACAAGTGAACACATATTTGGTGAGGACTGTGAAATTAATTTTAATGTTTTACATATCTTCATGTATTGGTAGAAAGCTATATGTGTAAGCATCCAAATAAGTCATTCAAATTGCCGGGCTACTTGGTGCACACTTGCTTGTTCTGAGAACACGGTAAGGTGTGTTTAGATAATCGCAGTCATAGGGGAGTCCCATCTAGATGGTCATTTCATGAAAATTTTATACTGTCATTAGGTTCTGATTGTGAACAATGCAGCAGCTGAACCGGTAAAGTATAATGAAGTCTTTGTTGGACAAACGTGAGCCCAGCAAACCAATATATCATCTGAAGCTGCTATAATTTTTTTATGTATGCAGCTGTAGAAGTCAAGTTGTTCTGAAAACAGCTTCTCGTCACAGTCCTTTCTATATTACAGAATGAAAATAAAGTTGATTGAATTTGCTTCACCTACTCACACTTTCGAGTACTCACTCACACTCATACTTGTATACACTCACTCACTCTTCATGTACTGGTACTAATTCATGCCTTTGGAATGAGTGTGACTGAGTGTACTCATGAGTGAGTATGCTGAGCTATGCTCCCAAGAAATGCGTTATAAATGAGAAAGCAGCCTGAACTGCTTATATGATGTATTTTTATGTATTTTCTTTGTTATGAGACACATTTTAAAATCGCAGTGCAATTAAAGGAGGTCAATAACTTCATGCACTGAGGCATGTCTCATCACACTACAATCATTAACTAAAGACAAAGGTGATAGTTTCTGTTGTTGTTCACCAGGTTAAACCAACAAACCCAGCTGACCATGACTTACCCGAATTTGCTGTGCTTTCATGCTATAAATCAATAGAAAAAACTACTGATTGAGATCTTACAGGTTACATGTCACTCATA
Source organism: Rhipicephalus appendiculatus (assembly GCA_030522465.1). NCBI lineage: Eukaryota > Metazoa > Arthropoda > Arachnida > Ixodida > Ixodidae > Rhipicephalus > Rhipicephalus appendiculatus. The sequence continues at coordinate 9,463 of JALIZH010032524.1, forward strand.
TTCTGTTTACATTGAATTATCTGGAGATAATGCCATGGCAGAATATTTCTGTGGCTGCACACTGGTGTGCAGCCACTATCATAATCAACAATGTATCTGTATGTATGTTGTGTTTCTTATCATTTGAATGCTACGTGTTTCTTTTTAAAAGTCGGTAATGTTCAGACCATGTATTATGTCCCACAAGCAATGTGCTTGGATTTAGAACACTGCAATTCCAAGCACTTTGTGCAGTCCAAATGTTGTTATTGTTACTGAAACCCTCTTTCTGCAATGTCCTCAGGTGAAATGTAGGCAACGAATGAAGGAATAAATTAGTTAATAGTGCATGGGCAATGTGGCTTCATAAAATGCACTATATTGCATTTCTACTAATTCAGTGAAGCACATGCAGATAGTTGTGCTAGTTTGGCTGGCACAACGGGACCGAATAATTCCCCTTGAGGGCATTAATGCATAGTGTAGCAAGGGGGGGGGGGGAATGTAAGCTCCATCTTTATCTCAGTGCCTCAGGTATGTGAAAATGGAACCACACTTATGTCACCTGATCTAGGAGCAACAATCCATGTGGACCTCATCCTATGTCATATGAACCCATACTTCCACACAAAATAGCAACAAGCCTGAGCAGCCGCCCTGCGCAGAAGACAGTAGGATGCAAACCCCCAACTTACTGATACGGTCTCATCTCCCTGTAAGCGAGACAGCAACTCCTACTACCAGTGCACACAGCGTCTGTCAAGAGCAGTCTTGCACCCATAGGTCGGCAAAACTTGTGGAGCTTACTCAGACTCACTCATGAAATATATTTTGCGCTTAGGGCTCACTCGGACTCAGACTCACCAAAATTTTTCTGAGCCGTACTCACTCGGACTCACACTCACGAAAATTTTCTTCAACCGGACTCAATCGGACTCAGACTCACCAAAACATTACTCACCCGGACTCACTCGGACTCAGACTCACGGCTTGATCTGAGTCTGAGTGAGTCCGAGTGAGTCGACTCATGAGTCCGTTAGCCTAGAATTATCTTTTTCGACCACAGTGTCAATGCTCTATAACAACAATATCTCACGTAATGGGTGCTCTTCTTGGCGCCTTTTGCTATAGCACCTTCGAATACGAGTTATGAGTGCTCGTAAACTAGTAAGGTAATTTTTCGTAAGAGAGATGTCAACATAAGATATATTTATTAAGAACTTCATTCCAAGACTGACAAGTGCGGCGAGTTGGGCGGGTTGGTAAAGATGCATAACTAGGAACGTTCAGCGCAATAATACGGGGGCACAAGAAAGAGATGCAGACCACACAAGCGTTAACTTCAAACCACGTTTATTTGGGAACACACATGAATATAGCCTATACTAACTCTAATCGCAGCAATCTCATGCCTCACTCTCTTACAAATATAGTTCTACAAAAAACATGACTTTTTATCAAGAACACGCCTACAATCATCAACTAAACAGGGAATACCGCACGTGTTATCCAGCAATGACAAAACATACAGAAAAAAAATCCAGTAAATCAAACATACAAACGAAATTAAAACACATCACGCACGGCCATCTGATGAATATACGGAAAAAAAACACGAAATGACGAAACCATGCCGGCTGCGCAAAAGATAATAACCTTAATCCGTCGAATGCGGAACTACGAAGGGATGCTAAGGAATGAAAATTCTTTATCATGAAGGAGCACTGGCGGTTGGCTCACGCACTTAGAGCCTTGTCTTTGGATAACGTAAGCCTCAGTTATTTCGCGGGTTACTCTCTCCCTGTGACGAAATAGCCCAGAGGTTTTTTCCAACGTCGGACTGCAGCCACACTGACGGCTATGCAAGGCCAAATGGGACGACGGCGCACCTTTCAACGAGCTGTGGTGCTCGCGCAGACGAACGTTGAGACAACGGCCAGTTTGGCCCACGTACACGTGACCGCACGAGAAGGGGATCTCGTACACCACCTCTTTTACACATGACACGAACTGCAGGCCATGCTTCATGGTGCACTCGCCTTTTGCATCCGCTTCCTTTCTCTCAAGATGCTGCAGCCTCGGGCAAATCCCCTTCAGCTTATTTTTGGCTGAGAACACCACGTTGACATTAAAGCGCGCCGCCACTCTCTTGAAGTGGTGGGACACTCCGTGAATGTAGGGGACTACTGAGAATGGCCTGCTTTCTTCACTTCTTCCCGCCTGCGCTAGCATACCACCTGCTCTTACGCACCCTTTCACCAGTAGCTGCTATAACCGCGTCAGGGTACCCTGCCTGTCGCAGCTTTCCCGCTTGTTCGCGCACGCTTTGGCTCATCAGGTGCGGGCAAGACTTCGAGATGGCAGACTGGATACATGAGCTGGCTATTCCGTTTTTTACAAGCCTAGAGTGACCAGACTGGTAGTCGAGCAAACCCTTTTGGGATCTTGGTTTGTATTGCCAGCATATCTTCTCAGTGCAAAAGACCAAATGGAGGTCAAGATACTGTAAAGTGTCATTCCGGGGTGTCTCGCACGTGAAGGTCAAACCTTGCCCTTGCTCCCTGAAAACCTTCATTATGTCAACCATTTTTCTGTTGAAATCGCTCATGTCGACAAAAACCAAGTAGTCGTCAACATAACGAATGACTTTGACCGCCAGATCGAGAAGGTTACTTTGGATAGCTCTGTCTATCTTTGCCAAAAATATCGTACTCAGAATGGGCGCTACACAAGACCCAATACACAAGCCAGATCTCTGAGCGAAAACTTTCCCTTTCCACGTGACAAAAGAGCGTAAGAGCAGGTGGTATGCTAGCGCAGGCGGGAAGAAGTGAAGAAAGCAGGCCATTCTCAGTAGTCCCCTACATTCACGGAGTGTCCCACCGCTTCAAGAGAGTGGCGGCGCGCTTTAATGTCAACGTGGTGTTCTCAGCCAAAAATAAGCTGAAGGGGATTTGCCCGAGGCTGCAGCATCTTGAGAGAAAGGAAGCGGATGCAAAAGGCGAGTGCACCATGAAACATGGCCTGCAGTTCGTGTCATGTGTAAAAGAGGTGGTGTACGAGATCCCCTTCTCGTGCGGTCACGTGTACGTGGGCCAAACTGGCCGTTGTCTCAACGTTCGTCTGCGCGAGCACCACAGCTCGTTGAAAGGTGCGCCGTCGTCCCATTTGGCCTTGCATAGCCGTCAGTGTGGCTGCAGTCCGATGTTGGAAAAAACCTCCGTGCTATTTCGTCACAGGGAGAGAGTAACCCGCGAAATAACTGAGGCTTACGTTATCCAAAGACAAGGCTCTAAGTGCGTGAGCCAACCGTCAGTGCTCCTTCATGATAAAGAATTTTCATTCCTTAGCATCCCTTCGTAGTTCCGCATTCGACGGATTAAGGTTATTATTTTTTTCGCAGCCGGCATGGTTTCGTCATTTCGTGTTTTTTTTCCGTATATTCGTCAGATGGGCGTGCGTGATGTGTTTTAATTTCGTTTGTATGTTTGATTTACTGGATTTTTTTTCTGTATGTTTTGTCATTGCTGGATAACACGTGCGGTATTCCCTGTTTAGTTGATGATTGTAGGCGTGTTCTTGATAAAAAGTCATGTTTTTTGTAGAACTATATTTGTAAGAGAGTGAGGCATGAGATTGCTGCGATTAGAGTTAGTATATATACATGTGTGTTCCCAAATAAACGTGGTTTGAAGTTGGCGCTTGTGTTGTCTGCATCTCTTTCTTGCGCCCCCGTAGTATTGCGCTGAACGTTCCTAGTTATTCATTCCAAGACTTGGCAAGGAGGGGGGAGGGGTGGAGGTCAAGGCACTCCCCTACGTAATTCATGCCTCTGATCAACAAATATTGAAATGGTGTGTGAAAGACACGGTTTTGAATACGTGTCAGTAGACGTGAGTATAACATGACTCCAGGCAAGGCTGATAGTAATGTTGAAGATAATAGATATGGCCATATGTCGGCAAAAAAAGTGGAACTCACTCAGACTCACTCAAGAAATATATCTTGCGCTTTGGACTCACTCGGACTCAGACTCCCCGAAATTTTCCTGAGCCGAACTCACTCGGACTCACACTCACGAAAATTTTCTTCAACCGGACTCACTCGGACTCAAGCTCACCAAAATATTACTCAAGCGGACTCACTCAGACTCAGACTCACCGCTCAGTCTGAGTGAGTCCGAGTGAGTCGACTCATGAGTGAGTTCGCCGACCTATGCTTGCACCACCCAGTTTAGGAGCAATTACAGGGCATATGTACTAGCAAAAGCAAATAACTATACAAACAAAAAGGGGAATAACTTATAAGGTAAATACATAAGCAAAATACAAATAATTAATATATACTTGTACAAAAAAATAGTATTACTACATATAACATCATATTCGTACGTATAAAAAAAAAAGAGAAGACATAACGGCATCGTAGCTTATGCTTGGTGAAAATGTGAAAATATAATGCAGTGCAATTTAAAAATTTTAATAATATTTGTAATTGTAAAAACCATCTATTTAGAGTGGTACTTCTTGGATGTATGGATTTCAGTTTATTGGTCGTATGCATTAAGCGTGGTTGGACATAATAATTTGGTTGGCTGTGATAATTATCAGAATATTTTATTCACACACAGTTCTGCGATAATGTGTGTAGTACGTTAAACAGTGCAGGAACAGACGAGAGATTTTACATGATGTGTGATTCAAGTTGTGTTGTGGGGAAAAAGACCAAATTTACCCCTAAGCGATTTTTCCTGGTGAAGCAATTTTAGGTCCTGCACGTACTTCTTTGCTCACTCTCAGTGCCCATGGGGGGTATCCTCACTTCATTGTGTCGTTGAGTAGTGACTAGGTGATTATAGAAGAGGCCCAGCTTGCAGGTTCACACAGAACATATCGTGCAGGAGTCTTAAAGGGACACTGAAGCACTTTTTAAAAAAAATCGAGGTTATGGTGTCATGATAAGTAATTTTGTGCGGCGAACTCGGAAATAAAGTCGAAAATTTTCATAAACCAACGCAAAACACTTTATTTTGCCGAAAACGAGCAACAGGCGCCTCGGCCGGCATCGCGGGTCTCGCCGCCGCCTGTGATTGGCCGAAGCTCCGTGACATCACGATCGGGACCACGAGGACAGCTCACGGCGCGCGCGGGCGGGCGATGCGGTGTTGTCGGTGTTTTTAACGGTTGAAATCTGGTAGCTGCTGTTATGGCGAATTCTGAAAGTCGCAGCGAGTTCGCTGTACATCCTTACATGTTCGAGCCGGTCGCCACAGTTAGAGAGACGACCGAAGACGCTGCCAGCGCCGATGATCCGGCACAACAAAGTGTGTCCCAACCGGCCACCTTCACCCGCGTCGGAAACATGGACTGGTACGTATAAGATGCATGTCAGTGCTCAGTTTCACTGTCGTAAACTGATACAAATCATCCGTTCAGCCGCGGATATTCAATCCGATGAGGAACAGCAGCATTGGCACTAGCTTTTAGCTACGTACTGGCACGGACCACGCTAGCGCGCGCATCGTGCAGAAACATTAGTTCGTGAATTTCACTGCTCATAGTGCAGCATTGTTGATGCAGTCAGTATCACACTTCGCAGCGGGCAAGAAGCATGCGATGAGTCAGTGTGCTATCGCGAGAAAAAAAAAAGAAACCGATATCGATGGTTACCGATATCTGTGTACACGTTTTCGCCATAGGTGTTCATGCACGCACTGCGTGCCAATGAAGAACGAGGAGGACTGCTGCTGCTGCCTCGAGATTCGGCAGATCCGCGACCGGCAGAAACATCCCCGGTGCATCACAACGACAAAAAAATTTAGAAGTGTGTGCTTAAACAAGGACGTTTTGGAAGTGGCCTTACAACAGAATGGCACGCCGGTTGACTCGTCAAGTCAGATGTCTGTTAAAAACAGGTGAGAAACTAGTAGCTATAGGCTTTGATTTGGAACTTTGTGTTTACAGTGTCCTTCACTTTTTCAGACAATTAAGACATGCCGGATACAAGCAATTTGTGTACCTGACATGAAAAAGAACTGGCCAAAAAAAATAGAATAATACTGCCAAGTTGTGTGCTGAATGCAGTTAGAAAAAAATATCCAGACCCTGAAGGCAAATACACTGGATTCAAGCACTCCTATGGTTGACGCAAGTAAGTGTACACAATACAGCTATTGCTGGTGAGCTGAAGGCTTCCACGGCTGCTCCTAAAAACATGTACTAGCTCGAGATGTACTACTGCTACAGCAGGCACTTTTCACTGTCATGTTTTATGGAAATGAAAAACACCACGTACTGAGATGTGCCAATCATTTATTATTGCTCATCTCCAGCTGGGCACCATAACAAGTCAGATACACATGGCAATTAGAAGAAATTTCCATTCACTTTATTGTCAGTGTTGTGGTCTGTCCTAATTTTAAAGAAAATACAATTTGTAACAGACAAGCAACCACATGCAACTTTGAACATGTGCATGATATTTATTTAAAAAACAACCAAGAAATATGATTTGTAACATACAAAAAATCTGACGGCATGCATAAAACTGGATACAATTTATGACATGCTCAGAGTTTTGCTCGAGTACCCAGCATATTGCTATGAACTCATAATAACCAATGGTGTCACCTTTATACAGCTGCTGAAAGACAGTGTTTGGAACATGTGCAGTGTAACTCCTGTGCTATTCTTCATGAACTCAAGCAGTGTTTTGTGGTATTTGTCACGTAGTAAGCAATTACGACTGGCAATGAAGTGCATCGAGGCAAGGGATTGAGCCGGGACAATTTCCCCCTTTTCTTCCCAGTGTTGGGCCTCCTTCCTACAGCACATTTATTTATACACATTGAACAAAAAAGCAAATAAACAGAACACACATGAAAGAAGCTGCATGCATGTTTCTAACCCCATGAATAACATCCCGTAATGTGCACTAATCACAAGATTTGAACAACACGAGTAAATCCAGCCTTACTGCAGCATGTGATGCGCCAAGCAAATATAAAATTGCGGCAGGGGTGAAACAACTGTGTAAAGAAGCTGCATGCACGTTTTTAGCCCCATGAATAACATCCCGTAATGTGCACTAATCACAAGATTTGAACAACACGAGTAAATCCAGCCTTACTGCAGCATGTGACGCACCAAGCAAATATAAAATTGCGGCAAGGGTGAAACAACTGTGTAAAGAAGCTGCATGCACCTTTTTAGCCCCATGAATAGCATCCCGTAATGTGCACTAATCACAAGATTTGAACAACACGAGTAAATCCAGCCTTACTGCAGCATGTGACGCACCAAGCAAATATAAAATTGCGGCAAGGGTGTAAACAACTGTGTAAAGAAGCTGCATGCACCTTTTTTAGCCCCATGAATAATATCCCGTAATGTGCACTAATCACAAGATTTGAACAACACGAGTAAATCCAGCCTTACTGCAGCATGTGATGCACCAAGCAAATATAAAATTGCAGCAGAGTGAAACAACTGTGTTGTGTCCTGCCACAGAGTGATATCTTCATTCGCTTTGTTTTAACATATTAAAAGAGTACCGACACGATTTTGAGGTGCAGCAAAACGGACATTTTTCGTTTCCTTGGCATGTAGTGTTAACGCTCTCCCCACAACGGAGCAGGGAAACATGTATAAAGTATTTTCGCTTGATTTTAAAGTTTTCACCTCCCAGCATCTTCAAGGCAGCTCAGCCGCCATGGACAATGCTATGACTTTTCAAGACAGCTCACTGGGTTTGCGAAATCTGCGTCCTGCATGCAGCCTAAGTCATAGAAATCGCTGTCGGAGGCGCTGGACGACAGTTCACTCATCATGAACCACGTGCGACTGACAGCAAAGGACAGCAGTTGCATGTTTCGCGAGTCAGTCTGCCCGCTCGATACCGAAATTGCTGTTTTAAAGTAGCGGTATTAAATTAAAAATATACTCAATGCATTCCCAGGCACAACGACACTCTTTTTAGGGTTCTCCACACCTGTGTTTTCATTTCGAGCAACAACCCAAAAATATTTAAAATTCGTGTCAGTACTCCTTTGAATGAGAATTTTCCTACTTTATATGATCTTATGACCCAGGAGGTCTGACAAACACCTGTGAGAAATAATGGTAGATAATAAAAGCATGCATTGCGATTAAAGTCTCAAGATAACAATTAAATACTTATACGCCGTGGTTACGTCACTGCTGATTGAAGCGACTCATTCGCTTAGCTACCTCTGTGTCCTTATTTACAATACTAAATGAGCTGCTGAGTGGTGATCGAGTCTCAGGAGTGGCCTTTTCCTTTTTTCCAGGAGGTGCATGGACAGCTGCTGTGGTCACTGCCTGCAGGAGCTTTTGGACGTAGCCTGCAAATAATTGTTCAGGCACCTTCATTTCTGCAAAATAAATTACAGTACGAAAACTTACCATGTTTGGCTGGCTCCATTATGGGACAGGCCACAGGCTCACCCCCAGCTGCTTTCGGGTACTTTATGCGCCATCGTGGAGTGCCATCCTTCGTGCAGGCTTGATCACGCTCACTATTCTCATTATAGTGCAGCACAGCAAGTTGTGTCCTGAAAAAAAGTTGCATTTAACTGAATGAACACACAAGGACAAGCAGCATCTGATTTCTGTAGTTACAAAAAATGACCTTGACCAGGTGCAATTTGCAGTTAATCAAAGTTGGCATAGTTAATATAAATGTAACAATAAATTACGTACATTTAGAATGGCTGTAACAAGACAAATCACAAAAAGTTTGAAGCAGTTGGACTCTTCCCACTACAAGAAGAGTGTCAGGAAAACAACAAATAAATGGTGAACTGCTCTGCTAGGGGAACATCGTCTTCATACCTTGCCTTCATTCCAGCGTATGGGTAGTGGTATAGCTTGGGTGCAAAATGAAGCAGCAGGCTGTGAAACGCCTCAAGTCCATACGTCTGGTACTTCGTGGAAAGCCGTGGCATGTCTTTCAGCAGGGTTCTCGCAGTGGCCACCTCTTCGAGTTTCTGCAGTGCCCTAGAGTCTGACAAAAAATGTTCAAAAGCCCGGTTTTGTCAATGGGATAGCAAACCTGAATATGGTGATAAATGTGGTAAACTGGTGCTGTGACATTTTTCTCCAGAAAAAACTAAATTAAATGAACACACCAAAAAACCTAACAGAATTTTCCTAGGACTGACTCTTGAACATCACACCATGTGGCTATGGTGCTTTGCTATGCTTCGACCTTCAGCATCACAATGCCCCCCACTTGTCATCAAAACAGCTATTTTGCCATAAAGCATCAATGGAGAGACGACATTTCTTTACAATGCTCTAATATGTAATTTTGCTTTTGTTCAGTCATTTCAGTAATTACATGTAATCATGGGGCAGGTTGGACGCATTGAAAATCAATCTACTGGCATTCCAATTGAAGTTCCCCTTGTTTCTCTGCTTCAGCCCACCTTCTAGCAGCAGTCTATTATAAGAATAAAAAGTTCTCTAAAGCCTACAATCTTAAAAGTTATGTCGGTCTGCTTATGTAGGTCCACTTTTTGAATAGTAATATATCAGCAGAGTTTCTATGTAACAAAAACTCTTAAATTTAAAGTTTAAATGTATAAGTCCCAACTCTTGCTGCTTTACCATTGCTCACCTTTTTTTAGCCATTCTCTCGGCTCAATCTCGCCATGCAGACACGAGGGAAACAACTCATCATCGTGCTCATGAATGCCTTGAACGTGATTCAGAAGCGACTTCCACTTTGGAACGATTAGTTCCTTGTTTCCATGGCTAGAAGCTGCCGCCCAGTACATATGGTTCGTAATAGATTTTATCTATGGTAGCAGCTCCTTGCAGTCGCTTTGCTTTGCTGCAGTCTGCAGCTTCTTGTTGACCCCTGAAATGCACATTTAAAACAGACAATGTGACCATTTATTTGTATAAAGTCGCCGCAGGTAAGCCTGCGTCAATCGTTTACAGAATTCATTAGGGTACCTTTTGCCATATGCCACACATCATACTCGTGTTCGGTTTCTTCCTTGTGTTTTTGCATGAAACACTTCACTTGAGCATGGCGGTCCGTGACAAGAACGGACACTTCAACACTGTTGTGGTCCAAGAAATCAAGGGCACGCTGTAGCCCAGCCAGCTCCATGCGACAGCTGCCGCCAACCTCATTGGACTGCAAATTCAATACGCACTTTTGTGATAAACACTTCAGAAAGTAAACAACATGAACTTGTTAAAATGTCATAGTATAGTCATAACACACCTGCACGACCTCAAAGTGCAGTATCTTGTTTCTCTCTACATCCAGCAATGAATATGTGCCAAACTTCGCGCTGTAACCGGGCGAGTCTGCTCGCCCATCCCCAGCAAGCTTCACTTTTCTCTTCTGAGCATCTAAAAGCAAAAGCTCCTGCTCATCTTGATATACCTGAAAAATTTCAGCGCAATGAGTGCCTCTTCTAAAAGCAAAAAAAAATAATCAACTGCCTTGCTTACTTTGCCAATGGCGGGCCACAGGTGTACGCGCTGGATGGAGAAAAACGTCCGCTCACTCACAACTTGTACTCCCATCATCGAAAGCATTCTGATTGAAACTGTCGGGTTGTTTCCCGAAAACAGCACTGCTGCACAAAGTTGCAAGTTGAGCACTGGCTGCTGTTTTTCCACATCTTGGTTGCGCCAGCAGAATGCATGGCCTGACCGGCACTGGCCATTAGCCTCCACCAACGTTCCCTCACACGTGAAAGGTCACTGCACGAGGAGCAAGGCAGATGCTGCACACAATCAGAAGGTCACGCAGACACTTTTCTTGAACGAAGAAAATTCTTCTTTCTTGCCCAGATGTTTGCGTTCCGGGTAGTTCTTCTGGCCTGAGAAAAAAATGGAACATATTTTGATTACTTTCCAAATACAGCCACATATGTCCTGGCAAATCCATGCATCCTTCTTTATGTAATTCTAGTATGCAAAACTACGTAACATATCTTTGCAGAACGTACAGTTCATCAAGGTCATCCAAAGGGGTGTAATCAGGATCATCATCTGGGTCGTTACAAGAGAGGTCATCTGGAATTATGTTTTCACACTCCTCTTCCTGTATGCCCATATTGACCTGTGTACTTGCATCTGTCATGACTGGTCCACCAACCTGTATACCTGAGAAATCAAACAAACAAAATATGCAGCCCCACTGATCCACTATGAACTATGAAGCATGTCAGTAAAGTGTAGAGCTAGAATCATGCGCGGAAATCGAAATATTCTAGACCTGTGACCTATAAGTGCAAAATGCATTGTGTTACAAGCACAGCCAATTCGATTCACAGGAACGTACCTATTGAAATGGTTTGAGGCTTTGCTTGGGTGGAGTGTGAAGCTGTGCTTTTCTTTATATCTGCCTGCAGACCCTTGTTGCGTGTTGTTCGCTGCACAGTTGTTTGTACGCACTGGTCAGAAGTTTGGAGATCGGAATTGCTCACTCCTTGTATCTTCTGTGGATGATCATCTGGGCAACCATCAAGTGTTGCGTCCACTGAAACAATGAGCAGAAAAAATATTTTGAAACATATGCAGAACGACTCAGCCCATATAATTTTGTATGGAACAGTTGGCTGGTACGTACCTGCTGGATTATCAGGTGAAGCGTTCTGACTTGAACTGGGGCCTGGCATTTCCATTTCTTCATGCTTCACTGCCCAGCAATTCTGCAAGAATCTGTAAGAACGCAATATGTGTCCATTCTGGTGCTCAGTATGCCAAAGCTAGACTTGAGAAGGCTTTCACATAAGAACAGATACATACAAAGCAAGACATGCCTGAACATTCATGAAATAATAATCTGTGATACTATTTTGCAGTCCCGCATTTCTTTTTTTTTTTCTGTGCAGTGTGATAAAAATACCATCACCTTAATTTCAATATACTTATATGTAGCCCGCCTGCATAAATAAATCTCAGCACTACTGCCATGACGAGCCTCATTCAGCAGTGTAGATTGTGAGCAGCAAAACTGTTGTACAGGCCGAGATCCTAATAAGAAAGCTAGGGACATGAACACTTGAGGTGCCAGCGGTACGTTCCCTGACATCCGTCATAAAATATCCGCATTCGGAAGCATTTACTGTTATCAAACATGTCACTAAGGCAATGATCGAAATCAAGAACGCCTTTATTTAGGTCAAGCGCTGCTACGCGGAAACCTTGGACTACGATTTTGCTTGATCTGATGGCATTCGGCAGTGATCGAATGACACGGTAGCGATTATAGTTGTAGTCTGCATCATCGTATGAGTGATTGTCGTATAGTATAGCAGCGATGATTCGTGATTTTGATCGATAAATATCACCCCTGTCGGAATCTAACGAGAGCGCCCGTGTGACACGGTCACTTTCGTTGGCGATCAAGACTGCCTCTGATACGTATTTAAATTTTAAGGCGCGATCGCGAGCTGCCGCTGCTACAGGGAGATGGCCGCCCACTGGGTCCCAGATAGAGCAAAACTCTGAAGGACGGCATCTGCGCGACGGCTCGCGATCCGCGCGTTCCCTAGAGATTCAATGTGAGCGTCGCCGCCGCAGAAGCGAGGCAGCACTGCGACCTGAGCACGGCTGCGGCAAGCGCGGGCTCGCCAACAAACTCCGCGCTGCTATGGCACATAAGTAGTTTCACAGCCTTACCTCAGTTTTTCTTCTTTTCGCGAAGGCAAGTCGTGGTGGCGGCGACGGCGTCCTCAGGTGCGGAAACACAGAAGGAACCGCGTCGCTGTTCAGTCGCACACACTTGATCGTCAATCCCAACGACTGCATCAGAGACGGGCTTCGTACGTAGTCGCTGTCACGGAAGTGTTTGGAGCACAGCACACTTGATCTCGTAGGTTTAAAGTATTTTCTTTTAACTGCAGTGACCCATTTTGCAGCCATCTTCTGATCCCGAGGAAACTTATGAAAAGCGACCTCATCGCGACCGTAAGTGCTGCGGCAGCCATACGCCACGCAGTAATTCGGCATCGCGAGTCCGCTTCAACCCCGCACAAACACAGCTAGTGAATGCCGGAACGCGAAAATCTCCAATCGAAAGAACAGAACGCTGCAATGGCAAGAAATCCCTACGAACTGGCACAACTGATGCCTCGCTAAGCAGCAGATCGCGGCAGAAAGAAGGCACCAACCGAAGCAAACAGGCACCGCGGCTCGGCGCGATCCCGATGCCGACGTCACCACCCCACGTGACTCCCTCCGCCTTGCGCTCCGCGCGCGCCGGGGGGGCGTTCCCTCGGCCAAAGTTTGCTCGCTTATAGCGCCGTTATTTAATCGAACATCGCGAAAAAAACCTTCGCAGGCATGTTGTAAGAGGTCATAGATACCGAATTTGCATTAAAATCGCGACTTCAAAACTGCTTCAGTGTCCCTTTAAAGTGTCACTCGAGAAAGGAGAGGTTGTTTTGTTATGAAAATGAAGAAGTGTAA
>JALIZH010032529.1:0-12671 GCA_030522465.1 Rhipicephalus appendiculatus
GATTACGATGACGATGACGCTGATGACCATGAAGTATAAGCGCGTTCCTCTGTAGTAGTACCAGTAGTTGTAGTAGGTAGGTAGTCCACGTATAGTGGAATGTACCCACTCCACGTGATAAAGATGACGATGACGCAGTATAGTGGAATGTACCCACTACACGTGATAACGATGAAGTATAAGCGCGTTCCAGTATAGTGGAATGTACCCAGTACACGTGATAACGATGAAGTATAAGCGCGTTCTAGTATAGTGGAATGTACCCACTACACGTGATAACGATGACGATGACGCTGACGACCATGAAGTATAAGCGCGTTCCAGACCACACATTCTCTTTCTGCCATGGATGAAAACGATCGAGCTTCGCCCACTCATCATCATTCACATCGTGGATATGGCGTGATTTTTTTTTATTCTGTGGGTTGCTCTCCAGTATATAAACATCTCGTTTTTTAGGGGCGAGGCTCCTTAGGGTGTGAGTCTGTCCCTCCTCTGTAGTATGTAGTAATAGTAGGTAGCCACCGTAGGTAGGTCATATGTATGGACTGTCACACATGGCCCTCTACCGTGCCATATGTGACATCACCACTTTCCCTGCATTTCACCGATCACAAAGCGGTGATAATGAAGGGAAATAGATAATGAAGGGAATGAATATAGAAGAAAACGACTGCCGCATCGAGGGTATAGATATCATCATCATGGGGATTAAGATGTTCCATTAGAAGGGAAGAAGACGGGGCAGCCATGCCGTCGGTCTCTGTCTTTTACATTTTGTGCCGTGAAACCCGGGACCACGCCTCCAGCCGGAACTGAAACCACTCCAGCCGGAACTGAAACCCATGGGCTGACGTGAGTCCAGGCGTCGTCTGGAGGCTCGCGAGACGGGAGCCCTTACGTCTACTTCGGCTCCGTACTGACTCGCCCTTCACGACGAGGGCCCGATGTTCGCAACACAGTCCATGGAGGTCAACGACGTACATCTTGACATTGCAGCCATGTGAGTGCCGGCTTCGTTGGAGGCTCGCGAGACGGGAGCCCTCACGTCTACTTCGGCTCTGTACTGACTCGCCCTTCACGACGACGGCCCGATGTTCGCAAGAAAGTCCATGGAGGTCAACGACGTACATCTTGACATTGCAGCCATGTGAGTGCCGGCTTCGTCTGGAGGCTCGCGAGACGTGAGCCCTCACGTCTACTTCGGCTCTGTACTGACTCGCCCTTCACGACGACGGCCCGATGTTCGCAACAAAGTCCATGGAGGTCAACGACGTACATCTTGACATTGCAGCCATGTGAGTGCCGGCTTCGTCTGGAGGCTCGCGAGACGTGAGCCCTCACGTCTACTTCGGCTCTGTACTGACTCGCCCTTCACGACGACGGCCCGATGTTCGCAACAAAGTCCATGGAGGTCAACGACGTACATCTTGACATTGCAGCCATGTGAGTGCCGGCTTCGTCTGGAGGCTCGCGAAACGGGAGCCCTCACGTCTACTTCGGCTTCGCACCGACTCGCCCTTCACGACGACGGCCTGAAAGTGTACCTAGAGAGGAAATCCCCGAAAGCCCACCGACTAGTCAACGGTATATCTCTGGCCATCGCAATATTTTCTCGTCAATGGCACCATCGAGACCCGTGAGGCCTGCGCGACGAATTTTTGTCCCGACACCCGTTCTGTAGGCGCAGCCTTCGAAGCAGCCAGAACATGAAGTGCAGCTGTACACAACCCTAACGAAGGCGGCTTCGAGACTCTCAAGACCGTATAAGTGATTAATATACTGAATCCTGATCACGCAAGCCTGCCCTTGATTCCACCAACTGTGTACCTGCCATACTGAAGAAACTTCACGGTGCATACAAGGTTCGCGAGGCCAGGATGCCGATTCCCTTTGGTACCATCTGCCCGGGAGGCTTTAAGAAAGCTGGACATCGCCAGCAGACGTATCGCAGCGAATGCCCTAATAACTGTAGCAACATTAGCGACCACCTGAACCACTAACTAGTCAACTCGATTCAAGCCAGTTGAAGATTCTAAGGGCTGAGAATGCTCTAGTTTCGACTCGGCATGTTCAATTGGCGCGGGCGGGAATGTGTTGAATATAGAAGAAAACGACTGCCGCATCGAGGGTATAGATATCATCATCATGGGGATTAAGATGTTCCATTAGAAGGGAAGAAGACGGGGCAGCCATGCCGTCGGTCTCTGTCTTTTACAGGGACCACGTAAACCAACAGTACAATAAAAGTTTGATGTTTAATATATACATGGTGTTTCACACTCTTTATATGATGTACTGGGCGAATGTCACGGAAGAGTTTCACGGTTTACCGATGATTCCCTCCGGAGCTTCGTCCCACTCATCATCACTCACCCCGTGGATATGCTGTGATTTTTTTCCCGACTATGACCCATTTACTGTGTCCGCTTGCGTGCTGAACGTCCAAAAACCTACAAGCTTGTCATTTCCCGTCAACGACTTAGCGCTGACGACGTCAGGTTACTGCTCCTGACAAGCAAGTTCCCCATTTGCCTGGAGGTTGGGGGGGAGGGGGTAATCGGCAGATGTCGAAGTAACTGCTCATGAAATGAGGCAGAGAAAACAATTTTGTCGTTTTGCAGACAAAATTTTGAACCTTGTTGACGCATATTTTGTCCCTACAATGCACTATAGTGTTAGAACAGAAAGCAGCTACTGAATTGTGCTGGTATAGGGTATGCCGATCAGCGGGGGGTGAATTCCCCCAGTGGATAAGCAGGAGAGGGGGGGGGAGGCGCGCTTGATTCACTTCTTAACTGACCACTGACCTCGAAGTTGCTATGATGTCTTCAGTGTCACCTTGTGAGCTGACATTTCAGAGGTCATTCTTTTGAACACACCCTATTTTTTTCCCTGGCCGAGAGGCGAATCTACATCAACGAGGCTGCTAAGGAGGCTATAATTTGCTAGCAATATTTCTTTGCCAAAATTACTTCAATCCAACGATGACTGTGCCTCGAATAGTATCCTTTTGGCGAAAGCATGACAACTGTCTTGTGCTACATATGTGGCTTTTTTTTTGCACAAGAAATAAATCCAGAAACCGAAACTGGGCAAGACATCACGACAGCGTAAAGTGTACCTAATTATATTTCTCTTTAAAACCAATTGTAACCGAAATGGGGCAATTCCTCATTGTAACGTGAACTCAAAAAGGCAATTTCGAATAAAAAATGAGCCAAGTCATGCATCTGTTTGGATCATGCTGAACCAGATCCATTAAATCAGTGCTGCGTCAACAATCATGATCAAAACAACCAGCATGGCCGCGTCTGATCTGTTTTATATGTATCCTAGTTGCTTTCCCATCGTGCTTTCGTTCCACAATTAGTTTTTCTTCAGGGAGTTGGCACTTACTGAAGGACGTGATGTTGTAAGGCAAAACTTGAATACAAATAGAAAGCGGCCGAGTTTGTTTATTCTTTCTGCATTTTAGTGTTTCTTTTCGAGCTTGGCGCTGCAGCATCACGTCCTTTCGCTTCAAAACGGTATATTTGAAATAAAAGACAACCGAAATGAAGATATTGGGCGCGGATTTATACCTTGAAGAAGAAGAGATCCGTAAAGGCATGGCATAAAACGAGCTAAGAAGAAGACGAAGAAGAGGTGAAAGATTTTCTGAAGGCCCTCCTCCAGTGTGGGTGTGCGCCACAGATTCAAGGATCTACTCTACTCTAAGATGACAAGCGTTTAACCCTTGTAGTTCGCCTAGGCGACAAAACAAACCAAAATAAAAGATGCAAAGAACGAAAAAATGCTGCCGGCGATGAAGAATGGTGCGCATTTTCCCTGTAAGGACCACTCGCTCTACAAGTCTAGTCATAACCATTACGTCCATGCGACAAAAGGGAGCACCGACGGAAGCACAAGGATGGTGTTATTGTTGTCGCAAATTATTGCTATATCGTTCATTTGCTGCGATTTAGACTCATCTTACCAGCTAAGTCAAGCCCAAATGAAATGTTACAATCTCTACGAGCCTAATACAAATTTTACTCCGGAATACTGGCGATAGTAGGCTACATAGATTTTAGCCTCAGTATAGATTTGAGGTATTTTGGTGACATGAGTGCACTGGCGAAAAATTGTTGGAGCTGGCCCGGCCATACTGTCAGTCGCAAAAGACTGCGTTTTTCTCAGTTTCAGTTAAAGTGGACTTGGCTTTTCTAGAAAAAAAAATAAAAAAAAGGCGCCGCATATATATACGATCTGGCTAGCATAGTTCCATTGCTACGGCGTTATTTCCAGCTCAGTCAGCTCGGGGTTTGGCAATACTCCTACTACTAATATTTTTAGGAGTTTGACGAGCCCGAAACCACGGTATAAATATTAGGCACTTCGTAGTGGAGCGCTAATTTCTACTGCTTGTGTTCCTTAACCAGCTACTAGGTAAATGAAGGAGGTTCGTGCACTTACAGTGGCCTCAAGCATTTCGTCTCCCTAAAAATGCGACAGCCGCGGCCGGGATCGAACCCAAGTCGTTCGCGTCAGCAGTCGAGCACCGTACCTAATGTTGCACCGCGGCAGCTTGCGCTTGGTAAATTTTGCTAGCTTTGTACTTTTTTTGCCTTTTATAAATGCAATTTTAAGGAGGTCAGGAAACATCTATATTTAATGCGCATTCCATAGAACCTCAGCTGTCTCTGTGGGGTACGTTGTCTCGTGACTCAATAGCGTAATTTTTTGGGATAAGTGGTGTCGGAAGGTCCTGCGTAAAGTCAAAATCTCATAAAGCATGTGAATAGATGTCTATACAACTCTGGAAACGAAGAAGTATAATGGGGGTCATCCACAAAACGACGCGTCGTCTGAGTAGCATCAGGTAGCATCATAGTCCAAAGGAAATTTTACATTTCATCCCTTGTTCTAGTCACTGGTTTGCAGTCGAGGAAACAGGCATAATTTCGCTCACCGGCGGTTCAACTTAACAATACATGCACCATGCACTGTTAAGGTCCGCAGTCAGTGCGAACGCTTGCTTAATTTTCATGCAAATAAATGCTATGAGTAGCACTTTCTAATAAGAAAGCATAGCGGTATATTTTTAGTGGGACGTCAGGTGGAAAGGTGGATAAAACTGTCTGATGGGTAGACAAACTTATGTAGTCGTGCGTTACAGTGTGCGCTACCAGAAGGTAAGCTTGATCACTTTCTCTGCTGGAAGTCACGCTAATCTTCTTTATTGTTTTCTGCAGTAGTAAGCAGGCAGATTTCGCGGGCGAGTTTATTCCAACAGTGAGATGTATAACGCGCAAAAAAGCATGCGCACACAGCATGTAAAATTGATTCGATCACCGTTTTCAACAAATTTTGATCAATTAGCTTCTAATAAAAATAATAAAATTGTGACGTTTGGAGTGAATTCTGCTTGATCAATTATCTAGATGGAGCTCCAAACACGAGAGGAAAAAATAGGAACATACAAATGCGCCGTAACATATAACCAGGTTTAAATTTCGTGCATTATTTTCTATTATATTTTATATCTTCCATAATAAATTTGTTTTCTAGGTGGCTTCTTCACCTGACTCAAATGATCTAGTGAGGGTAAAGTACATATACGAACTTTCTGCATGAACCTTTAGTATTGAAAAGTAGTAATAAGATTTATTTCCAGTAATTAATTATATAAAAATACATGACGATTGCGGTGTGTGATAGGTCCTGGAGGAATTAATGTTGTAGGTGAACAGCTGGAGAGGAACATTATCAGAGCCTTATTTTTAAGAAACGTGTGAGGCGCAACAATGCCGTGTCAGTAGAAATAAGCGCGAAATGTAAAGTTTCGGTAGTACTAGAATGCCACTTAAACAACGTGCAATTTTGCGAATGAGTCACAAAGATTGTACTTCGTTTCCAGAATTGCCTAGACTTTCTTTGGCAGCTGTAAATAAAATGTATACTTTTAATTATTTGCCCCGCAATGGCAAGCGGGCTCATTTCACCGGAGAGGTGTTGCGAAAGATGAGAAGTAAAAAAGGAAAACAACGATGCATTTGATTAGCTAGCAATTTTTAACAGACGCTGTGCTTATAACAGTGTCGTCATGCAACTAAGAAAACATTTAAAATGTTAGAGAAGCACATACGCATCTCTCTCTCTCTCTCTATATATATATATATATATATATATATATATATATATATATATATATATATATATATATATATATGTATATATCTATTGTCACGACTAAAAGCCAGCAGGAAGAGCGACGAAGTGAGGGGCACGAGCAGCAACCACCTTTCCTCGGAGGAAGATGACGTTGGCGCGTCTGTTCTTGAGATCTGTCAATACAGACCTTGTTTTTCCTTGTCGCAACGTAGTCCTGCGTCCTGTCCTTTCCGCGTTGCGACACTGGTGGAGGTGCTGGACTTCAACGCCTGATGTTCAACACTCCTCCACGGAGCGGCACTGCCAGTCCGATCCCACAACCCGTTCCTGCAGTGGATACGCCTGTCCACCGCTACAGTCGCCGACTGCGAGGCCTAAGTCCCGAGGCAATCCCCCAAGAACTTCCCCAACCAAGGACTCCGCCTGGAGAAATGGCAACCGCCGGCGCCTCACAGCTGACCGTTGAGCAGCCTCGGATTCCCGAGACTTTCCACGGTGAAGTTTACGAGGACGTCGAAGATTGGCTCGAGCAGTATGAGCGAGTCGTCAAGGTGAATCATTGGACCATAGACCAGAAGCTCTCGCGTGTCTACTTTGCCCTGGCAGACAGCGCTCGTACGTGGTACGAGAACCGGGAAGCCACACTGACTTCCTAGAATGAATTTCGGCAGCAACTCCTCGGAACCTTCGCAAACAGCGACCGTCGCGATTCTGCTCTGGAACTTATCGAGTCGCGCATCCAGAAGCCTAATGAGAGTGTCGCTATGTTCGCGGAAGATATGACCCGCCTGTTTCGCCGAGCTGACCCCGAGATGCCTGACGCTAGAAAGCTCCGACACTTAATGAGAGGCGTCAAACAACATCTGTTTGCTGGTCTCCTACGCAACCCGCCAACAACCGTAGCGGAGTTCATCAAAGAGGCTACGACCATCGGGTGAGCACTCCAGCAACGTTGCCGATACCACGACCGGTCAAACAACGCGCCTGTCAGCGTTTCTGCTTTGACTGCCCCCAATGAGTGTTCCCTTCGTGAGCTCATTCGTGAGGTCGTTCGTGAGGAGATCCGTAACCTCCTTGTGACTCCGCAAGAACCTGCGGTGGCTTCTGTTGCAGAAGTTGTGCGGCAAGATATCCGCCAAGCATTGTCGTTGCCCGAATCGCTCCCAGACCAGCCGTCTGTAAACTACGCATCGGCCGTCCATCGACCCTCTCTAGTAACGCACAACTCGTCACCTCTGGCGTACTACAACGTCACCACAGCGCCGCCTTACAACGAGCCATTGGCCCCAGCGTACAATCGGCCGCCGCCGAATCCACGGCCTGATCTGCCTACGGAAACATCGCCGCTCTAGCCTCCGCCGACATCTGCAACTTGGTCGCAAAAGATGCCCAGCAGTTAGCCATTCGTTCGTAAGACGGACTTATGGCGCACCGTCGACCACCGTCCACCTTGCTTTCATTGCGGAGAAGCCGGCCATGTTTACCGCATTTGCCCGTATCGTGATCACAGATATCAGACCTTTCCACCGACCTTCTGCGCACAAAAAAATTCACCTGACATCAGTGCCCGTTTCTTCCTCAGAAAGCAAGAATGTCCTTTCCGAACTGCGTCACAAACTGTGCAAGGACGCTTGGTTTGATGAGCATACAAAGACTTCACTATTATATCAAATAGATCCGTTTCTCCGATTTGCACCCAATCAAAAGATCGACAGACCAATTGACTCGCTCCTGCACCGTCTACGATTAGGTGTTGCATACACACCTCACTTCTTATGCCGCATCAAAAGAAGAATGTCCCCGCACTGCGACCACTGCGAACATCCCGATGCGTCAGTGGAGCATATTATTTTAGAATGTCCGCAATATGATGAACAACGCGCTCAACTGAGTGATCGATTGAACCGCCTCGACAGACGACCACTTACAATTGGCAAAGTGCTTGGACCGTGGCCACATCCTGACAAACAAAGGCGCGCAGTGAGCGCTCTTCGTGATTTTTTAATGGACACCAATTTAGTGAACTATCTATAGCCTACCATAGTCAAGATGCAAGTGCATAACTCATAGTCAAGTGCATAAAAGTATCTGTACGGACTCTGTCCACGATCTTAACATGCTATATGAACTGAATAATCCCCATGGACTGCCATGCGTTACACGCCCTATATTGTACATATGTACATAGTGCTTCTAATTATTTTTTCTTCTTTTAGTGTTTTTATTTTATTATCTTTGTATGTACCTTCTATATTGCTGCCATGATGTTGGGATAGCCGGCTCTTACGTAGCCTACCTTCCCATATTTTTCATATATAAATAAAAAAAAAACGACCTTCTCTCGTGCTCGTTTCGATAACCGACGTGACAGCAATGAATGCCCGCAAGCAGAGCCCCTCCACATGCCGTATCGTCGACCCCGCTCTCCGTCCTCTGCACCCAACTCGCCGCACCGCCGCAGTTACGCCGATGCGGCCCGGGGCAGATCCCCGAAGCCCTCTTCGGGGAAACTAACAGCAGCGGCCTTTGGGGGGAAGGTTGCCGCCCGTCGAGATGCTACAACACCCCCCACCGTCTTCATTACTACCCAATACGACGAGCGATACGACGGACGATACGACGGGCGATACGACGGGCGATACGACGGGCGATACGACGGGTGATACGACGGACGATACGACGGGTGATACGACGGGTGATACGACGGGCGATACGACGGACGATACGACGAGCGATACGACGAGCGATACGACGGACGATACGACGGACGATACGACGGGCGATACGACGGGTGATACGACGGACGATACGACGGACGATACGACGGGTGATACGACGGACGATACGACGGGCGATACGACGGGCGATACGACGGGTGATACGACGGGTGATACGACGGACGATACGACGGGCGATACGACGCGCGATACGACGGGCGATACGACGGACGATACGACGGGTGATACGACGG
This sequence comes from Rhipicephalus appendiculatus, assembly GCA_030522465.1. Classification (NCBI taxonomy): domain Eukaryota; kingdom Metazoa; phylum Arthropoda; class Arachnida; order Ixodida; family Ixodidae; genus Rhipicephalus; species Rhipicephalus appendiculatus. The sequence continues at coordinate 9,128 of JALIZH010032529.1, forward strand.
GTGATACGACGGACGATACGACGGACGATACGACGGGCGATACGACGCGCGATACGACGGGCGATACGACGGACGATACGACGGGCGATACGACGGACGATACGACGGGTGCTACGACGGGTGATACGACGGGCGATACGACCGGCGATACGACGAGTGATACGACGGGCGATACGACGGGTGATACGACGGGCGATACGACGGGTGATACGACGGGCGATACGACGGGCGATACGACGGGCGATACGAAGGGCGATACGACGGACGATACGACGAGCGATACGACGGACGATACGACGAGCGATACGACGGACGATACGACGGTCGATACGACGGGCGATACGACGGGTGATACGACGGACGATACGACGGGCGATACGACCGGTGGTACGACGGACGATACGACGGACGATTCGACGAGCGATACGACGCGCGATACGACGGACGATACGACGGGCGATACGACGGGCGATACGACGGACGATACGACGGGTGATACGTCGGGTGATACGACGGGCGATACGACGGGCGATACGACGTCTCCGAAACCAATGGAAATCGTAAGCGCCAACCTAGACGTTTGCATAGACGGACGTCAAGTAACATCGCTGGTAGATACTGGTGCGGATTTCTCTATTATTAGCCGGAAACTCGCCGACTGCCTAAAGAAAGTCAGAACTTTATGGGCGGGCCCCAACATAAGAGCCGCGGGCGGTCAATAGGTGACACCGACAGGCAAATTTACCGCTCGAATCACTATCGGCGGTTTGGATTTTGTGGCTACATTCGTAACTTTACCGGAATGCTGCAAGGACCTGATCTTGGGCATGGATTTCCCACGAGAATATATATATATATATCGTGTTGACATGCGAGCCCCCCCCTCCCCCCCCGCCTGCCGAACAAAATTCCTGGCTACGCCACTGGTAGGCACCGATTTTGCTAACTTGCCGATCGCTTGTATTTAGTTCGAAAGAACGCCAATTTGGCGTCCTAGACAGAACATTCGCGGATATCTCTAGAGGCAGGCGTCCTGCGGTGTGCAAAGTATAGCGCACATGCACACGGTGCTGTGACATGTACGACGTGCATCGCACGCGCTAAAGTGCGTCTCTCAGACATGCACGCTGTACTGTGGCGCAAGTGACAGCAATACGCACCCAGTATAAAAATTTCGGGTGAAGCGAGGGTATGCTGAAGACGCCAACTTGTACACACAAGGCCACAGCTTGAAATGTTTGCAATTAGATATCGTAAGAAGCAAACGACGTCCTGGGTGATCGATAGTTCCACGAGTTGGTGAGTAATTATACCATGTGCGTGAAGCAATATACCAAATATGACAAAGCGTACCAGGGTTGCCTGACGCTATCGAGCCAACAAGGAAATAATCATCACAAAAAGAATCCCAAAATAGTGACGCGATTTTTTCGAAGCCCGAAAGTAGCGGAAATTTTCTGAATTTTCCCAATTAGGGAAATATTTTTAATTGTCATATAAAATGTCACTCAATTATGAATGGGAGTTGAAGAAATCAAGTTGATTATTTTGTGCAGCGCAAATATGCCAAACTACGAACGAAAGCACATATTTACTTTTCATCATTGACTGCAGGGTAGCCTCCATTCGGTTGGATGCATATTTGCCAGTGCATGATTAGCATTATTTGTTGATTCCCCCGATCTATGTTTGACTTCAACAGTTACTTACTGAAAGTCGTCGACAAACACGCTATTAGTGAACGACAAACGCGTTCTTGGGGAACGTGATGATCACAAAAATAATTATATTTGATGAAAAAAATGACAGAAACCACCCCCTCCCCGCCCCCCCCCAAAAAAAAAAAAATGCCCCCACCTCCCCGAAGGGAATCGTGAGGAAATGCGAATGCATTTCGCGCGTGCTTCACTCAATTATATATGGTGGTTGTGGTTCGAAGAACGAAAAGGCGCCTAATTTCTGCAGCCCGGTCGGGAGCACTGCGCAGAGCCTTTTTTTTCTTTTTTCTTGTTTTTTTTAATTTTTTTTATTTATTTTTTTAATTTTTTTTTCATATATAGCTCCGCCGAGCTCCGCCGCAGTCCGCTTTTAGTTAACGCGCACGCTGCGAATTTTTATTGTTCAACAACGCACAGGAGAAACCTCCCACCGGCACCACCTTGGAGGTCAAGATTCATTGCCATATATACGGGGGGGCCAGTGAACGGTTGTGCAGCGCGAGCAGTCGGTTTTTTCAACCAAGAAACTCGCTAGCAGACGCTGCCTGTGTCGGCGTCGCGAGGCGAGAGAGGGAGAGGGGGGAGCATAGGAGAGGAGAGAGAGAGGGGGGGCGCATGCGCAGTGGGAGTGTGAACGCTGCGGGCAGAGATGCCTAGAGAAGAGAGGGGGGGAGCGTAGGAGAGGAGAAGAGAGGTGGGACGCGCATGCGCAGTGGGAGGTGTGGACGGCGCGGGCAGGGATGCCTAGAGGAGAGAGGGGGGAGCGTAGCAGGGGGAGAGAGGAGGGGAGGCGCATGCGCAGTGAGGGTGTGGTTGCCGTGGGGAGGGATGCCTAGAGGAGGGAGAAAGGAGGTTTTTTATTTTTATTTTTTTTGAAAGGGTTTGCGCATGCGCAGTAAGGGTGGTCACGCCGCACACCACCACCACCGGATTAAGCTTCGCCATAAGATGCTTCACATCTAACACCTGCCGGCGCGCACACCTCCTCAACCTATCCTCCTGCTCCTCCTCCGCGGACAACGCCAACGCCAACGCCGGATGCCTGACATAGCCCGACTATGAAATGCATTCGCATTTAAAAAATGCTGCAGCCCCACTACGGTGAAACTTGAGGAAGTGCCTAGCGCGTACGCCCAGCGATTCCCGTTTCGCTGTTGTTATTGTTTTGTTGTTACTGTTACTGGTGCTAAGACTTCTGTTATTGCAATGTGGGTATCATTGTATCGTGCGGTTTTAGCGTCATGAGATGAGCGGTAATGTGTAATGACGATTAGATGCTGTTATACTGTGGTTGCGTTTTCGTGCACGGGAGAGGCAGTTTGGTTGTTCTGTCGCCATTGACGTTGCGCGGCAGCTGCCTTCTCACGCACCACGGCTGGATTAGTCTGGCGATGTACACGTTCTACTTGCGCTTGCTTTGCGTTGAGTTTAGATTAGCTTGACTGCGCTGAGGAGCCGCGGCGGCCTGACCTTTAACAATTCCGGGCTTCTGTTTTCGCTGCTTAAGTTCTGCAGCTCCTCAATGAGCCTTCACTTGGCGAGGGACAGGCTGATGTCGATAGGCTTGTCGCACTTGTCGAGCAGCGGCTGTTCACGGAGCCTTGAGCTCGGGATTTGAGTGGCGTCGACGTTGTCTTTCCAATAGTGGTTGCCAAACGGTGCCTGCTCATTGGGCGCTAGAGAAGTGCTGGTGTGAGGAGGAATCACACGCCTGGCGTGGTGGTGGCACCCTCTTTGCGCGGCGCCGGAGCCAGCCGCAGGTTTCCGAAACGCATTTAGCAATTTTTAGTTAATTATACCGATTAGTTCTTGGCTAGAACTTCTTC
>JALIZH010032531.1:0-14057 GCA_030522465.1 Rhipicephalus appendiculatus
GGGGGAAATGGAATGAAAGAGTGGGAAGAGGAGGCACGCGGCAGTGGAGGGCTCGGAAAAATTTTCAACATCTGGGGTTCTTCAAAGTGCACCTAAATTTAAGAACACTGACCTCCATCGAAACTCGCCTCCCGCCAAAAAAAGAAAGCATGTGGTCTCCATCAAACTGCGGCGACACACGAAATAATACCACCTGGGGGTTCTTCAACATGCACGAAAACGTAGCTAGACAAGCCTTCAGCTGTCGCCTTTATGTATATGCGGCCGCAAGAACAAAAAAAAAAAAGAAAAACAGAAACGAAAAGAAAGAAAGGGGGGGGGGAGGGGAGATCAGGTGAGGTTCTTCTACGTGCACCTAAATATATGTACACGAGCCTCCGGCTGACCAAAAAAAATACAAACAAACAAAGAACAGCCTTTCTGCGTTACGCGGGCAAAAAAAAATTTGCAAGAGTTAGCCGATATACTATAACAGCTCCGCTGTACGAATTTCGCTTGATGTGCGAGAGACAAAGCTATGTCTTCTAGCGCGGTGGCATACTAGCACTTATGATGTTTGAGCCAAGGAGAGCTATGCTGTAAGTAGCTGCCGCGGTACTTTCGTAGTTGCGTGGAAATGATTAAAAAAAGCATTCCTACATGTAAATTTTCGCAACAACTTGGAAAACGCCGTTGGGCAAGCTTGCATGCAACCTAGATGAAATATTCTGCGCTACCAGCCTCTGTTGCCCAAATCGACTTTTAAAAGACCACTAAAGTTGCATGCAAACGCAAGGAGTAATCTTTAAATAACGTACCTGAACTTTGTAGCTGCAGCAAGGCGTAGATGCACGTTGACTGCGTGCTTATAACGTGTCTAAAATACATTACAACGTGCAAAACACGGCTGATGTCGTGACTGAAATGAGTCAAATCGCAAGCTGTGCCAGGCTGACGAGCGCCGCTCGACTCATGGGGGAAATATCGCCACCTCGCGGCGCCTTCAGGAGGCGACAAAATTACACTTCTCCGCTGGGCGACGCGCCGAATGGGACTGCCGGAGCAACGGCGCACCGCCGGCTAATCTCGGAGGCTTGGGTCTAGTACGGCAAGCAACAGGACAAGAGAAACGCAGTCAAAAGCCTTTGCTAGATAATGCTGCAGAAACGCCACATGACCTTGACTACTGTCGCAACACTCCAGAACGCGTCACAATTTCTGTATAATAGTCACAATGACATAGTTCCGCATTTTGGTGAAGCCCAAGCAGTTCTTTAATGGCACCCTGGAGTCGTCGCGCTTGTACTTTCAACAAGATTTTGTAATCGCCGTTAGTTAACGATATACGCCGATATGACGCAACTAGTTTTAACTTCTCTGTCTCTTCGGTCTTTGGTATGAAGATAGTATATGCTTCACTAAAAGACCGAGGCAGACCGTTTGGTTTATATGACTCGTTAAATACATTGATAAGGAGTCCGGAGAATTCACAATTAAATATCTTGTAAAACACAGCACTGAGGCCGTCAGGCCCCAGTTATTACCAGGATTGAGCTTGTCTATGGCCTTTTCTACTTCCATTTATGATATAGCAACATAGGTAGTTCTAACGCTGCTTTCGTGTCATTGGACAACCGCGGCATTCTTCTGCGGAACATATCTTTAAATACCTCCAGGTCAACGAGTCTAGTAGCGAATAGTGCCCTGCAGTGTTTAAAAACAGCCTGTCCTATGCTGTCATTGTCTGCCATCTCTACGCCATTGCATTCGATAGTTTCAATGGTTCCGTCTGGCGTCATTTTTTTCGAGTCCAAGTGCACGTTTCGTTGGGCTCTCACCTAAGGCCATTTGCATTGCTCTGCCTCGAACTAGGGCTCCTCGATAGCGCTCTTATTCATCAGTCTCTAGTTTATTTTTGATATTACACCAATCCTCAGCATACACCCCAAGATTTTCACATTTCAATGCTGTCAGCTTCTCTAACATCAATTTTAGTTCTCCCTCTCTTTCTTTTTCGACTCAAAGGAAAGGACACTGGATTACTCAATCACTTTAATTTTGTTCCGTGGCTTTAAAAGTTCCCACTCTTTTCCTATTTTCTCCACATGCGCTCCTTAACTTCTTTTCATTCAAAACTGCTAATTGAAGGACTCGCCACTTAAAAGATTGGAGTTAATTTTCCACTGTTCCCACGAAAAGCTATTGCTTTGTTTCTTTGAACCTATTTACGATGTCTACATATGGTGACAACGCAAGAGCACGCCTAGCGAGACGCAGGCAATCAGCGACGGGAGCAAAACGCACGGTGCGGGCAAGTCAAGCGGGGGTACAACGCCGGTGTAGAAGAAATGGACACCGAATTTTTTAAAAAAGGCCAGCAACCGATTCCAAGCCTGCGTGCAGGCCCCAGAGTAGGGACTTCAGTGTGGTGACAGCGAGGGAACTCGGGTGTGCACTGAGAGCCGTAGCGCATCTAACGAGTGCGAATGCAGCGGGAAAACACCATGTGTGAGTTGATGGAACGAACAAGACGTGGATGGTGGGCACGCCGTATATGCATCCAAGTGGGCGACACACGAGTCTGAAGACGCTCATCGTGGGCGATCGTCACCTTCAGGTTTCGGCGTACGTAGCGCCATAGGCGAAACGCGCGCGCGGAGTGATTTACAATCCTAATAACGGATGCCGAGTGGAAGAAGTTCGGCGAGATCCCTGAATAACAATGAATGCATGGAGATCCTGGATGCGAGACGCCTCGGCATGTACAAGGCGATACACACCACTTTCGGGGGAAGACGTGTACCACTGTTATTCCATATGCAGATTTATTTAAGACCTGCTACAACTGCAGACGAGCGGACGTTTGTGGACATCGAGCAGGCGTTTGTTGTCCTCCTGAGGCTAATCTATGTCGCCGTTGTGAGATGGACAATCCTGATTTACCAGAAGGAGAGCCGCAGGTGAGCACGCTGGACTGCATCGTGTGCCTTAGTGCGCATAACACGGTGTGCCTGAACAGCAATTTCGTATGGTCTTATGAAACCGAGAGGCCGGCAGCAGCGCATCAAATGCGGGAGCCAAGCTTACAAGTTTGAGTGGTACTAGATGGCCAGGGAGCGCTCATCAAGTGGTAAAACAGAAGCAGATGAAAAAAAATTACACCATCTCCCGCTAAAAGGGAACCATGTGTAGGTGTGAAGCAGCGGGCGCTAACGCTTACACTGGTGGCGGCGTTGACGCTGGCGCTCATCGCAGCGTTGCGCAGGAGAGAGAAAACTGGGGAGGCGCAAAGCACGCAGTGATGGAGCGGTGTTTCCTACTGGAACATGCCAATCGCTGCTAATGGGCAATGAGAGACGGAAGACTCCGATTGGACACAGAGACCCGCAGTCCGCTTTTAGTTAACGCACACGCTGCGAATTTTTTATTCTTCAACAACACACAGGAGAAATCTCCCACCGGCACCACCTTGCAGGTCAAGATCCATTGCCATATATACGCGATAGACAGTGAACGGTTGTGCAGCGCGAGCAGTCGGTTTTTTCAACCAAGAAACTCGCTAGCAGACGCTGCCTGCGTCGGCGTCACGAGGCGAGAGAGGGGGGGGCGTCGGAAAGGAGAGAGAGAGGGGGTGACACGCATGCGCGATGGGGAGTGTGAACGCCGTGGGCAGGGATGCGTAGAGCAGAGAGGGGGGAGCGTAGGAGAGGAGAGAGGGGGGGACGCGCATGCGCGGTGGGAGTGTGGACGCCGCGGGCAGGGATGCCTGGAGGAGAGAGGGGGGAGCGTAGGAGGGGAGAGAGAGGAGGGGAGGCGCATGCGCAGTGAGGGTGTGGTTGCCGCGGGGAGGGATGAGGAGAAAGAGGGGGGAGAGGAGGTTTTTAGATGTGAAGCATCTTATGCTCGGGGCTCTGTCCCTCCCGCGTCCCCCCGTCCGCCGTCCCCCGTCCCCCGTCCCGCGTCCGGCCACTTTCATGCAGTAGGGAAGCACCCATTATGCGAACCAGAACACTGTAGTAATATGAAGGCCGTCAACCCTAACACAGTCATCAGAGTCATGGCCAAGAACACAGAGAGGCTGCTTAGCAATGCTACGCAGGTGGTGTCTGTCGCCCAGGTTGACCCCATTCCTTGAGTCATGGCCGAGAGCACAGAGAGGCTGCTTAGCAATGGCTAGGCAGGTGGTGTCTGTCGCCCAGGTTGACCCCATTCCTTAATCTTGCTTGCATGTGTTTGGAGGGGGCTTAGTCCGTCCCTCCTTCCCGCGTCCCACACCACCACAGCGCATACGCGTCCCCCTCCCCCCTCTCTCTCCTACGCTCACCCCCTTTCTCTCCTCTAGGAATCCTCTATTCTACGGAGCGGCCCCCCGCGTCCCACACCCCCCACAGCGCATGCGCCTCCCCTCTCCTACGCTCACCCCCTTCCTCTACTCTAGAAATCATCTACTCTAAGGAGCGGCGCCCACATCCCCACAGCGCATGCGCGTCCTCTCCCCCCTCTCTCCTCTAAGAATCCTCTACTCCACGGAGCGGCTCCCACGTCCCCTCCCCCTCTCTCTCCTCTTCTACGGTCCCCCCCCCCCCGTCCTTTCCTGTAGGAATCCTCTGCGGAGCGGTGCGCACGACAGGTGGTGTGACAGCTGCATACTCCGCTGGGGGCGCCACGGTAGTTCCGCGGTATGAAAATGACGGAGCGCGCGCGCCTTATTGTCTCTCCTGTGCAGCGCCGCGATGAGCGCCCGGACCACTGCCGTGAAATGAGAGCGGCGACGTTCCTCCCGCTCAAGCTAATTATCTCCCCGCTGCTTCGCATCCACACATGGTTCCCTTTAGCGGGAGATGGGGAAGTTTTTTTTTTGTTTTTTTAAAGGGTTCGCGCATGCGCAGTAAGTGAAGCCCCGCGGCTCACCACCACCACCACCGGATTAAGCTTCGCCATAAGATGCTTCACATCTAAAAGCAGGGATTGATCGAGTTCTTTTCCACCACTGCCAGGAGCCCGGGGTGTCAAAGAGGTTGGACCACTTTGAACTCCTAAAAAATTCATGCGACACGACAAAAAAGGGAGATTGTCAAATGCGGGCTCCCAGAATGAAACTGCTCGAGAGAGGAAGTTGGAAACACTGGTGCAGCAGCAGGGCGATTCGAAATGTAATGCTCACCTAAAAGCGGCCAACGAAAATCGGTACAGGCACCAGCAGTGCAGGGCCTAGAGAAAGCGACGCAAGCGGCGTTTTCTTGCGTATAGGAATGCGCGGCTATGGAAATGCGTAATCGGGGGCCAGTCAAGAGGCCGCCGGCGGAGGATGAGAAAGCTAATGCGAAGATGTTAGCCGAAACATCAACGGTAGACATGTCACAGTCTGTTGTTAAAGCCACTTGTCTTAATGCGGACGCAGCTATGCTTGCGCTTAAGGAGAAGAACGGACAGAAAGACAGGATATGTTGGAGGCTCAGGTCGACAAAACTGAAAACAGACTAGACAAAATAAATGACTACCTTGGCACCCTCGCCAGTAAGTTCCGGGCTTCCGAAACCCAGGTCACGGGCACGTTTCTGCAACTCCATACTTTACTTCAGGCTACACTACCTCCCGTAGTTGGCCAAGCGCCAATGGTAGCCAACCTGGGGCTTCATCATGGCCCCTCGCCATGACGCCAAGCCTGCGCGGAAAACGCAGCACAGTCGCAGCGAAAGCGGAAAAAGTGGCATTACTTGAGTCCTTGCTGAACTCTTTCGGGGCTGCTAATACTACTAGTGCACTTGCGAGGTAACCACTACGCCATAAATCATAATTATTGCGAACTTGGAAAGCAGCCATTACGCCATTATTCTTCATTCTGCGGAGAATCGAGGTACCCGCTACACATCTGCAGGGCACTGGGTGCGCTTTGTTGATGCGGTGGCTGATGACGATGAAGAATTGTGACTGAGCCTTTTCGTAATGGGTTGTGTTAAGAAGCACGCTACGATGAGCCAGCGAGAGCAGACGACAGAGCAGCCGATCGCTGGAAGACGAGAAAAACGAAAGAGCTCGTGCTGCAGAGAACTAGAAAAAATTCACAGCATATCCACGAGGTGAATGATGATGAGTGGGGCGAAGCTCCGGAGCGCAGTCGTCGAACATGAAGCTTTAAGGCAGACGCCACCTGTGCTCGTGCGTCGTCGGCGTTCCGGACAGGCCCTCCCAGGAAAGCCGTCCACGACGCTTCCTCGGCCATCGAACACGCCCACCGGCCACCGCACCAACCACAGTTCGGGGACAGCGTCTATGCCTCCTCGTCACCCCGTAACCTACCGACTCTGCGAACGCCGACCGGGGACGGCGTCCAGGCCTCCTTGGCGGCTAAAGTTTCATTCATCGGCGCCGCGATACCAGTTCACGCTACGGCACCACACGGGCTCCTCTCGTCTGGGAACGTGGTTAACGCTCCCACCGGCGCGGTTCCCGTGAAGTAGACTCTACATCCCATCGGCCTCCAACGGACGCCATCCACGCGTCCTTGGCTATGGGTTGTGTCGCCGTGAGTACCGGAGCCGCCGCATGCTCCGCGCTCAACGCACGGCGCTACATCGACACCATGCCCCAGCCAATCTCCAACCTTGGCCCGAGGCACCCCTGCGTGTCCTCGGTGGTTGTGCATTGCCTGTCGGTAAGCTCGACGTGCATCTCCAAACCGAAGCCGGAAGCATGTTCCTTGTCGGCGTTCCCGTATTCGAGGACCTGCCCGCTGACATGATACTAGGAGCTGACTACCTCCTCTCTGGTGAAGTTCACCTCACCGTTGATCACGATGGAGTCCACCTCCGGTGCTCGACTCCGAGTACCGCGTCGGACCGACGATCCCAATTATAACAGCGCCATCTATCCTCTTTAATCGTCAACTATACGAAAACCACTAACGCCATCTAGTGATATTATTTCCAAGGACATATACACACAACGCCATCTAGTGAGCAATTCTTAAAACTAACTAGAAGTGGCTACTACAACATACTATTACAGAGGAGGGAACGACCCACACCCCTAAGGAGTTTCGCCCCTAAAAGAGATCGCGCAAGCGAGACAGTTTTGAAACACAGTCAGAACGAGCTGGAGGCCTACCGAACCCGCAACTACGCGCGAGGTTCGCGTACACAGGGCGCCTGTCTCCGGGACAGCCAGCGTCTCACGTTCATCGCCTCGCAAGACCTGGTGGGCGGCCTGCTGCTGTCGGTGTGTGTGTGTGTAAAAAACATTTATTCAACGAGAGTTTGCAGGCCCAAAAGGACCCTTTACATAGGGGGAGCCCTTATTCCGGGACCCCGCTGGACAAGGCCACTACCCGCGCCCGTTGGACTAGAGCTCTTTGAGCTTCCAGTCCTGAGCAATTGAGTAGGGCTGCCTGCCATGCCTCTCTAGTAGGGGAAGGGTTAGGGGGAAGGGAAGGATTCATCTGACATGCCCACACCATGTGAAAGTTATCGGCAACTTCCCCACAGTGAGGGCACCGCCCATCAACTTTGGGATCAAAATGCTTTATTATGGCAGGGCACAACAAGGTGTTGGTCTGCAAGCGCCTTAGGAGTCGTTCATCGGCCTTACTCAGGCCCTTAGCAGGGACCGGGAAAAGCCGATGGAGTTCGCAATAGTGCACCAGAATTTCTCTGAATCGCAGTAGCGGCTGCCTAGTCTCTGAGCCGGAAAAGCCTGGGTGAGGTGCCCGGTGGTTAAGCGCGTGGGCGGCCGCATCCGCAGCCTCGTTACCTCTAAGGCCCTGGTGGCTCGGAGTCCAAACGATGCGTTTGGGGGGACGGGTCTGTATCCCTGACGGCTCCCCGCATCTACGCGCGTGGTTCATTCTACCGGGCTTTGTTCCACCGTCGAGACAGCGAGCGTCGCAAGGTCCTGGCCAGGCGCTGACGGAAACTGACCTGGCTGCCGACGATGGCGACTACCGTTTACCGAGCGGTGGGTCGCTCACTCGCTCCTTAACCTCTGCTGCTGCTTGCGTCACTTCTACGCCGGACACCTACCCGACGACGGCTACGTCACTGCCGGGACTCTACCAGCCCTGACAACTTCCTGGACAGCAGCACCGCCACGTGGGACGATAGACTATAGTTGTACGTGTTCCCTTTATGTATTTGGTGTGTGTGTGTGCCGTCCAATACAATTGTCGTGTGGTTTTAAATCGACCACCGTCTCCTCCATCCTCAACGCGTCACACGCTCTGCGGCGTGACGATCCTACCACAAAGATCACAGGTTGTAACATCTGAACGACCCACTAATTGCGTAATTTCCTTTTGTGACGCGCGGTGGTTATTTTACTCTCCTACCCCACTATATTACATACGTTAAAGCGAGAGAGAAAAAAAACTTTAATGAGTTTCTGAGGGGAAACGGATCATGCGGGCCTTATGGAATCCCTTGGCAACTATTACAAGTACACTTGCCAGGTACCCACTAAACTATAAATTATCATAATTTTTGTGAAGTAGGCAAACACACAATATGCCATTATTCGCCATTCTGGGAGAAGTGTGGACGGACTTTGTTAATGCTGCGGCTGATGACGATAAAAAATTGTGGCTGAGCCTTTTGTAATGAGTTGGAAGCAATTAACGACCCACTATTTACGCAATTCGCATTGTGTGACGCCTGGTTCTTATATTACTCTTCCACCACGCTATATTACGCATGTAAACGTCATTCCTTCCCGGTATGAAGTATGTATAGGGTATTTTTGCGAAGGGGTTTCAAGCACCGGCAAGGCTCTCTGGTAGAACACTTGGCTGCCGCGGAAAGGACCCAGGTTCGAAACCCATTTCATGCCCCATATTTTTAAATGCGAATGCATTTCATAGTCAGGCTATGCCAGGCATCCGGCGTTGGCGTTGTGCGGCGTTGGCGTTGTCCGCGGAGGAGGAGGATAGGTTGAGGAGGTGTGCGCGCCGGCCGGTGTTAGATGTGAAGCATCTTATGGCGAAAGCTTAATCCGGTGGTGGTGGTGTACGGCGTGACCGCCCTTACTGCGCATGCGCAAACCCTTTAAAAAAATAAAAATAAAAAAAACCTCCTCTCTCCCTCTCTCTCCCCTAGGCATCCCTCCCCGCGGCAACCACACCCTCACTGCGCATGCGCCTCCCCCTCCTCTCTCCCCTGCTACGCTCCTCCCTCTCTCCTCTAGGCATCCCCTGCCCGCGCCGTCCACACTCCCACTGCGCATGCGCGTCCCACCTCTCTTCCCCTCTCCTACGCTCCCCCTCTCTTCTCTAGGCATCTCTGCCCGCAGCGTCCACACTCCCACTGCGCATGCGCGCCCCCCCTCTCTCTCCCCTACGTTCCCCCCCCCCCCTCTCCCTCTCTCGCCTCGCGACACCGACACAGGCAGCGTCTGCTAGCGAGTTTCTTGGTTGAAAAAACCGACTGCTCGCGCTGCACAACCGTTCACTGGCCACCCCGTATATATGGCAATGAATCTTGACCTCAAGGTGGTGCCGGTGGGAGATTTCTCCTGTGCGTTGTTGAACAATAAAAATTCGCAGCGTGCGCGTTAACTAAAAGCGGTCTGCGGCGGAGCTCGGCGGAACTATATATGAAAAAAAAAATTAAAAAATAAATAAAAAAATTAAAAAAAGAAGGAAAAGCAAAAAAAAAAAAAGGCGCTGCGCCGTGCTCCCGACCGGGCTGCAGAAATTAGGCGCCTTTTCCTTCTTCGAATCACAACCACCATATATAAATGGAGTGAAGCGCGCGCGAAATGCATTCGCATTTCCTCACGATTCCCTTCGGGGAGGTGGGGGCTTTTTTTCTTTTTTTGTTTTTTTTTTTATTTTATTTCGCGCGATTGCGGTTACGGACACTGGTGGCGATGGCAGCTGCGGTGGCAGCGGAAACTACGGTGCCAAAAACGGCCGATGTGGTCTCATAACAGCTTTCGCTGTAAAAAAATGGAAGGACACTTTGTACATTCTAAAGTGTGTTCGGCGAAAGCGTGTGGCCGTTCCGCTGAGTATGCCATGTCTTTTTTTTCTTTTTACACTCTCAGTGGGATAACACACAAAGCGAATGTGTGCGTGTTTTCTTTTTTTAATTTTTTACCGCGAGTCGCAGCGAGACGTGAGACTAATCTTCCTCCGTTCGCATGCGTTAGTATTTTCTCGCGCTTTGTGCATCGTGCAAACGCCATAGCGTTCCAGCGCTTAAATTGACGGGCCCTTTGTAAATTCGAAGGTGTATTCCGTGAACGCCTGTGTCCATTGAGACGGCGTCGGTCAGAATGCAAACGCTGGGCACAGCGAAGCTACGCAAGCAAAGAGCGAGCGCTGTAGAGTCCGACGCGACCGGCGTCCGTTTGCGCATCCCGGCGGCCACCTGGCTCCGTGCCAGAGCTCGGATGGACGGGACGGACGGACATCGACGGACGGACGGACGGACGGACGGACAGACAGACAGACAGACAGACAGACAGACAGACAGACAGACAGACAGACAGACAGACGGACAGACGAACTGGCAGACGGACGGACGGACGGACGGACGGACGGACGGACGGACACTGGACGGATGAACGGACAGACGGACGGACGGACGGACGGACAGACAGACGGGCGGACAGGCGGACGGACTGACGGACGGACAGACAGACGGACGGACGGACGGACAGACAGACAGACAGACAGACAGACAGACAGACAGACAGACAGACAGACAGACAGACAGACAGACGGACGGACGAACTGGCAGACGGACGGACGGACGGACGGAGGGACGGACGGACACTGGACGGATGAACGGACAGACGGACGGACGGACGGACGGACGGACGGACAGACAGACGGACAGACGGACAGACGGACGGACAGGCGGACGGACGGACGGACGGACGGACAGACAGACGGCCACCGGACGGACGGACGGGCGGACGGACGGACGGCCGGACGGATGGACAGACAGACAGACAGACGGACGGACGGACAGATGGATGGACGGACGGACGGACAGACGGACGGACGGACGGACGGACGGACGGACGGACGGACGGACACCGGATGGGCGGACGGACGGACGGACGGACACCGGACACCGGACGGACACCGGACGGACGGACAGACGGACACCGGACGGACGGACACCGGATGGACACCGGACGGACGTGAGCATGAGACATTAAAGGCTTTCGCCTTAATTAATATTTGGTAGTGCAACTGCAGTGGCTTCAGTCGCAAGCAGGTTAACCTGCAGTTACACATACAAAATGTGGTAGTAAGCCGAACATAACAGCCTTACAGGATGTTAGTGATTCCATGAAATTACCGCGATTTAAGACATTTAAAGCACACAGCATTGATCCAAGGCGCGTAACCCACATCTTTATAGCCGTGCTAGTCCATCGCCACACCACCGCCATTCTTCATGCCATAGAGAGCAGCAGGGAAAGATAGTTAATTATCTAAAAGATAGTTAATTGCGCTTGCCACAGCTCTTGATTCAAACTCAATAATTAGAGGCGAGCACTCAGCTTATAGTGGTGGGTCATTTTAATGCGCCTTCGCGGAGTTGCGTTATATCCGAGCCAATTCAAAGGTCATTCGACTTTGGGAGGCTGTCCGAAATCTACAGTGGACGCTCTTAAACAACCGAAAAGATCATAGGAGGATAGTGAACAGTGCTAGCATTGATACTTCTTATGTCCTTACGTTTGTCAAGGGTATAAGTATAGCGAACTGGGTTAACACGTGACAAGCACTAGCAAGTGATCACTATGTCCTCTCTGCGATATTTAATGTCGCGAAGCATAAATACAAAGTTAGGGGGCATACAATTACGAATTGGGACATATTTAGGAAAACCATGGCGGACTCGGTGAACGGGTAAATTGAAAACGTGGAAGGCTGGATTGAGCCGCTCAAGCAGGATGTAAAGAGTACCACGGTGGAGGTGCCAATAAAGGAGACGGAGTTAATGGTGCACTCTAGACTGTTTCCCATGTGGAAAGTACACGCGTGTCTTCTGAGAACGCGGAAGAAGCAATAACATAGTGGGATCCTTCGCAGAAGGATGACCAAGCTAGAACAGCAAATTGAAAGCTACACAGTGGACTTGTACAAACAATGGGGACAGACTCGTGATCGGATCATTGGTCAATTTAGATGCAAAAAGTCAATTTCGCCACAAGGACGAAGCAACCAGAGCGATAACAACAAACTGAAGTATTCACTTAACAAAACGCGTTGCGGGGCTGGTTAGTTATACATTCTTAATTAAAATGTTGTAGTAGCACTACATTAGACGAGGACAAGACAGAGAACTACATGAAAAAACAGGCGCAGACCTCTACTATTTTTATCGAAACGACACGCATTGCATGTCGTTTCAATAGGGGGACGCGCGCGCGCAACGCACCTCCCTCTGGTTAGGGGACGGTACCTATGTCTTCCCAGCCGACGTACGACAGGCAGTAGGTGTTCCAAAATATACTTGATTTCACCATTGTCGAAGAGAGATCGCTGTGCAGCAAATGAGAAAGGGCGAACGTTTGGTTATCGTACTCCACCGTCCGCTTGAGAGTTAGTTGAATAGTTGAGAGTTAGCGCTCGTGTGTCTATTTTTCTTGTCCTTTTCTTTTGTGCGCGCTAAATGTTCAAATATGTATACATGCCAATTTGCCCAGTTATCAGTTTTACTCAATACTCTCCATGAATGCTGCCCATTTGACTCACCTTAAATTAAAAAAAATTGGGGGACCCTTAAGCTTCGCCTTTAGGAGTTGAACGCGATAGCGATATCCTGTACCTAGTGCGTACTTCAATCACTTCCTCTCCCGCTCCCTCGTCCCACACCCCCACAGCGCATGCACGTCCCCTCCCCCTCTCTCCTCTCCTACAATCCCCCCCCCCCCCCGTCCTCTCCTCTAGTGCACACTACGTAATGGGTGGGGCAGCATGCTTTAAACCGCGGGCAATAAGGAGCAGGGAAATTTTTTCGAACTTGCTATGGACCCACTACGTGGTTTTAAGGGGAATACGCGCAGTTACGTGTGTGCCTTTTGTAATGGGTGGCCGGCCTGTAACCACGATGTCATTATGATATTGTCACGTGGTCGTGACGTCGACGAAGGCAGCAGGCGACGTGTCCAAGATGAAACTGTTTATTAGGCCGAACTTGTGGCCGGTAAACGGAAAGGTTAGTGTACAGCAATACACACGGTATGCACTGATAGCGGCGAACAGAGCGTCGGCCGTCGATAAAACTGACAAGCGGTGAAGCGCGTCGGCATTTATACGCGTGTCATCGAATATTGCAGCCTTATCGCTGGTTGTCGCGAAAGCTCTGGAATAAGCTGGCGTGTTCGCGTCTTGCGCGCAATCTTAACACAACGATCTACAATAATCGTGAAGCTTCTAGAAAAATGAGGCGCGGTTTGCGCTGAGCATTGCTTACAGTCTTTGTGGGCGTAAACCGAATACAGTAAAAGTATAATACGAAACGCGCGTGGCAATGCCCCCCTCTGAAAAAGCATCGTCCCGATGCTTAGAACAAGTACCAGGGGGGGGGGGGGGGGGGATTCATGCAAAAATAAATAACAACAATAAAGCAAGAAAGTACAATAAACAATAAGCACAAGCACGAAAGTACAATAATAAAGCAAAAATTACAGTCCTCAGGTTCACTAACGCGCGTAATATGGCTTCAGGCGCACGACATGGACGACTTCAGGTCGCGCACGGCGCCGCTGAGAGTTCGTAATGCCGTCAGGAACGACCTCGTAGTCGAGTGCGCCGAGACGTCGAAGTACCCTGTAGGGTCGAAGTATCGTCGAAGAAGCTTCTCGCTAAAGCCCTCGCCGGCGAACTGGCGTCCAGACCCATACACGGTCACCGGGTTGGTATTCCCTGTGGCGTCGTCGAAGGTTGTAGCGACGGCTGTCAGTCTTCTGCTGGCTCTGGATGAGCAGACGGGCGAGTTGTCTGGCTTCTTCGGCGCGCTGAAGGTACACGGTGACGTCGACGTTTTCCTCGTCGGAGAAATTGGGCAACATGGCGTCGAGCGTCGTTGCCGGGGTCCTTCCGTAGACCAATCCATACGGCG
>JALIZH010032533.1:0-21621 GCA_030522465.1 Rhipicephalus appendiculatus
TTTTTTCGGGTTGGCTGTTCTAGAGACGTACCTAACCCCTGTTCTGCCTACGGGCCCAAACCAGCTTTTCCATACGATGTGCCAACAATTAAGACGTCTTCACGTCACTACGCGCCACCGTTTGGAATTCTTTTCCCTGTTTCGCTCAAGCAAATATGTTTCGGCGGGCTCGCACGACGGCGGCCGCACCGCTTTGAAGTTAAATCGTTGCCATATGCTAACAGGCTTTACAGCTCACAGAGGTGAAATGAGGCGGGCCCACACACACACACACACACACACACACACACACACACACACACACACACACACACACACACACACACACACACATATATTGACACACATCACACACACACACGCACGCGCGCGCCGCGCGTTGTGTGTGTGTGTGAAACCTAGAGGCTTGTGCACAGGTAGACGCACAAGTACTGCTTTCAGCCTCTTTTTATCGGTCGTGTTTTACGCCTCCGGCTTGCGCGTCCACCTACTCAGTTCCTCGTCGGCTTACAGCTTGGAAGGGAGTGAAAAACCATATCTGTTTCTGTTTTTTCACGTGAAGCCATTTGCACAGTGACGAATCTTCGTCGCTTGGTTGGAGGAACGCTTTAGGCTCTTTTTCGGTTGTCTAGCTGTCTTGACTTTTTATTATGTATTTCTATTTTTTATACTTTAATGAGGACATGTGTGCTCGCTACCCGCTTGCGAAAGTGAGACCTATACCGTAGAACAACCTAAACGTGAAAAAAAAAAAACGAAAAGAAAAGCGAAAGCAGCGCAGTCTGTCATGTGTGTTCCCCTGTTTTGAAAATGCGCTCATTTCGAATACCTTTTACGACGATGCGAAAGAACGGTCAGCTATCTCTATACCTCAAAAAAAAAAAAAATAGTAGCAAACTAAAAGAAATAAGCAGCGCGAAACATGAGCAGGTATGGACGAGCGATCGGAAAATGACATTGAACGACACATCTGGTTGAGCATTTCTTGTGCCGCAAATGTTCCCTGCGTGAGCAAACAAAACTATGACGAAGAAAACAAAGCACTTGCATTCTATGATATCGTTTCTTTATGTGTTGTGTTCGACGGCAAAAGGTGTAATTATCGTTAACGACATTTTTGCAATTCGCACTTCGCGCCTATTTCCCGCTTATGCATGCATGCAACAGTCCTATATATAACTTCAATGGGGGAGGCATAAAACAGTGCAACGCAATGCAATGCAATGTTTGATCGGTTGAAGACGTTCCAGTCTCTGCCCACACAGGCAGAACGAAAACGATGTAGTTCATGCGGGAGCGCAAAATGAACGGCAGGCGCGATAGTCCACCGATTCCTCCTCCGCGGCCTGCGCGGCATGCACCATGCACGCGCTTTCCGGTGGAATCGCAGCGCCCCCTTTCATTTTCACGAACAACCCACCCCTTTTCAGCTGCGGGCCGCGTTAGGAAGGGTGGGGCGTCAGTGAGACCGCTTTGTTTTGTTTTTTCTTGTTTTTTATTCTTTTTCTTTAATTTTCTTTTTTCTTTTCTTTCTTTCTTGTTTTTTTTTTTTTTTAGCAGCGCAGGTACGCCGGCGGCTCATCGAACATGTGGTTTCTTCTTTGAAGTCGCGCAGCGGCACCGTTTGCGGTTTCGGAACTGGCCCGGACTTTTATCCCCCCGTTTCGGACCTGCACGTGTGTATGGCGCAAGCGGGCAGGAAGCCTCGCGTTCTTACTATCACGTGATTCAGCTCTCCGCGGGACGCGAGCGTCTAAATGTCGTACAGAGTCCGTACCTAGAGAGATAATCTCTGAGGATTTTCGATCTAGGGACTTGCGATGGTGGTGCCGTCACTTCGTAGCGGGCTTTTTGGAAGACGACGCCGCTTCGCCAGCCGGTGTGCCGTAGCCATTCCGCCTGTTAAACCTACCTAACCGATCAGCTTTAGTGGCGCAGCGGGCTAACGTGCCGTGCTCGAAGCAGAGAGGTTGGTGGTTCAAATCTCGACGAAGTTCCTTTTTTTTTAACTTCTTTTCTTTTTTGAAGTACTGTTCTAATAGTATAGCATTAATGCTCCACGGGCGCCGCTAATATATATTTTTTTTCTTTAAGGAAATCGCCTTCGTGACAGCGGCGGGCGCCCCAAACCCACGTCGCTACCACTCTTTCGCTGTAATGACACAGCCACTTGAGCAAACGCTGGCAAAATATTTGACTGGCCTTGCCCTCAGTGAGCAGTAGCCTTATAGTGACGGCGGGTAAGGAAAGGCGCTAGTAAAATGGCCTTATAGTGAGCAGTAGCCTATACTGACGGACTGGCCCTTATAGTGAGCAGTAGCCTATAGTGACGGCAGGTAAGGAAAGGCGCTAGTAAAACTGGCTTTACAGTGAGCAGGTAGCCTATAGTGACGGCAGGTAAGGAAAGGCGCTAGTAACGTCTGGGACGTAACGACAGCGGTGGCAACAGTTACGCCTGGACGTAACCCTAGCCACACCGATCAAGCAAAGGCAGTCATAGATGTTCTCTGAGGCAGTCACGACGAAGTCGCTACGGGGACACCGGATCGCGTACTACGCTGCCGAAACGAAAGCTGCAGGACTCGCGGTCATCGTCCATCGTCGTCGAAGCAGAGACAAGAGACGAACGCTGAAAATCGCCCCAGCAGGGCGCTAGCTCGAGAAAATAACGGCGATATCGGGCCACACCGGCCGGCGAAGCAGCGTTCCAAAAACCTCCGCTACGAAGTGACGGCACCCCCATCGCAAGTCCCTAGATCGAAAAGTCCCTAGAGATTCTCTCTCTGGGTACGGACTCTGTACGACATTATGGCGTTTTTCACTGGTAGATCCGGAGCAGGTTTTTTTGCTCCGTGGCGACGAATCCGAATTTCACTGGTAGATTCGGAGTGGAGCCGCGCTTTTCACTGGTAGTTTCAGAGCAACTCGCTCCGAGGCGGATTGCTCTCACTGCTCCGCCGCCAAGTCGCGGATTCGGGCGGAAATACGACGAGCAGCATACGTCACTTCCGTCGTTGTGCGCAGGCTGAGCTTTGCAAAATGGCTGCGTTCGCTGCTGTGGAGGAACTACTGTCTAGCGACGAGAGCACTTCAAGCAGCAGCTCGTCCAGCTCAGACGACGAAGACTTCGAAGAAAGAGAAGTGCTATGCGAAGCCTTCTTTCGGGAAGCTTTCTCGGAGCCCCACCGCGAACGTCCCAAAATTATCGGGTTCATCGAGAACGTTGTACGGCTGTACACAGACGAGCAGGTAAGCGCGGAGCTCCCTCTTTTCATAATACCACATATACCTAATTTCATCTTTTTATTATTTCCTTCTCTGCAGTTCCGTCAAGACTTTAGGGTGTCGAGGTGTATCGCGGAAACGTTGATCCGTGGTTTTGAAGGCTCGCGGCACTACCCATGCAGTGATCGCGGTGGGTCCCCCTCGAAAACCGCGGAAGAGCACATTCTGGTCTTTCTGTGGTAAGTCGGCACGCTGAAAAGTCGTGCCTACGAGTTTACATAACCTTAGGGCATGCTTTCAAGTGCCTCGATGTAGAAGTATGTTTTCCCGATGCGTACGCAGAATTTTGTCGCGGGGTTCAACCATTATCAATATTTATTCGTGTGTTTATGTGCGCGTGTGTATAGTATATACACATGCGAAATTGAACAATTTCGGAGGCGTTAAATCCCCCCTAGGCGCCTTCCCGCGGCTACGCCGCTGGTGTTTTTTGTCCTTCAAAGATGTTTAGTGTGATGTATTGGGAACCAATGAAATATGACCGCTTACAGCTGCACAGCCAGAAAGAACAGTGTTAAGAACTTCTAATTTTCTTACGGCTGCTAATTTTGATGCAAAGCTTTCATGCCTCATTATTGTACAAAGCAGGCAAGAAAGATCAGTTTAATGCTTTACTTGGTTTACACTTTTTTCCATAATGTATGATTGCTGTCTCAGGTTTGCTGCAAACAAGGCGTGCCTGAGGGACGTTGCTGGACGCTTTGGCATGGGAACTGCGACAGCATTTAGAGTCGTGAAGCGCACGCTCGAATATTTTGTTGACATAGCCGAAGAAATAATATCATTTCCAGGAGATCTTGATCAGCTGTCGGCGGACTTTGAACAAGTAAGAATTTTAGTCTTTTATTTCACTGTTCCATGGCACACACTACAAAGGAGTTGCCTAATTGCAGCTCACTTTTGAGAACATTCACATAGTGCATTGATTGTAGCATGTTAAGCTGCCGTGGGGGCACAGTGGATGTGGTGCTAAGCTGCACCTCGAAAAGATGTGGGTACTGTCTCAGTCACAGAAGTCTCATTATCAAATGAGAAATGCTAGAGGAACATGTATTGGTTCATTTGCAGTGCACATAAAAGGACCCCAGGTGCATTGAAATTTCTGGTACCCCTCGCTGTGGTGTTCCGCACAATGATTCCATGGTTTTGGCATGTAAAAACTTATTTGACGTAACCTTAACTCCGCTAAGACCAACAAAACCACTGAATCAAGTGTTAAGATTAATTACTGTGAAGAAGTTCACTACAGGTGTGTTCTTTTTCTCTCACTATCACAGGTGTCAGGAGTGCCCAGCACGATTGGTTGCATCGACGGATCATACATAAGCATCCGCTGCCCGGCAAAAAAGGTGCGTTCCACCTATGTCAACAGGCACAGTTACCTGTCACTTACGCTGCAAGCTGTGTGTGATCACACAAAGAAGTTTCTAGATGTGACGACTGGACACCCCAGCAAGATTCACGATTCGAGAATCTTCAGGACATCCAGGCTTGCTTCAAAGTTGCCTCACGTGTGCTGTTCCGGGAAGTACCACCTTCTCGGGGACGCTGCCTACCCGCTTCGAGATCACCTCATAACACCATTCAGGAATTATGGTCACCTCGACGCGAGGAAGCGCACCTTCAATTATCACTTTTCGGCAACGAGAGTGAAGATTGAGAATGCCTTTGGAGACCTCAAGGCCAGGTTCCGCCAGTTGCTGCACCTAGACTTTCTGTTTGTGGACAAGATGAACAAGTTTATTATAGCTTGTTGTGTTTTGCACAATATGTGCATTAATTGTGGTGATGTGGATGTGCCGCCCTACACCGATGATGAACATGCACCGTGGGAATGGGAGGCACAACCGGATGACGTTCCCCCCCCAACAGTGGCCCTCTTGCAGCAACTGAAGCTGCACTGCGTCGTCCAAGGCGAGGAGAAACGTGAGCGCTTGATGCAAGTGATGCGCATTTGAGTAGGAGTTGGGAACTGGCTCCATGTATTTAAAACAAAAACTTTAGAAGTATTGTAAATTTTGTTGCGTGTTGTAGTGATTTCTAGTAGAAAATAGCACTAAAAGACGGGACGAAGCAAGGCCACAAACTACTGCGCTGACTAACAAGCAAATGTGTTTTATTCTTCTAGTCCGCGTATATATACTCTACCACAATCTCAAGGAAACAGCAAAATCAAAAAACAAAAAGAGAACCATGATGAACGCATGCAGCCTCATTTCTGAAGCATATCATATCTACAACGGCGGCGAGGCATGTGTCAGTTTCCCCTCTATTTCCCTCCCTCCGAAGGAGTTAACACTCCTGTCTGATTGAGCATTTTCTTTCCTGCGCGAGCCAATATTTGTTTTAGGGGCGAAGCTCCTTAGCCTGTCGGTCGTGCGTCCCTTGTATGTAGTAGCCACCTGCTGATGACGATGACGATCGCGATGCCATACAACACATGGGGATGACGCTGCCCTTAGTGGCAGCGTCATAATAGTGGGTACATGGAATGTACCCACTATGTGTCATAACGTTGACGCTGATGACGATGACGATCGTGATGCCATACAACACGTGGCATCGCGTAGAGGAACCCGTAGAGGAACCTGCTCGCTCCCTTCATTTCACGGACCACAAGGCCGTCGTAATGAAGGGATCCCGCAAGCCGCCCTTCAGGGAAAATAAAAGTTAATTTCGTCTTCATATGGTTGACCGAGCCATTCATTTCCTTTAGGACAGCTTCGCTCAATCATCATCATTCACTTCGTGAATATGCTACCATTTTTTTTTGCTTTTTTTCTCCCCCCTTCAGATTAATGGTGGAGTATATATATACGGACTGGAAGAATAAAACACATTTGTCTGTTAGTCAGTGCCGCGGTTGTGTCCTTGCTTCATCCCATCTTTTAGCGCTGTTTTCTACAGGAAATCATGAACCAACCAGCCCAAATGTGTACCGTACTGTGTTGTAGTGACTCATCTTGCAAGGGCGCAGCCTGATCTTTTTTGTTTCTTTGCTTTGTGACATGTAGCAGCTTCCCACATAGCGTGAGTCAACCCAAGAGGTTTGCAGGAATCTGACTGCATCAGTGTAATTGTTTCCTATGTGCAGCCATCAGCATGCTTAACGCAGACTAGTGCCAGCGCCGCAGTGTGTTGGTCGGTATGGCTGCTGCAGCTGATAATAGCTGGCGCTATTGATAGTGACTGCACCCTTCCTGCTGGTCAGACACAAGAAAGTGACAAAGTCAACCAGCCAAACCTAGCTGGGCTCCAGCTCTCGTCAGCCGCCACAAACATTCCGAGAAACATGTAGTGACACTGGCATCAGTCCAAGCTAGTGCAGGCTTCACTGAGGAGCATTTGTGTTAATGGAACCCTGACACCATAAGTAAAGTTGGGTTCTTTACCCGCGGTCCAAGGACCCGCGATTCAGCCAGAGGCTGACAACCAGGCTGGTGAATTCCGCACTTGAAGTGCCCCGTCGGAGACGGTCTTTGCGACGACTTGGGAGTAGAGGCTTGGAGATTTGCGAAAGCTTTTTAATGTACAGGAGTGGTTACAAAAGAGAAGAAAACTTATTTACAGGTATTTACAGAATCTGGTCGGCTACATACGACATCGTCACCTCGGGAGACCCGAGCACTGCCTAGCAGTGTCGCCGCTCAAACCAGACTGAGCCTTCTTCCTCCCCGATCCATCCATGGGGGGTACGGCTCCCAAACTTGCCTTGCCCAAAACAAAGGGCGCACGCCACTTCCGACGGTGCCGCCCACACTCGCCCAGGTCAAGTTCCTTACCGGGGCGTGGCCACCACACCTAACCGGCGACACCGAGGTGTCCCTTCACTGACGTGAGAAGGTGACGGGTCCCACGCTCGTACGGCCGGGCGCATCAAAAGGTTCCGCCGCCGAACTTGTCGCTAAATTAGCAGGACGGGTTGCCGTCCCTGGTTTTGCCCTGATCTGCGTATTCTTGGCCTCCAAGCCATTACACCCGCGGGGGCAAGTCTCAGCCGAGAAGGGGGGTGACTCACAACTTGCCGTCCTGTCGTGGTGGCATTGTTCGTTCGCACCGACGCCAACAGCCTCCCCCGACTAGCTGGTTTCCCCAAACCTTACACGCCCCTCTTAAGATTCACATAAGAGGCCAAAGCGTCTTACGGGAATAACTACAACAAAACAAAGGGTTGGGAAACCTTACGCACTCAGTGCTCGTCTACGGGCCATTGTCTCTTCGCCGAGCTAATACATGCACCATGACACTTGCCCGAGCACGCTATCGGTTGTCCACAACAACACAAATCACGCCGCAACAATATCTTGTGTTGCGTTACGCGGCAGTGAACACACACTGGCCAGGAGCTCTAGTTACAAGCGAGACTCGGCCAATAAAGAAAAAAAAGCTAAAACAAATAACGCTCATGCACGCACGTCCAATAGCCGTCCACAGTGCGCACGCATTCACCTTGCAGTTTGTGGATGACGCGGTCTGGCTATTCATGCGTGCACCAAATGTTAACCGCGGCACGGAGTTCACTGAGCGAGTTTCCGTCGCTGACACTCGGCTGGTGCACTAAGGGGGCACTCCCCTCCCCCGCCGACTGCCCGGCACTGTTATTCGGACACCAACATGCACTTGACACGCGCGATAGTGCGTCCGCATTAGCGGGAACACTGTCCTTTAGCGCCGGAGCACGAGCGCCCATAACGTTGCCCTTGCCCCGGCGGCGTCGCTTACGGTGTTTGCCGCCGAATCTACGTGGTCCCTTCGACTTGGGAAACAATTTCCCGGAACACGAATCCTGGACCCCTGGCACTGTCTCGCTCGCCTGAAAGCTATTTGGCTTTGACCGCCTATTTAACGGCGTAGCGCGTGCGTTCTGTTGCCTCGAGCTGACCGCCTTTTTCATCAGCTTCCACGCTTCCTCAGACAGCAAACAGTCGGTGCGTGCCATTAGTTTGTCCGTCAGCGCGCACAATACCGGCACTGTCTGCCCAACGTCCGCGAAGGTTCCTGTGTCACACGCGAGCGTCAGCGGCAGCACTGTCAGCTTTGCCTGTACTTCTTCCCCGAACGCGGAGACCAGCTTAACTGACCCGTGTGGCTGCACAAGCTCCGGCGGGACTACGCTCTCCCGGACAACCGTGATGTCAGAACCAGTGTCAACGATGGCGCGAATCTCGACGTCCCGGCAACCGAGTCTAACGGGCTCGCGTTCGCGCCTTCCGGCCATTATCGCCATCGCCGACACGCGTGCGGTCATACCGCTGCTTTCCTGAGAGTTGGCGGCACCGCTGTTTACCGCCCTCGGGCAGTCCGCCTTCAAGTGACCATGCGCCCCACACAAGAAACAACCTCGCGCCTTTGTGGGCTCCTGCGCTGATGGCTTAACCTGACTCTGCGGGCCCGCGGTCGGCGCCTCTGCAATTTTGCGTTCCGCCTTTTTGCTGCCGCTGTTCTGGCCTTCCGCCTCCTCGTATGTCACGAGCAACGCAGCAATTTTGTGAGCCTTGTGCCAGGTCCCTCCCTCCTGGAGCGTCACATACTTAAGCGCGGCATCCGACAAGCTGTCTTTCAACTGGTCAGCGGCGAAGAGTTCGAGCAGCTCCTCAAAAGTACCTACGCCTCTCGCCTCAACGTAAAAACGCAGGTAGCTCTGAAGCCTCGTAGCGAACGCCCGCCACCCTTCTGCCGCCCGTTTCCTCGCCCCACGGAACCGGCGGAGGTATTCGCCGGCAGACAGCCTCATTTCCTCGAGCACTGCCCTCTTAAGTACCTCATAGTCCCTATGCTGAGGTGGCGCCAAGCGCGTTGACAGGAAGGGGATCTTTTCAGCGACCAGCGGAAAAATAATTTGGCCCCACCAAGCTTTTGGTACTTCGTACCCCTCCAGCGCGCTCTCGGCAGCCTCAAACCACACGGGGACCTCCGCTTCCGTCGGAAACTTTGGCAGCACGCTGGCAATCAACTTTGAGAAATGTCGCAGTTCACTGTGGCTCTCCGGCCCCCTGTCAACGCGAGAACTCGGCCCGGAGCCACGCTGTTCTCTGGCTATTTCTAGTTCCAATTCCTTGAGCCTAATTTTCAATTTGAGCATTTCGACTTCCGAATGGCTCCCCGACTCCTCCGGAACGGCGGACTCGTTTCCGACCCCCTCGCCGTCATTAGAGTCGCCCATCCCGCTCGCTGTGTGCCTATCTGGATTTAGGTTGGCAAACCGCGTTTCCATTTGACCTACGCCCTAATCTCCACCGAACACAGTGCACGGGCCCCGGCAGAAGAAGAAGAGCACTCACCCTTCGAGACGACCACTGCGTAGCTCCCGTCCTCCTTCCGCGCTGGGTTTCGCTGTTGCACGCTGCGTCGAGCCGCCGGCGCCCGGTGGATGACTTGACGCGCTGGCCAGCCGACTCCTGCGGCTGTCTCCTGGCGTCCTCAGGAACCTGATCCTCTTGACGTACTGCATTCTCTCCGCCCGCGCCGAGTACTTGACGCGCAGTCTTGACTCGCTGCCCAAGCGTCGCCGTCTTCTTCACCGCCTGTCAGATCCCTTCTTCTTCACGAAATGGTTGAAGGGATCCCACCGCTGCCACCAGTAAAGTTGGGTTCTTTACCCGCGGTCCAAGGACCCGCGATTCAGCCAGAGGCTGACAACCAGGCTGGTGAATTCCGCACTTGAAGTGCCCCGTCGGAGACGGTCTTTGCGACGACTTGGGAGTAGAGGCTTGGAGATTTGCGAAAGCTTTTTAATGTACAGGAGTGGTTACAAAAGAGAAGAAAACTTATTTACAGGTATTTACAGAATCTGGTCGGCTACATACGACATCGTCACCTCGGGAGACCCGAGCACTGCCTAGCAGTGTCGCCGCTCAAACCAGACTGAGCCTTCTTCCTCCCCGATCCATCCATGGGGGGTACGGCTCCCAAACTTGCCTTGCCCAAAACAAAGGGCGCACGCCACTTCCGACGGTGCCGCCCACACTCGCCCAGGTCAAGTTCCTTACCGGGGCGTGGCCACCACACCTAACCGGCGACACCGAGGTGTCCCTTCACTGACGTGAGAAGGTGACGGGTCCCACGCTCGTACGGCCGGGCGCATCAAAAGGTTCCGCCGCCGAACTTGTCGCTAAATTAGCAGGACGGGTTGCCGTCCCTGGTTTTGCCCTGATCTGCGTATTCTTGGCCTCCAAGCCATTACACCCGCGGGGGCAAGTCTCAGCCGAGAAGGGGGTGACTCACAACTTGCCGTCCTGTCGTGGTGGCATTGTTCTGTTCGCACCGACGCCAACAGCCTCCCCCGACTAGCTGGTTTCCCCAAACCTTACACCATAATTACGAGCTTGAAATGTTTGTGTTGTTTGTCTTGCACTTGTGGGCACTTCCGACTAATGAGTCGGGGTGAATGTTGTCTTTAATATATTTTAATTTGGTGCTAAAGTAAGCGTGACTGCTTATCTGTGTTAGGAACACCTCGAGACATTGCCACTACTATGATGCAGATTGGGGACCCCTTGTGATATTCACGAGTAACGCGAGTATTGTCGACGTCACTGGCAAGTTTTCGGGGTACATACATCACAACTGCAGCTCCTTCCTTGTCCCAATCACTTTGTTTTTGGGCTGCTCTCAGAGTGGTTCTGGCTGCCTATGTCAGTGGCTTTTCAACTACTGCAGGAAGAAATGTCTTTTCTCTCTCTTTTCTGAGGGGGGCACTATGCTTGGCAGATAGACCTGTCGCTTCGAAGCACATGCCTAGTGAACACCCACCCCAACTCAGTTTCCCACACATGGTGCCCAAATTCAAAAAGTGTGCTCTGAACATCACAAAAGCCTGAGTGTACATAGTCTTATGGATCCACTGCGATTGGTCGCTGTGTAGTTTCTTGTGATTCAGGTAGGAGTTTTAAAATGATGCCAACATTGGTCAGAATTAGCCATTCTTGCATTAATTACACAGTACATAGAGAATATTTACGATGAAGTTTTGGGATTACCTGACACACTGCTCTTAATTAAAGCATACAAGTCAAAACAAAAATTTGTCAGGGGTCCTTTAAGCATGATGACTGCTGTTGTGAGAAATGGCTCCTTTGTCAAGCAATTCTGTTTGGTCTCGACTGCAATTCTCGTCGCTGTCAGTTTACAGCGTGAATTGCTTGTACATTAACATTTCATTTGCCTGGCAAAAGTTTGCCCAGACAAACGTTCTGCATTTCCCAGTCTTTGTGCAGCTTTCCTTACCGTCACAACCACGTGACAATATAATGAAGATGATTGCAAGTATTTCTTATTAAAAGGGAACCCTGGAACCCTTATTTCACCTCAACAAAAAAGCATTGTCAATCTGCTATCAATGCGCCTGTGAACATGTAAAGGTGTACAATGCTTACAATAAACATGCTTTTCACATTTTATTCATTTTTGTTCAAGTTGAAAATTTCACGGAGAAGATTCATCTTTTCTGTGTGCATCTCTTCTCGTCGCTGTGTTTTGGCAAGTCGCCGCTCTTCCCTCTTGTTGTCTCTTTCTGCCTTGTGCTTTGCTCGGCGTTCGTCCAACTCGTTCATCTTCTCAAAGAAGGTTTGCATGTGGAGCTCACGTGCTGAATTCGCGCGCTTTTTTTTTCATCAGGGGCGTCGTCCTGCCCAACGGAGCTGGATGCAGTGTCCGATGTTGACGGGCTTGAATCAGCAGGCGGAACAGACTCAGTTGATGATTGTGGACGTGTCTTTTTCGACACCACTCCACTTGCGTCACGTACCACTTCTGGTTCTAAGCTGTCATCCAGCCACTTGATTTTTTCGAGTTCATCCTCGTAGGGGACTTCTTGTGGGGAATTGCCAGACTTATTATTTTTCCCAGCTGCCACATTTTTTCTTTTCAGTACAGTTTTGTATCTAGAGCAGCACTGCTCACCAGTCCGTGTTACACTGAGTTTATCATTAATGTCTGTTGCGATTTTTTCAAACATGGCCTTCTTGTTGCGGAATTTTTTTAGAGGGCCAACTTGAGGAAAATATGAGGCGTAGAGGTCAAGCAGCAGCTTCGTCTCGCCACTCGTCCACTCGCACCCTGCAGCTGAAATATGCAATACACGCACAAAAAAATTACGTATAAACGGGCATTTTTGGACTTTTTTGACACAGGGCACCAAGCTATACGCTCTCTGAGCCATAGAACACTTACTGTAAGCTTTAGTACTGCCCACACTGTTTTGACACAGCATATATTGAGTGCTGTGGGTATCCCTTTGCATATCAGAACAGACATTCACGCAAATTTATAATATTACTATACATTACTTATTCACAACATAATTTTCTTAGAGAGTAAATTTGAAAACACTGCATATTAAATATGAGGCCCCTTCGTGCAGCTGACGATTCGTTGAATTCAATTTTATTATTTAAGCACCCAATATTGAGAACCGTGAGCAAGAAGCCATTAAATGGTTTTGGGTAGTTCGTGGTTCTTTTGAAGGGGTATGCAATCTGCTGCACCTACGTTCCTCCTAACGCCACTAGCATGTTAGTGTATGCATGCTTACCACGTGCAGGAGTCCCTGGCTGAGCAGCCCGACTTGTTGACGCACCACTAGATGCTGCAGAATCTGTGTTTGATAATTGAAAAGCATTATATGACGTTAATATAGGTGTTAGTTTTAAGCAGGTACACAATTTTCTTCAAGCAATCCTCACATGTTGCTTGTCAAGGCATTGCCCCCCTACATATGTAGGCGACTGTACACACATCGAAAACTAGTGCTATGGAGACAATTAAACGTAGACCAATTTACCATTTCCTAGAGATGCACCCTGTGTATGTGCCAGAGCGTCGGCGACGTCACACTCTGTAGCACCTTCAAATACAGAAAAAAAAAAGACATTTGCGGGTTAACACCAAAAGAGTAGAGGTCAATGACCACCAAGAAAGCGTTACTTCTCTTGTAAATTTTTCATGCATGTATTCATGTGCGAACACGGAGAGCTCGCCGTGCATTTTTAGCAAAGGTGGTACAGCAGATATGCTTGGTGAGCATTGAGAAAATTCCGGCGCGCCTGTGATATTCTAAAGCAGGAGGACTTATAAGGCGGCAGGTACGCAACTGCTCGGATTTAAAAGAAAATAATAAACCGTGCTCGGAACATGCCGCATTTTTGCGAGCGCTGATTGCGGCCGTTGCCACGTGCACCTACATGCTGTACGATTTTCTGACCAGTCTTCATGCGGAGCTATCAGAGTTAGCATTACGTGCTGAATTTATTATCAGCGTGAAGTACGTCGCACTTACCGTTCAGATCGTTGCCGCTGTTCCTGAACACGCCCAGCAACAGCCGACGCACAGCGGGAGTCAATTCCACGTGCTCGTCCATACTCGCTACACAACAAAGTGCTGTTCGCGACTGCGTGGTCGAAATGCGCGCCTTGCAGTGGCGGGCCGCCACTGCAAGTTGCCATGGAAACGGAGAGAGCGGAAAAAGAAACCGTTTCCGGAACCGTTTCGCGTGACGTATGCTTAAGTAACATCCGGGGCACCTCCCGCGGAGCATTCTCGTGTTTCACTGGCAGAGTTGGCTTCATGCAATCCGAGTGCTCGCTCCGGGATTTCGGCGGCCGCTCTGGATCTCCCAGTGAAAAATGCCATAACGCATGCGAACGAAGGAAGATTAGTTTCGCGTGTCACTGCGGTTCGCGGTAAAAAATTAAAAAAGAAACACGCACGCATTCTGTTTGTGTGTTATCGGTTGTGTGTTTACACTGAGAGTGTAAAAGAAAAAAAGACATGAATAGTCAGTGGAATTGCCGCACGCTTTCGCCGAACACACTTTCGAATGTACAAAGTGTCCTTAAATTTTTTTTATTTAGTCTTTTTCTTATTTCGCACGACATTGGTTACGGACACCGACGGCGGCGGACAACTACGGTGAAGAAACGGCCCTAGTGGTGATCTCAAAGCAGCTTTCGCTGTAAAAATAAAACAAATGACGGCACGGGTTGCATTTTGACGTTCATGGAATGAACCAGACTGACGTTAATAGTAAAGCCAAGACTTCTGACCCGATGTTCTTGAATGTTTCTTCCTGAAACCACTTCGATCACATCGCAAACACTGTGACAAGACAGAGCGCGACTATATAATTATGCTTTGTGCAATATAGTCCAGCAAGACAAGACAGGAATAAATATACAAATAAAACCTGAAATTTTACGAAGCCCTTTGCCGTACGCATTGTACATGTTCAGAAATTCGCGAAAGCATCGACCTGTAAGGAAAAAAATCAGGAAGTGTTGTTCGATTATTTCTCACCGGGCGTGAAGACACGCTTCCTCTTCATAAGAAAAATCGGCGGTAGTTAGCGAGGCTGAGAAATAAATAGAAAAGTGGCGCGTATCTCCGGAATGGTAAGTCCTGATGACAACACCCGACTTCATCGTGGGGAACTGTCGCAACGAATCGACGCCAAAATCACGACAGCTCCTGATGAGACCGAAGATCAGTAGGAGCAAATGATGCGAGAAACCACAACAGCGTGCCTGTGGGGCTCATTAATTGAATCTACTTTGCCCTTTTTTCATGCATCTTTTTCTGCCTTTTTTTTCTTTGGGCCATTCTCGGTCTTAGGATGAAGGTGGGCCAACTGTATATCACGATGGAAAACTAATGCACAGCGCAAAAGCGGTTACCTCAATCAGCCCTAGTACCTGATGTGCTGTCCGCCCGCGTGCAATCTTATTTACCGACAGCCATTACTTGTTCGTACCGCTGTGATCTTAGTCCTTTTCTGTTTCTTGACTGTTTCCCCCGGGGCACAATTTACGCTGGCTACCACTCAACCTTTAGCCGATCCGGATTGGACCGCGGGTTCTCTGGCCAAGTGGTCATCTCAGATAAAGGGACAAGTTTCAATTACAGAAAGCGTTACTTTTTACTTGCTCGTTCACTAGTATCAATTGGGGAAAATGCGTTCAATTGGAAAAATCCTTTGTTTCTTTTTTTTTTGCTTTATTTAGGCAGTCTTCAATACGCGGAAACAATTTCCTGGTTTTTTTGATGGTGGTGTAGGAAGGTTGATTGCACTTTTCCACAAACACCAAACGTGTAGTGAGGTGTTTTAAAATATGTTTACGATGTTATTCCAGGCAAAGTGAGGAACTAGAATAAATCACTTTCTAAAATTCACGTATTCTTAACCCATGCAGTTATTGTCCATGTAGCGAGAGTAATCTAAAAATGTTGCCCAGTCATCTCATGCCTCGAGGTCAATGTTAAAACGCAACACTGCTGCAGGAGCGCGGTGTCATGGATGCGTATAGATGCTATACCTCCTTGGCGCAAGAAAGCTTGCCACTTTGAGTTTACGATTGTTTCAGAATGCAATGTAGCTCATTTAAAGCCGTCAGCAATTGACATCTGAAGCGAACTAATATCATCTAAAGAACTGTACGGGAACCCAAATTTCAGGACACGTCGGAATAGCATCATGACACGCATCTTGCTGATACGTACGCCCTTGATCGTTTACCCAGCAGCTCCTTAGACACCCAATCTGTGTTTATGTGTGTCATGGCAGCAAATAACTTCCGCAGCCTCAGTCAATGATATGAAATACGGTCGGTTTAGCTTAGGATATTTATCGAAACTTCGGAAATCTTAGGTTGTTCTTAATTTGGAGATTATAAAAAAGTCGACCTAATTATGCTCAAAGTGTTGAGTTCAGCGTTTCTTAAGCAAACAATGACGTGACTCACCGTGGCAGGTTCGCACGTATAGTGTGATGTGGCTAAGCCTAAGACGCGGGTTCGATTCCCGACCACGGGGGCCGCATTTGGATGGGGCGAAAATGCAAGAAAGCCCATGTACTTCGATTTTGGTGCAAGTTAAAGAATCCCAGAATGTCGAAATTCAATCCGGAGTCCTTCACTACGGCGTGCTTCGTAAACATGCGTGTGCTTTAATGTAATACCTAAACAATTATTTAAAAAAAATAAAAACAAAAGTGATGATCAGCAGCGTGGCTGAGGAAGAAGAGTTCACAGTTAGTACCCATATGCGTACACATAGGTCCATCGCTATGAATGGAGCTTGCCCTCGCACGACAAATTCCCCGAATGATAAAGACGAGCTGGAGCGCATGTGACATGCGTTCCTGAACGATAGCAATAGCTTTACTGCTGTTAAAGAAGGTAAAAATGTACAATCATTGCATTTTTGCCAATAAAGACGTGGTAGTGAAACCGAGTGGTTAACAAAAACACTCGTGAAATCGTTGGAAACCACGCAGCATGCAATGGGGCGGCAAATCATGGGCATAACAGTGCGCGAAAGAGAGCAGTGTGCGTTTGAGTAGAAACATGGTCAGTTTCTTGTATTCGTGTTTGACACAAAGAGAACAAACTAGCGTGGGACCGGGCATGATAGATGACACAGAATAACAGAACTGATACCAGGGGATGGGAAGCACAGCCAAGCAGCTGAGTACGGCAGATAATTCAGTGGGGTGGTGAAATTAAGGAAATTGCTGGCATCGAATATTCAGCTTATCGTTCGGGGGATCTTGTATTTTTATAAGCATGCAAGTGAATGTACACTATACACCGAGCCTGTGCAAATGGTGTTCTGTTTGCGCCAACGAGGAAGCGCGACATCTGAGCAGAAGTTATAAAGTCAGATTTTCGCCCTTTGTTAGCCAATACTTCCTCCTAGACAAGCTGATCGTTTTCTTTGTATGAGCTGCCTTTCTACTGGTATAAATTTCATATACATAGTAATATAAAGTAACCGCCACACTTACCTCACCGCCGTTCCTCTGTTCTGACGCAAGCTGTTCAAAAAAGCAAAAGATCTGATGGACATCACTTCGTGCCTTGTAATTCTAGCAATATGCCTACTTCGGCAAAGCACAACTTCCGGATCCGTAAATAGGAGGATTGCTAGCTCAATATGTGGCTTGAGGATTTCTCTGAACCTGTACTTCGTGGGGGGAAATGACATTCCAACACGCATAGGTAAGAAAAAAAGCAAGAAAAATATAATCTTAGCAGAAGCGAGAGCATTTTTCTCGGCAGTTTCTCTCGTGCTGTAACGTTCAAAAATAATAAGACGAAACATTTGAGCCCCAATGCCAGAGAAATTCTCCCCCAAAATGGAGCCGACCAAAGACTGAGCTTTCTCCCCAAATTCCTTCTTCGATAACGCCGTTAGTGGAGAAGTTTTACCGAACGGAAACAACTACTTTCCACGACCTTCAGTATTAAACTTCTGCTCCGTTTTTCATTCTTTTTTTCTTGCGATGCGCCATCAGTAGAAAAAGTACACGGAAAAGCTTCCTTTGTGAGGAAACACAGAACATTTCGCGTAAGCGCTACAATACTGTGTTTTGGTGTCTCACTGAAAAAGGCCCAACTGGTCTAGCTAAACAAAAAAAAAGAATGTAAGACTGAAACAAATGGGTATGAAACAGCTCCACTCCTAACGATCTTTCAAAATATATAGGTATGGCAGGCTTTTCCTTGTACGGTACACTCTTTGTTGTTTGTTTTTTCGCTTAGTGCAAGAGGGAGCTTATACTACGCAAGAAATACTTCCTTTGGAACCGGTTTACGGTGCACATTGCCTTGTGCGCGTTGTGGACAAGTACTGAAGGACCCTGGCATGACTTTGACAAGGTTGGCTACTGCAAAATTTTTTTTTTGTAAAGGCGTTGCTAACACTTATAGAATGCATTGCACAAACAATAATTGCTTTAAATGCGTAGGCATCGCCATGACGCATAAATGAAAACACGCTGTATCCGTCTATCTGTCCATCTGTCACGTACACTCAAGCAGAAAAAAGGCTCAAAATAGGGTCACGGTACAATGGCTCTCTTTGGGTTTTCATTGGACTCCTTTTGGAAAGTATACCAGCAGAAAAAGAGAGTTAGCATTTCTGCAGGAGTCACTGGACTCTCGGGAAGCGCGTTTCGATTGGCTTCTGTGATGAAGGCGCAGCCGTATACGCCATGTATATCGCGTGTTTGCAGTTCAGCGCCATTCTTGCTCCGTGGCTCGCCGACGGAGCCAGGGTCAGCAGGGTGCCGTGCGGGGTACTGCTTTTTTAGGTACTAATTATACAACAATTATACAGCTTTAGCTCGTCGTCTGCAGCAGCTGTGCGGAAATAGGTTGCAAGCCATTTCCAGTCTCCGCAACAGCCTACGTCCGCGGGGAATGTTGCGGATGTCCAACCAAAACTGTCACTTGACGAGTTGACACCGTTATGGGCGTTGTTGGACAAGCTCCCCATAAAATGAGGGATGCAAAAAATTATCAAGGGTCATTGTTTACTGATCGCCGATTGTGTCTGCACTGCTTAAGGTGCGATAAGTCGTTTTGAGATGCGCTTCCTAATAACATTTCCATCGACATTCAGGGTGCAGCCTACTTCCGCACGTGGAAACTGTGAAAAAAAAAGTCTGTACATGGACACTTAGATACATTATATATAGTAGATTTTGTTGGCTTAAAGACGGCAGTTTGAGGTGCGGATATAGTAAGCTGCTTCGTGCTGTCATTTAACTTAGACACGCCATCACCACTCAGGTTGAAAGCTTTAGTATTTCGACTGCTCGCGTTCTTTCTGCCACTGCCGTGCACTATTTTCACTCGTTTCTGTTTGCTGTTTTCGTGGTTTTTCCTACATCTGCGATAACGTTCCGTGTTAACAGAATCAGGGGAGTGTACGTGACTGTTGGAGCCATGTGCGGTAATTCCTGCATGCGGCATGTCTGATTTCAACGTAGACGCTCTCCGCGCGGGCTGGACGTCGTTCGGGCGCTGGTACTCGCATGTGTTTATCGGAGTATTTAAAGATAGGGTTACGTTTGTAAAACGGACGGTCACTAACCGCTCACGGCGTACCACGGAGGGCGCGCTTGGTTGTCTGAATATGCCGGCGCAAAGCCGGCCTTATTCTGAAAGCAAGCTTTTGAAGCGATTTTCCCCAAAAAAAGTGCTTTCATTCATGAATAGGGAGTGTCTATTGCGAAACAAGGTTCCCGCCTTCATTTAGGTGAACATTTATTTACTTAAAACGAAACACTCGTGTTATATGTGTGTACAGTAACAGCGTGTTGAACAGAGGGTGCTTTAAATAAAATAAATCAGTCTCTGTGTGTTTGTGTGCTGGTTATTCCCAGAATCCCGGATCGATCCTCCACCTCCACACTCGATTTGACAGGCACATTCGGGGAAACGAAGGTACCGCTACGGCGTGGCGCCGCGCCATTCGTGATGAAAAAATCGACAGCGGCGTTCAACTTGTTATCGAGGCAGTCGGTCCTACATTTCCCTTGTTAGACCAGACGACGTAGGAAAATAGGTGAGTGCATCCAGGCAAAGGAGCCTAAAGCAATTTCATTTGTTGTGTAAAAGAGGCTCACACCATCTTGTACTGAAAGTTTGTCGCCAAGTAAGATGTTACAATAGCTACTATTTGCAAGTCGTGTTTTACACGACAACGGCAAATAGACATTTTTCCTTGCATTGCCTGTTTGTATTTCTTGTGAGCCATCATTGGTTCTGTGTAAATCACTTATTGTGTAGGTTTTGCAACTCTTATTACAAATTCGCTCTCTCATCATAATATTACGTTCTGCTTTTCAGATACCATTTACCATGGCTGCTCACGTTTAACAAGCGATAACACAGCAAATCACAAGTCTGAGGCCCCTAGCCATCAGCACTTCTTGATTTATCCATAATCATGAGGAATACATTAGGAAGCATGATGGCCGATTTCTGCAGTTAATTTTACACCATATGACACTATGCGCATCACACTCACACATTTTAGTGGCCTATACTCATACAAGCGTGTAAATCAGGAACACCTCAACAGCTTAATTGGAAATCACAGATCATCTTTACGTGCTTTCTATATTACTCTGGTGAAAAGGTCTGCTGCTTTGACGAGTTCTTTTAAAATAATGCTAAGATTGAACCATTCATTTTTTGCTGTCGCTGGGCACAACGGCAGGTACTATTGGATTTGCTTCAACCTCTACTTCTCTATTTCCAAAAGTAGTCACGCAAAAGTAGAGCGTGGGCCAATTGTGTAAATTAAAATAGTTGTGGTGTCGCTTGACTCTTCAGTGTGTGTCACCGGGCCCACGTAGAAGTGTTACTGGCAAGAGTCGTCTGACTCCCTCAAAAGTGGTAATATGATCCCTCAGATAAGAGTCATTCCACTCTTCTTAGGACGGTCAGGGAAACTCTCCTAGAGCGTGCCTACTTTAACCAATCAAGAGAGTCACCGTGCCTCTTTAAAGAGAGTCGTATACGTGGCAAGTCAGAACTATCCGTACAGAGTCACATATAGGCTTTTTTTCTTAGAGTGTAACACGATCATTGCCATAAAATTAAGGAAATCAATCAAAAGAAAATTAATTTATTCGTGTGGCTGCGTTTTACACGGGCCACCGCGCTCCGAAGGCGGGTGTCTTAACTACCGGGTAATGAGTATTTAACACCGCTTCACAGCGTCTTTTGCCGCTGCACTGCCCATTCTACTCTAACCAAACGTCTTGCTTTACGTCGATGACTTCTCGAGATTCCTTGCCGGTAGCTATGACTCTTTTAATCACTAGCCAATAACATAATAACTTCTGGAACATTTTTGAAACAGCGCAGCGACGACGCAGACGAAGAGGAAAGGGGGGATAAAGCACAGCGCTTTGTTCCCCCCTTTTCTGTTCGTCCACGTCGTCGTTGCGTTGTTTCAAAAATGTACATGTACTGCCACCAACTAGCCCAGCTTTCAAGCATTTGTACTCTGCGCGGTGCTTAGAACAACGCACGGCATGCCATGACATTACAACACTGTGTTCCTTTCACATTAGACTTTTGTGTAGTGATGAATTAGCTTTGCTTGTAGCACGAAGCTTGTGTCAAGAATCCCCTTCTCCCGTACGACTCCGCTCATTCAAACCAAGTTAAGAGGTGTGCTCTCAGTGCGATACACCGAGGAGACAGGCAGAGAAGGGACACGAACACCAGTGCTGTTTTTCCCAACTTTATTAGCACAGAAACACATATTTTAAACCATAACCTATAATCACGTGAACAAATGCCGATGACGTGAAACAAAGGATAAAAATCAAAAGATTAGCTAAAGGAGGACTAAACAGAGTATAACTGTATCAGGTGACAAAACTATTCAAGAAAGAAATTTCCGTCATGAAAGGCAATAGAATGTACCCTTACACAACTAGGGCCTTTTATTGTAATTGTAAAAAGCTCTTTGATGGCATCGGCGTGTGTTCACGTGGTTATAGGTTGTGGTTTAAAATATTTGTTTCTATTGTAATAAAG
>JALIZH010032534.1:0-2500 GCA_030522465.1 Rhipicephalus appendiculatus
CGAGTGCGTTTAGAATAAAAAAAAAATCACAGCATATCCACGAAGTGAAATGTGATGATGAGTGGGTGAAGCTCTGGAGGTTCATCGGTAAACCGTGAATCTTCCGCGAATTTTCGTCCAGTACATCATCAAAGACGTGAAAACACTGTGTGTATATATACAAGAAATTTTATTTATTCGTAAATGGTAGCTAGACGTGGCTTCCGGTCCCCCTTCATTAAAACGGCTTTATGGTCGGTGAAGTGGAGGGATAGGGGTTCTTATATGGCTCCGTAGAGTATTCCTAAAGGGGAAAGAGGGGGTGAGCGTAGAGGAGAGAGAGGAGGAGGAGGACGCACATCCGCTGTGGGGATGTGGAACGCGGACGCCGCTCCGTAGAGTAGAGGATTCCTAGAGGAGAGAAAGGGGGTGAGCGTAGGAGAGGAGAGAGAGGGGATGCGAGCGCGCTGCTCCGGTACATTAGAGGATTCCTAGAGGAGATAAAGGGGGTGAGCGTTGGAGAGGAGAGAGAGAGGGGGGAGGGGACACGCATGCTCTGGAGGAATGTAGGACGCGGGCGCCGCTCCGTGCAGTAGAGGATTGCTAGAGGAGAGAAAGGGGGTGAGCGTTGGAGAGGAGAGAGAGGTGGAGGGGACGCGCATGCTCTGGAGGGGTGTAGGACACGGGAAGGAGGGATGGACTAAGCCCCCCCAAGCACATCCAAGCAAGATCAAGGAATGGAGCCAACCTGGGCGACAGACACCACCTGCCTAGCCATTGCTAAGCTGCCCCTCTATACTCTAGGCCGTGACTCTAGTGACTGTAGTGGTGGTGGACGGCCTTATTGTACTACAGTGTTCTGCTTGACATAGATGGCCACACCTGCCTGCGTGGGACGCTCTGCTTCCTCAGTGCACACACGATGGGAACTAGAGGTGGTCTGGAACGCGCTTATTCTTCATGGTCATCAGCGTCATCGTCATCATTATCACGAGATACTGCCGGTTCCGCCTGACGTGGGACAAGGTTAGACTATAAGGAGCTTCGCCCCTAAAAAATTTTTTTTCGCATTCATTCCTTCTCAGAAGAGCTGTTAAAGCCGGCCGTAATCTGTCCAACGCAATCAACCAACACCGCGAAACAATCCCGTCACCGCGCGTTGCGTAGCAACCGGTTGCACAACTGTGCGCCTAGCTGCTTCGCTAGCCAATAAACTGCGTCGCCGCCAGCCCGCCTGCCTGGGCACTGCACGCAACCGCTTGGTCACGCCAGACGTGACGTTACAGCCTACTGCGCATGCGCTCCTTCATTCTGTATAAAGCAGGAGCGTGGCTATCCCCCCTAGCCACCATAGCGTGGCGGCGTCGCGTGACGCCACACGCAGACACGGGGAGACCGAAGAAGGTTCGCATTGCCGGTGAGGACGCCGCTTACCGGGAATCGCTGAGCGCTGCCAAGCGAGACTGCTGGACTCGACTCGTTTAATTTAGTCCAACATGTAGTACGACCAAAACGGCAAGAGGTGACAGTACTGCACTCGACCGGAGCTTGGCATCATTTTGTTCGGCGAGAACTAGCTAGAAGCCGATAAGCTCTGCTTGGCCTTTGGCCTTATCAAGCTTCGCGCGGCTTTTTTTTTCTGACTGTGTTTGTTGATTGAACACAAATTGGATGAGTGTTGACTCAGTGTTAGCACACATAAGGTCAGTATTCATCGAATGTTTGTCCACCGACCAAGCCTCCCAACATAGGCGGTGAGCAAAAGTCTTGGCGAGCAGCCCGTAGATTTTCAACAGTTTTCTCTCTTTGTTTCGCGAAATCTTTCAAAGAAGTATTCTTCTAAGCTTTGCACGACATTGTCAGACTTACCCTAGAATTTTAAGCGCCTTCCTTTTATCTGGAAACGTAAAAAGAGGTTGTCCTTACTGTGATCCGACATAAATACACGATTTCCGCTTCGGCGTTAGACACTGAGAAATAAAGTGACCCGAAGTGTTCTGGGGTACAACGCTCCCAGCTTTTATCGCGTTCTTCAAACCGTCTGTAGCGCGGCGATTTTACGTAATGCAGCTGGGAACCTCCATGGACGGTTGGATGATTGAATGGGGCTGTTTCCAAGGAGGTTTAAAAGGTGTACACTTTTGATCGCGCAGCAGCTCAGGGTACATCGCCGTAACTCATATTGCAGTACTGATTCTAGGTAGTGAAAAAGTAAGTCTCAATACTGCCTCGATTTTAGCCTACAAATTCGACAACCTCCTCTTGGATGTATGTACCTGCTTAAAGTCTTTTTGCCTTCAATGTTTCTCAAA
Organism: Rhipicephalus appendiculatus; assembly: GCA_030522465.1. NCBI lineage: Eukaryota > Metazoa > Arthropoda > Arachnida > Ixodida > Ixodidae > Rhipicephalus > Rhipicephalus appendiculatus. The sequence goes on from JALIZH010032534.1 coordinate 2,292, forward strand.
ACACATTGATTGATTGATTGATTGATTGATTGATTGATTGATTGATTGATTGATTGATTGATTGATTGATTGATTGAAGTATTTTTAAAGAGGTCCTGTGGGACGTGCCCTAGAGCATAGTGGGCGACTCCCACGTCGGGACCACCAGGCCAAGCCTGTCAGCTGTTTCGAGAGCCTGCTGGACTTGCCAAAGATGGTCGCTTTGAAAA
>JALIZH010032534.1:7500-29476 GCA_030522465.1 Rhipicephalus appendiculatus
TCCTGTGATGTCTCCCAGTGTTTTATTTCCATAAAGAGGCCTCTTATTTCACGTTCTTTGTTTCAGCTTTTGCGGTTACATGAATGCATATTGAACTTCCAGAGTTCCGCACATTCTGCAGTCTGTTATAACACAGTTTCCATTGCACCACCTCTGGAAAATATCACCAGGCATGTTCAAGTTAGCTTCATCTTAAAGATTCACACAGACGCGCGCACACACGTGCGCGCACACACACACACACACACACACACACACACACACACACACACACACACACACACACACACACACACACACACACACACACACACACACACACACACACACACACACACACACACACACACACACACACACACACACACACACACACACACACACACACACACACACACACACACACACACACACACACACACACACACACAAGCACACACTCACATAGAGAAACACACAAACACAGGCTCACATACACACGCACACACTACACACTTACAGAAACGCACACACTCACTGGTACAAACGTACGCATGCGCGTACTCCCAACAACACACACAAACGCACGCTAACACCCATATACATTTACACCGGCACTCACAAACACATATTGCGCGTCATTTGTTTGCACCATACAACCGTGCCATAGCACGGAACTTTTCCATACGAAGTTATACATAAAAGAAACCAATGCTTGGGTGTTATGTGGCACGACCGCATCTGTCGCGGGGATCACGCATTTTCCGAACGCGTATTGCATCCTAAGCACGTTGTTTCCTTCCTCCAGTTTTCGCAGGCCGCGCTACGTGATCGAAAAATAAATACCCGTGCCCGTTTGTTCCAGAAACGGTAATACCGCATGGTTTCTGGCAGCAGGTGGTATGAACAGTCGTTCGTGTATCAGAGGCGTATAAAGCCTTGCCTTTTTCGCCATCGCCAATAGCCGACTCTCGAATTGTTCTGGTATTTTCTGCCCGGCGAGAGTTGCCCAGGCTTGCATTTTGATCATATTATTAAATCTGTTACTATGTACTCAAGTCCATATCAGTGTTATTTTGAACATCTTGGTATGTTCAGAAAGTGCGGCCTTTTCCTCAGTTCAGAAGATAATGATTTCACTGGAGCACTTTGTTTTCGCTGAACGCCCACGCTCTGCGCTATCTATCTATCTATCTATCTATCTATCTATCTATCTATCTATCTATCTATCTATCTATCTATCTATCTATCTATCTATCTATCTATCTATCTATCTATCTATCTATCTATCTATCTATCTATCTATCTATCTATCTATCTATCTATCTATCTATCTATCTATCTATCTATCTATCTATCTATCTATCTATCTATCTATCTATCTATCTATCTACAAAGGGAACATGAAACAAATTCTTAGAAAAAAGCTTCTCTGTCGACAAAAACATTTTGATGTTCAGCAATTTTTAGTGAAAAAGGAAAGCTTCATTACCGCGGAGCAATAATAACCTGTTTTTTAACTAAGTGATACGAACAAGTGGTTGAAAATTTTATAACTTTACCTAACCTATCTCCACCTAGTTGTATTCCGCAGAAACCCGCTGTGATATTATTTATGTGAAGTTGAAAGCCTTTTCAAAATAAAGCATTCGGTTGGCTTTCTTCTCTGAAGCTCCGAAATGTACCATTTACTGTTTTAATACCAGAGGTCATGCTCTGGTCTTCACGCCTTACGACCAGAGATAAGGCTCCATGTCCTGGTGTAATAATTACGAAGATGTCATAACTTAAGCAGGAATTTTACGTCCGCCGCGGTGGTGCAGCGGTTACGGTGCTCGGCTGCTGACCCAAAGGTCGCGGGTTCGATCCCGGCCGCGGCGGTCGCATTTCGTTGGAGGCGAAATGGCAGAGGCCCATGTGCTGTGCGATGTCAGTGCACGTTAAAGAACACCAGATGGTCAAAATTTCCGGAGACCTCCACTACGGCGTCTCTCATAATCATATCGTGGTTTTGGAACGTAAAACCCCAGATATTATTATATTACGAATTTTACAGTGTACACGGTACTATGCAATAAGTTCCAGAAACATAGGAAGTAAAAGAAGGAGTCGCAAGAATATTGATCCAATGTAGTACGTTCAACAGGACCATGCAATCTTCGTAAATTTGGGGCCCAGGTTTCTATTTTGCGCCGATCCCTTGGTGAATCATTTCGCTTTGGTTTCAGCGCCCTTGATGCTATGCTATTTTGAAATTTTGGGGTGCTTTAACGGGATAATGGTGAAGAGCTCGTTTCGCAGAAATTGCGGGGTCGGTGTCGGCGTCCGGGTCATTAGGTTGTGAGCGAAAAATCATTAAAGATGAAAAATCGAGAAAGATGCTAATAAAAAGAACAACAAAAAACTTCATTTCGAGTGAGAATTGAACTCAAGCCGCCTGCGTGGAAAGTAAGCGTTTTAGCACAGAGCCACCCTACTGCATGAAGCTGCTGCGGGAAAAAGAAGAGCACGTATGAATGTCATGTAGTGGAAGGAGTCTCCTTAACGCATGAAATATTGAATGGCAGAAACGTAGAATTACGCCAGGCGTCAAAACATGTGAAGTGCGCGACGAGTGGGTGTTTTAAAGGCCCACTCGTTACAAAACGCTCTGACGTTGGAGAAAGATTCGGGTTGGTTGATTAAAGTCGACGTCGGTTCATTAAAGACAGCTCATTAACGATGCACTCGTTAATTCCTGGGAGGCCTTGAAATGCACTCCTGGCTCGCTGAACGTGCTTTGCGTGCTCGATGAAACAGCTTTGAAGCTGAATGACGGTAAAAACGTGGTTTCTATTTAAGCGCCCCAGCGCTTTGGCAGGCACGTGTTTATCTCTATGAAGAGAAGAATCCGGGATGGCGTGAACACTCCCATATCGCTGTTTATCGTTATGCCGCTATCTCGCGTAATTATATGCCCTTTTATATGTCCAAGAGCTCATTATTGGACTATTTATTGAGTTTCCAGCGAAAAAGGCATTGCCTTAACTTAAAACACGGCATTGAGTTAGCAGTCACTATAAAAAGAAGGACACCTAAATCTTCATTTTCCTTCACGGTCATGCATTAAGCTGTCATGTTCATGAATTGGCGTCTTTAATGGAGAAGCAGACCTTGGACAGGACACAGTAATCTCAAGATATTTATGTAATGGATACCCACTTTTATACGGCATTCTGCAGGGGTCTTTGGGAAGTGCCATATTCCTTTTTTTAGCTGGAAGCGATGATAGCGTTCCTCACGACGATACGGTGTTCACAGCAGCCTCATTAACGTTAACGCCTGTTAGCGGGTTAGCTCGTTGTGTACTCCAAGGGAACCAAATAACGGCACGAACTGAAGTGGAGGAGACCAGAAAGCTGAACACACACAACTACTGATCGTCATGTATTTTCCCCTTTTTCCTTTTGTCAGTTTGTTGTTTCAGTATGCGTTACTGGAAAGCACCATTTCAGTAAACGTTTGACCACCGAAGACGCTAGCGGGAACACAACAAACGGGATACGCCGTAAAAGATGCACGGAACTACGAAATGCTCACGTGTTGCAAGTTAGCTGCGTTTCCGGATTACCTTCAGCTCTGAAACGTCACGTATGCCGTTCGAATAATTATACATAATTTTCTGCTGAACTTGTCATATATTTAGCTATTAATGGCGCGCAAATGTATGAAATAGTTGTGTTATACGTAACTTTTCAGTAGGGCTGTCCTTGCTCCAGCTCAGATGATTTCCTTATAATTGCGCTTCCATTCCCTGAAGCAGTCATAGCGGCTTACTCTTCCTAACTACATCTTCTTTTTTTAAGACGATGAAAGTAACATGGGAAGAGATGCCTTTGCACAAACGACTAAAGACTTCAAGGAGCATTGCAAGAAAGAGGAAACGATATTAGAAACAGCATCTGATTTAAAGCAACAAATGCAATCTCTATCAGGAGTGACCATCGAACTGAATGATTGATTAGTGAACTGACTAGAAAAACCACGCTTCCTTTTTTCAAGCGGTAGCAACAAGATATGATAGAGCAGCATGACACAGGTACGCGCCTGAAAGATATGTGTGATAACAGAGTTTCACAACTGTTCTGTAAAGGATGCACCGCCGCAATGCGACGTCAGATGTGGCAAAGCAAACACTACTGGTCCAAAGTTGGCAGCGATATATTTAGTATCCGGTGTTTCGTCTCGAATGATGTAGAGAGCCTTAACAAAAACAAGAATACGTGACGATCTATGCGCAACGCACAGTGTATTTTCAGCAAGGCCTTCATCGTAATCGATCAATGACACTCCTTCATTTCCTTTGTTACTTCAAAATGGTGATTGGCTACGAGAACCGAAGTTGCAAATCTGTCTGCTAATGTTAAATGATAGCAAATTATTAACCTTCCGGTGGTATAGCTATCTAACTTATCAGTACCAATGCTCATGCAAGAAAGAAAAAAAAAGCCCGGAACTCACGAACTTGCTTATGACGATGGAAAGGTGATGATGATGATGACACCTCTTACATGGCTCGTACCCGCTCAAGGGTATTGGTCAAGAGTTGCAAGTATGAATCTGTTATACGAAAGCCATCCTCTCTTTCTTCTCAATCGATGTATTGATCCTGCCCCGCCACTACCCAAAAGCTTTCTACACCTAACACGGTTTTCCATTGCCTCCGTGATCGGAGGCACCCTACCTGGTTTTGCACTGCGTCTATGATAGGCCCACCTTTAACCGTGCTATGGTGCCAGGTTATGACGTCATCCTCTGACGCTACCTCACATGACGTCATAATGACGTCAAAAATTTTGGCGACCTGTGACGTAATGATGACGTCATATAGCGAAGTCAACACGTCATGATGATTTTTCGCATCACTGGCATTGACGTCGCCAACGGAGGACGCCTGTCAATTTTCGCGTTTGATAAGGCATGTAAGGCTTCTTTAGTGGGGCCCAGCTAAAGGAAGAGCACGGCTGGGTGGTTTTTCTTGTTTCTCTTTATTTTTTTCTTTCTTTCTTCCTTTCTTTATCGTAATCTGTGTTTCTTGTATCTCTTTTTTGTATCTGTTTGTTTCTCTTTCTTTCTCTCTCTCTATTTCGTTCTCTTTCTCTTCATTTCCATCTTTATTTCTCTTTATTCCCGTTCTTTCTCTCTCTGTTTCATTCTATATCCTTCTTTGTCTTTCTTTCTGTGTCTTTCTCTCTCGCTCTTCTCTTCTTTCTCTCTTCGATCTCTTTTTAATGTATGTTTCGTTTTATGTCTTTCTGTGTATTTCTTTGTCTTTCTATGTCTATTTGTCCTTGTTCCCTTTATATCTCTCTATTTTCCTCTTTCTCATTCTTTACACCTCTTTCTGTCTCTATCTTTCTCTCTCTCTCTTTCACGTGTTTGACGTGCTCCACTTCGTCGTGCAGAGTTTTCGTTTTAGCGCTCGCACCTGCTGTACTCTGTAGTGGGGCTTGTTCCATTCCTGTTGGGCATACCCAACCTGTGCTTTTCTTCAAGACCACACAAACTACGGCGACCTAAAACAGCTTCTCTGTTAAGCAAAAACTAAAGAATTAAAATTCGAAATTAGCAAGCACTAAAAATATTGGGAACGGCAGAGAGGGCTCGTTTGTTGTTGAGTTAGCACTCTCAGAGTTAACCCGGCGAAGCGAGCAAATTTTAAGCACAATCAGTGTCCACTCCTGATTACGAATGTTGGACATTACGGCGTTTGCACTAGCATCTAATTATAAAAACTTTCACTGGAACAAAGTTGTGCGGGCTTCCTTGATATTCTTTTCACACACACAAAGAGAGAGAGAGAGCGTTCTATGTGTTTTACCTGCGCTTAAAATGAACGCGTCCCAACGCTTATTTGCATATTTAGCGACTCGGTTCGGTGGGCCTGTGCTTCCCATTCTTTCCTGATTTCCCGTGAGTTCCATCACCATCGTGATGTCCGGTTAAAACTGGGTTTTTCAATCAGTCAGCCGTACTTATCGTTAACGACCTTGGAGAGGACGGTGTAGTTAACATTCAGAATAACAACATTATCATATGGTATAGTGTAAAAAAAAATTTAACATGAGCTGTTTTTCGACCGGAAAAGAAATTGTCATTTTTACTAGTATTAAAAGAAAGAAACCACGAAATCGAGCACTGCGCCCCCTCTAGGAGTCCTCGAGGAGAAGGAGTATTTGTTCATATTAAGGGAAATACGTCGACGCTTTCTGAAGCAACTTCTTATTTACGACAGTGAAGTCTAGCGTACTCGGGAAAGCAGATATACGAAAAAACATGAACCTGAAACAGAAGTAATGACTAGAGACCGGATTATAGGCAAATGCCTATTTTTTTCCTTGCTTTCCTATCGTGCCACTTTGATATATGAGCACGAATTAAGGGTTAGGGAGAGTTTTTATAGTGTTTTTTATAATGCCTATAAATGCCTATTTTTGGGGTTTGTGCCTAAATGTCTATAAGTGCCTATAAATGCCTATTTTCAAAAAAAAAAAAAAAAAAAAAACAGCGCCCATATGAGCACTATTTAAACTCAAATTTTGCTTTCGAGTACAGTTTGAGACCGTAATTCATATTACCGGGCAAAATTGACGCTTCGGAACTCTATGGGGTGCCACAACTTAGTTCCCTAGTTTAACAAACTTCCGGTAAGCAACCGAGCAGTGAAATGGGACGCGCCGGCCACTTTACCCCACCGCACTGACATGCCGCGAGCGGTTGGAGCAGGGTGAGTAAGAGGAGAGAAAAATGCGCTATTTCTGCAACCCTAAATGGGAGCACGTCCCAGCGTATACAGTGCAATGGGGAGAGGAAAATAAAGGTGTCAAGAGGAGAGGAGAAAAGAGGAGAGTGGCGTTCGTGGCCGAGGACGTGGAGGGCGGCTTTTACAGCCGGTTTTCCATTCCAGTTTTCCCAAGGAATTGATGCACCTCCTTGAAGACGTGGGTGTGGTGGGGGGCAGAAAACTGTAGGTACCTCTGTGCAACAGCAGGAAGATGAACGAATGCGAAACCATGCACGGAGTGCCGTCAGGGGAATGTAGAGTGCAGGTAAAAAAAAAAATCAGGTGTGCATTTGGCTTTTGTTTCGTTTGTAATTTACTTCTTAAAGGACGATTCACCAGGTCACATAAGAAACTTTAGTTAAACACTGGAAGTTGTTGCGTGCCCAATGAAGAGCTTTGTACCACAGTAACTTTTTGATTGGTTCATTACGAGCCGCGAAAGCATGATGCTGGTAGGTGAGCTTGAAACCTTTGCCACTGGCAAGCCAAATTTCTTCCCTGCCCTCATCGGTATCGCAGGAACTCGGAGCCGGAAGATCACACGACGCAGACGCATCAACACGTCATGCGCACGCAAGGTTACACTGGGTGCGCTTGACATGCCCAAGCCAGGTCGTGCACACAAGCGGTGTTGTATCGTTTCGGCGTTCTCTCTGCTGTACTGCATGTTTCTGTGGGACGGATCCCTCTATGCGTTTGGAGAGGCTGGCATGGATGATGTATCCTTACCACGACACAGCACGTCGTACCGCTGCAACTGCTGTAATAGACAATGTATCAAAAACACGCCAAGCGTTGTCAGGGCTGGCGCCGGCGCGACGCGGCAACGGCGAGAACACGGACGCAAATGAAATAGAGGTAGCTTAGTCTCGCATCGCGCTCGATTCGAAGTAAAATAATAAATAGAAACGCACACAGATTCAATTTGTATGTTTTAATATTTCTACAACTTTCATTGTTCTATTCAAGCAACAGATTGCACAAATTACACATGTCGCCTCGAATCATTCTCGCAGTGTCACGTACTACTCTGACGTACGCAGGACCATTCCTTATTGTACGTCAGCTTCTCCATATTGGTGTGCGCGCCCGTGAGATCAAGGGCAAGCGGCGTTTATTCTGACATTTCACCTCTTTCCGGGGTGCGTAGCATTGCAAATCTTGGCAGACGTGATCGTTAGCGCCCAGTGCATGCATTACGCTTGCCAGCTCGAAATGCTCAAACCTGGTAAGGGCCCTTTAAGGTGTTCACAGGCAGAGGATAAATTCACCCTGCGCGATTACCCCAGACCAATACGAGGCTAAAAGACCCTTCATGCCTTTTAGCGGTCTGGATATTGGCTCCTGGGCTGCCCTTCGCAGAAATGCCGAAAAGAAAGGGACCCAGGAGCGTGTTTATTCGACGGCGGACACCTAACTCACCAAATGCTGGACAATAAAAGAAGAGACCGTGTTCTGGAAACCGTGCGGGAAAACGGACAATAGCATGGCTAGTTAAACCATTGACGCCTTTGTGTCATCATAAACTATAAAATTTGTTTGCTTTCCAGTTGTAGACACAAGAAAGCAAACCTTTCTTCGAAAATTTGAGTTTTTGTAAATATTTATTGTGCCTATATTTACGATTTTGGGGGCCTAAAGCTGTGTTTTGACTGCCTGTTTTTGGCGCCTAAAACGCGATTTTTTAGTGCCTAAAAATCCGGCCTCTAGTAATGACCGACGCGTAATGCAAAATCCATGTCAGCGTCGCATCGAAGCTTTCACACTAATAAGCTATGCAAGATCTCCAAGTGTGAGGATGAAAGGCTTAAAAATTCCTTATGAAGAAGAGCGTTTGTATGTTAATCCTTAAGGCTCGAATATTTTTGGATAAACCACAAGAAATGTGAAAAAGAAGAAACAATCCGCAATTCGACATTCGACAAAATAAAGCTTTGTTTCTCATACCTGCACCTGGATAGAAATGCCGGCGTGTAAACGTTTGATTACATGTGAACTTCTGAAAGCGAACCATAGATTACAAAGTCATTTTTCATTACTTGTTTCAGTTTGTGATATGCTTGTTGTATATTTGTTACTTTTGTTTTTGAGTAAAAACTTTTGATTTTCGCTGCTGAACTTATAGAAATCAAGTAGCTGAAGTGATGTAAACCTGATGCTCTCCACAGCGAACCAGGTAGAACAGAAAAGAACAAAATAGGTAAGCCACGTGGATCCAGGTATCTCACCAATGTCTTTTTAAAACGCACATTAAGCTACATAATGCAACAAGCAAAAGCCAATTGACTTCAGATAACTGAATGGTGCTGAAGTGCTCTGTTGCAACAGACAGCCTATTCCTCTTGAAACCAGCATTTTCCAAACATAACGATTAGTTGACGGGGTTCTCAGTGTCATCGCTGCCCGTTATGACATTGTTCTCATGTTGCCTCCGAGATACGTGGATGGACGCCGCGACACTCAGGGTCTCTGTAACAGACGAAACGCCGCATGGACTCCTAAACGCCGACACTGCGCGAAAGCTCAGTTTGGTTTATTCTTTGTTAGCTGCGACATAAATAGTTTTCATTGTTTCTCTGTTTGCTTTCTTCTGCTTACCTCAATATGAATTCAGCTCATGGACGTAACTGGCAGATAGGTGAAACGCAAAAGATTATTCCTAATTGCTTTAATGAGCGTTAGTGATCAATATTTATGTTTTAATTGCAGATATGGCAAACATGAGTGCTTGTTACACAATATTATTTTTTTTTTGCTTTTCAGATAATATAAAATCAGTGTTTCTTCTGCAGTATTATTTTTTGGAGTTGATAAGGCTAAAAGAGAGTCGGAAGAACCTTTAATAGCGCCAATAAGTCCGAATAACACAGCCTATCTTCTACAAACACAGAGTTTTTATATAAGTGGGATATTTTAGTCACTTAGTGCCGTTTAGGGCTCTCTTCACCCAGGGAATTTTTTTTCACGTTGGTCCGACAATTGATATAATTTGAATTTAGTGAGAGCACTGTTATTTCATCTTTCCTTAATGAATAAATAAATATGTTTAGACTTAGCGATCAGCGAGCCCAGCTCCCGACTGCACAAAGCAACGGGAACGGGAATTCAAACCTCGTTAGCGAGCATCTTTCCAGCTCTCAATATGTTGAGGATCAATATAGGAATGGCGGGAGGTAGTCCTGACGATGAAGGTGTTACGACCACCCACACCAAAACGACACTTCCTAGCACTGAACTGCTGTCGCAATAAACATTTGCGCGAAACTGTCGGCAAACGTCTTCTCCACATCTCGGAGCATTATAGCAGGTCCAAAGCAACCCGCAACCACCGCGATTTATTTTCATGGGCAAGAGGATAAGCGTGCTGTCTACGGGAGCGATCGAAGTATTCCTGAAAATGAAGAAAATACACGTAACTGTCTGAGCGAAGGAGATGGAACGAGGACCGTAGGAACACGCTAGAAAGTCAAGGAAAAAGGAAAGCGAAAGAGGTGTTAGAGCAGCAGGATAACATCGATAGATGGGACAGTGACAGCAATATCAGCAGCAACACGAACCGCAGCAACAAGAGAAATAACAATGCCAACAACAACAGCAATGAACAGAAAGAGGTGCAAGAAAATCGAGACGATCGCTGAACAGAAGTGCTGAGGCAGCAGTGGTATGAATATTTACTCCGACAGGCGCGAACTAGACTTCCCAGCTCGCAAAAAAGATTCGTCATGGCGCCTGCGACATTGGAGTTAAGTATCCCCCATCCTTGTATGGTATAGCTCCATCTTTTACGCACACACAAGCCCACTATGATGCACAAAGCGGTTGCGAGGGGCGGTTGCAAAGAGATGGTGGCGAGTGGTGCAATCAAACGCCGAGGAAGTCCATCCAGAAGCAATACCCAACTCTACGAGTTTGTATACGACTATGGAGGGATGGCTAGGCACCCGATCATTTAGGTATACATATTTCCTCATGAACAGGCCAAGAGAAGGATACGAGGAGCAGGTTTCGGGGCGTTGCTACACATGGCGCGATCTCGCGGCCAATGCTGTAGAAAAAGAGAGGTTCCGCGCGTGGTTCTTGTGTATAATAAGGTGCAGTGCCAAGCTAGGCTCTGTGCTACCGTACAGATCTTTTTGTTGTGCAAGGCTTCCGCGGGCCAGAAGTGGAAGCTTTGATGCTTGTAGAAGCTTAGTAGCATGTACCCTCGCTGGGTACATGCTACACATTGTACATGCTACAAATTGCAGCAAGTGAACAAAACGAGGTTGTTAGTGAGCGCCTGTGCGTGTTGTTTGTGTTCTTATTGCCAAGTCTTTCGTGCTGCTTGTGTGATCGCTGAGTAAAAAGGAACGCGCTGAACCAGAGCAAACGGGACTGTTGCATTCATAGACAGAACACTTTGGGAATCTGTTCTCTTGGCAATGAACTCTATGTTTTTTCAGGGTGAACTTAAAACGGTATGCCCATAAAAGCAACGAGACTCACGCAATGATGCCGCTAATTGTTTCAGTAATCACTTATGCAGAAACGTACCTATTACATACTGAACGAGTGTTCCTCACAAATATTAACCGTAGACTAGTCGATTAACTAACAACTAAATGACCGAATGCGTAGCCACCGGGTAACTGAAGTAAGTGATTTAATTAGTTACGTCCAAGAACTCTGACTACAAAGTTTCTGAAACAGTCAGCACTGTCCTGCTTGCTTCTGTCATTCAGCACTCATTGCAGTGACAAAACTGGGAGCTATCAAATGAAGCCTTCGAAGGGACTCTCCGAACTTTACGAGCATGCCTCTGTCATAGCAGGCAGATACTTATTTATCTTTTTTAATCGCAGCAATACTACGCCTTTGTGAAGGCAACTACGTTTACTGTCGACAAAGAGTAGTTGCTGACGGTGAGCCGGAGCCGTTCGGGCACTGCACGGTTTCCGCGACATTCGAAAATCATGGCAACTCACGCATACACACACTCACTCGCGAATATTCATTTTCTGCTTATGCGTCGGCTTATATATCGCGGCGGTGCCCGTCTGAAGGCGTCTCGTCATATACACCAGCCACGCTCGACAGACTCCGGCCATCGCTCTTCATACGGCTGCTGCTTCGTAACGAAGCCTGTCAGATGCGAGGCCGGAGCAAGTTTCGTGCCCCGTTGCACTCTCAGAGCAACGGTTCTTGTTTCGCTATGGCCCACGATCAACAATCAAGAATATACGGACCACAAACGAAGATGGTTAAAGTGAACAGAGAACGCAATAGAGAACACAAACGAAGATGGTTAAACTGAACAGAGAAGATAATAGAGAACACAAACGGGGATGGTTAAACTGAACAGAGAAGGCAAGAGAGAACACAAATGGAGATGGTTAAATTGAACAAAGAAGGCAATAGAGAAAACAAATGAAGATGGTTCTAGTGAACAGAGAAGGCAATAGAGAACACAAACGAGCATGGTTAAACTGAACAGAGAAGGCGATAAAGAACACAAACGGACATGGTTAAACTGAACAGAGAAGGCAAGAGAGAACACAAACGGAGATGGTTAAATTGAACGGAGAAGGCAAAACGGGGTGCAGATACGCAGGTTTGACTTCACATGACATGCGCGGTTTGTTGCTTGGGAGTTCACATTTCCTTCCAATAAACTTTCAGCTGTGAGTGCAGCATGTCTCTTCTCACTCTTTCTTGTCTTCGTTTTCTTTGGGCGCTGTTTTTCTTTTTTTCCAGAAAATGAAGAAGTACCAAATAGCCCAACTTTCCGTTTTGTTTCAAAGAAAGGCTGTGCGTTGCGAAGGAAGGTTTGGCCGATAGGTTCAGGGAGGCGGGGAGAGGTGAGATAATGGGGGGTGGGTCTTTCAATTAAGATGTTCTAAGAGGTGATGCTATAGGTGTATAATGAGAAGTAAGATAAGTATTCCTACGCGCCAGTGTGTCTTCCATGTAACAAATATTCAAGCTATACATGTAAAACCTAATGTTTTAGAACTGGAGTGATTGCGAAGTTTTTCGTCTATGCAAACATATCGGCGGGGTAGAGGAACGATAAAAAAATCGAGGATTTGAGCTAGTACAGACTGGAAATTGCAAAAATGAAAGGGCGCTGCAAATGTATTCGCTCCGGTAGACTGGTGTAGGCCTCCTTCCATGCTCCATCAAATTTGATGCCGAGCTACGCGGCATAACTCACTTATCTCGAACCGTATTTGACCTGGACTGATCTTGTGCTCTACCGGCGCCTGACTGGATGCGCGGAAAACAGGAAAACAGCGACTCAGGCTCAAGGAAGCGAATACCAGACCAGACCAGAAAGTTTGGTATAAAAGTTCGAAGTACAAGAAAGGAAAGCTTTCAGAAGCAGTTCCGTTTTTTTTCTTTTTATTTAAGAACTCTTCCTCGCTGGAGCACTTGATTTGCCCAATGCAGGTACTTTTATTGCGTTAGTCCTATCGGCTTCTAGGCGTATTCGATATTACCCTACTTCGGTGACGGCAATGCATCTCCCAGCTAATGTGCCCGAGTTTGCCGGCTACGTGAACACTACGAAACGAGATGTTCTTTCGTTTTGGCTCCGCCCTCTTTTCGATTTGGCCCTCTCCGCATCAGTCCAGTTCATTCTCCATATAACTGAATCATGGCTTGGTGGAAATAAAAAGAAGACGCGTTAGAACATTTATCCTAAAAGTGAAAACTGGATTGAGGCATTCCATTCGTAGAGTTCTCCTTTTTTTTATGACAAATTTCCCGAGGCTGTTTGATGTGAGCAGTATAAAGAAGCGCAAATGGAATTACCATGGCAGTTCTTGAACGTGCCCGGAGGCATTCCTGAGAATCGTAATCCTGGGAGCGTGTTTGGTTCAGAAGGGATGTCATTATTTTTTTAGGTTCTTCCAAAGAAGCAGAGCGGTTTTTATTAGGTTCTCTGCGCTGTTTTACGGTATGTAATATAGACACGCATGCTTCTTCAGTGCGAGTACGGTGCTGTCTCAGTACGCAGATGTTTCTTGACTAGAGCGGAAGCATACCCTGAAGAGTACTTCGTGCGTGGTTAACATGACACAGGGGTGGAATATTAGGCTGAGTCGCATCTATGGATTCAGCTCCACAAGTGTAACGAAGCTGCCGCTTCTATTGTAAAAAGAAGCTTCGCAAGAAAGAAATGTCAGGAATAACGAACTGAGGTTGTGGGTTTGCGTGTGAGATCGAGAGTATCATTGGACTGATATATCAGTGCGTGCAATGTGTTGCTGTTAGAGCAGTAGAAATCACATATTCCACGCACTCGTGGCAGCTCAGCATATATTCGTGGCCACTCGGCCCTGCACGATCAACTGTGGACCATGATGGCGAATTTTACAGTACGCGAACATAGGAAGAAATGGGACAGAGTTGAAATCCACTTTGTCCCATTTCTACTCTGCCCCATTTCTTCCTATGTTCGCGTGCTGTGAAATTCGACATCATGAACCAAAACCGCGGCTAGCCCAAGCTTCTACACTTGTAAGCAACCGTGGGCAATCCAATTGGCCGAGGAAGCTGCTGGGAGACAAGACCTCCTGGCTGACACCTCGGCGGGAGCCCAGCCAAGAAACATGCCGGATACGTTGTAAAGTATTGGTTTCCGTCTGTCTGTAGCCAAGACGGAAAAAAAATCACAGCACAAGCACTCCGTATATGGTTAACCAGCTAAGCTGCAAAGTGCGTCCCCGTTGTTTATCACTGCGTTATTCCCAACGCTTCATTAAATTCTTTCTGAACTGTTGATTACGCCTGTCCAAAAATCTTGGTTGGTGTTTGACGCCCTTGTGTGCACTATCTTTTTCGTGAACCTGTGATGAGTAGTGGAATTTGCTCAATTTCTGTGGCGCCGTTTTTCTCGCCCGCCAACGGCTACTTCATTTTTATTGCAGCAATGGCGAATAGTGGCACTTGCCAAACTTCTGTGCCGCATACGCCCTAGGAGTTCTTGCGCACATAGGACACAAGAATTTCGGTTACGTCCTAGCCGTATGCAGCTTCGCTGTATTAAAGTAAAAAAAACAAAAAAATTCCCCATCTCCCGCTAAAGGGGAACCGTGTGTGGATGCGAAGCAGCGGGGAGATAATTAGCTTGAGCGGGAGGAACGTCGCCGCTCTCATTTCACGGCAGTAGTCCGGGCGCTCATCGCGGCGCTGCACAGGAGAGAGATGACAATTTCACTCGATTTCTTTCTTTCTTCCCTGTCGGTTTTTCTCTCTTTCTCTGTTTTCCTTCTCTTTCTTTTCATCGATTTCTCTCTTTTTTATCTCTTTCTTCCTTTCTGACAATTTCACTCGCTTTCTTTCTTTCTGCTTTTTTTTTCCCGTTTCTTCCCGTCGATTTTTCTGTCTTTGTTTCTCTTCTCTTTCTTTTCAGTGATTTCTCTCTTTTTTATTTCTTTCTTCCTTTGTTTTCTGACAATTTCACTCGCTTTCTTTTTTTTTCACTTTTTATTCCCTTTCTTCCCGTCGATTTTTCTTTCTTCTCTTTCTTTTCACCGATTTCTCTCTTTTTTATTTCTTTCTTCCTTCTTTGCTTCCTTTCTGACAATTTCACTCGCTTTCTTTCTTTCTGTTTTTTCTTCCCGTCGATTTTTCTCCTTTGTTTCCTTTCTGACAATTTCACTCGCTTTCTTTCTTTCTCTTTTTCTTCCCGTCGATTTTTCTGTCTTTCTTTCTCTTCTCTTTCTTTTCACCGATTTTTCTCTTTTTATCTCTTTCTTCCTTTGTATCTTCCTTTCTGACAATTTCACTCGCTTTCTTTCTTTCTGCTTTTTTTTCCGTTTCTTCCCGTCGATTTTTTCTGTCTTTGTTTCTCTTCTCTTTCTTTTCAGTGATTTCTCTCTTTTTATTTCTTTCTTCCTTGGTTTCTGACAATTTCACTCGCTTTCTTTTTTTTTCAGTTTTTATTCCCTTTCTTTTCTTTTCACCGATTCCTCTCTTTTTATCTCTTTCTTCCTTTGTATCTTCCTTTCTGACAATTTCACTCGCTTTCTTTCTTTCTGTTTTTCTTCCCGTCGATTTTTCTCCTTTGTTTCCTTTCTGACAATTTCACTCGCTTTCTTTCTTTCTGTTTTTCTTCCCGTCGATTTTTCTGTCTTTTCTTTCTCTTCTCTTTCTTTTCACCGATTTCTCTCTTTTTTATTTCTTTCTTCCTTTCTGACAATTTCACTCGCTTTCTTTCTTTCTCTTTTTCTTCCCGTCGATTTTTCTCCTTTGTTTCCTTTCTGACAATTTCACTCGCTTTCTTTCTTTCTGTTTTTCTTCCCGTCGATTTTTCTCCTTTGTTTCCTTTCTGACAATTTCACTCGCTTTCTTTCTTTCTCTTTTTCTTCCCGTCGATTTTTCTGTCTTTCTTTCTCTTCTCTTTCTTTTCACCGATTTCTCTCTTTTTATTTCTTTCTTCCTTTCTGACAATTTCACTCGCTTTCTTTCTTTCTCTTTTTCTTCCCGTCGATTTTTCTCCTTTGTTTCCTTTCTGACAATTTCACTCGCTTTCTTTCTTTCTCTCTTTTTCTTCCCGTCGATTTTTCTGTCTTTCTTTCTCTTCTCTTTCTTTTCACCGATTTCTCTCTTTTTTATTTCTTTCTTCCTTTCTGACAATTTCACTCGCTTTCTTTCTTTCTCTTTTTTTCTTCCCGTCGTCGATTTTTCTGTCTTTCTTTCTCTTCTCTTTCTTTTTTATTTCTTTCTTCCTTTCTGACAATTTCACTCGCTTTCTTTCTTTCTCTTTTTCTTCCCGCCGATTTTTCTCCTTTTGTTTCCTTTCTGACAATTTCACTCGCTTTCTTTCTTTCTCTTTTTCTTCCCGCCGATTTTTCTCCTTTGTTTCCTTTCTGACAATTTCACTCGCTTTCTTTCTTTCTCTTTTTCTTCCAGTCGATTTTTCTGTCTTTCTTTCTCTTCTCTTTCTTTTTCACCGATTTCTCTCTTTTTATTTCTTTCTTCCTTTCTGACAATTTCACCTCGCTTTCTTTCTTTCTCTTTTTCTTCCCGTCGATTTTTCTCCTTTGTTTCCTTTCTGACAATTTCACTCGCTTTCTTTCTTTCTCTTTTTCTTCCCGTCGATTTTTCTGTCTTTCTTTCTCTTCTCTTTCTTTTCACCGATTTCTCTCTTTTTTATTTCTTTCTTCCTTTCTGACAATTTCACTCGCTTTCTTTCTTTCTCTTTTTCTTCCCGTCGATTTTTCTGTCTTTCTTTCTCTTCTCTTTCTTTTTTTATTTCTTTCTTCCTTTCTGACAATTTCACTCTCGCTTTCTTTCTTTCTCTTTTTTCTTCCCGCCGATTTTTTCTCCTTTGTTTCCTTTCTGACAATTTCACTCGCTTTCTTTCTTTCTCTTTTTCTTCCCGTCGATTTTTCTCCTTTGTTTCCTTTCTGACAATTTCACTCGCTTTCTTTCTTTTCTCTTTTTCTTCCCGTCGATTTTTCTGTCTTTCTTTCTCTTCTCTTTCTTTTTTCACCGATTTCTCTCTTTTTATTTCTTTTCTTCCTTTCTGACAATTTCACTCGCTTTCTCTTTCTTTCTCTTTTTCTTCCCCGTCGATTGTTCTGTCTTTCTTTCTCTTCTCTTTCTTTTTTATTTCTTTCTTCCTTTCTGACAATTTCACTCGCTTTCTTTCTTTCTCTTTTTCTTCCCGCCGATTTTTTCTCCTTTGTTTCCTTTCTGACAATTTCACTCGCTTTCTTTCTTTCTCTTTTTCTTCCCGTCGATTTTTCTCCTTTGTTTCCTTTCTGACAATTTCACTCGCTTTCTTTCTTTCTCTTTTTCTTCCCGTCGATTTTTCTGTCTTTCTTTCTCTTCTCTTTCTTTTCACCGATTTCTCTCTTTTTATTTCTTTCTTCCTTTCTGACAATTTCACCTCGCTTTCTTTCTTTCTCTTTTTTCTTCCCGTCGATTTTTCTGTCTTTCTTTCTCTTCTCTTTCTTTTTTATTTCTTTCTTCCTTTCTGACAATTTCACTCGCTTTCTTTCTTTCTCTTTTTTCTTCCCGCCGATTTTTCTCCTTTGTTTCCTTTCTGACAATTTCACTCGCTTTCTTTCTTTCTCTTTTTTTTCTTCCCGTCGATTTTTCTGTCTTTCTTTCTCTTCTCTTTCTTTTCACCGATTTCTCTCTTTTTATTTCTTTCTTCCTTTCTGACAATTTCACTCGCTTTCTTTCTTTCTCTTTTTCTTCCCGTCGATTGTTCTGTCTTTCTTTCTCTTCTCTGTCTTTTTATTTCTTTCTTCCTTTCTGACAATTTCACTCGCTTTCTTTCTTTCTCTTTTTTTCTTCCCCCGCCGATTTTTCTCCTTTTGTTTCCTTTCTGACAATTTCACTCCTTTCTTTCTTTCTCTTTTTTCTTCCCGTCGATTTTTTCTCCTTTGTTTCCTTTCTGACAATTTCACTCGCTTTCTTTCTTTCTCTTTTTCTTCCCGTCGATTTTTCTGTCTTTCTTTCTCTTCTCTTTCTTTTTCACCGATTTCTCTCTTTTTATTTCTTTCTTCCTTTCTGACAATTTCACTCGCTTTCTTTCTTTCTCTTTTTCTTCCCGTCGATTTTTCTGTCTTTCTTTCTCTTCTCTTTCTTTTTTATTTCTTTCTTCCTTTCTGACAATTTCACTCGCTTTCTTTCTTTCTCTTTTTCTTCCCGCCGATTTTTTCTCCTTTGTTTCCTTTCTGACAATTTCACTCGCTTTCTTTCTTTCTCTTTTTTCTTCCCGTCGATTTTTTCTCCTTTGTTTCCTTTCTGACAATTTCACTCGCTTTCTTTCTTTCTCTTTTTCTTCCCGTCGATTTTTCTGTCTTTCTTTCTCTTCTCTTTCTTTTCACCGATTTCTCTCTTTTTATTTCTTTCTTCCTTTCTGACAATTTCACTCGCTTTCTTTCTTTCTCTTTTTCTTCCCGTCGATTGTTCTGTCTTTCTTTCTCCGCGCATGCGCTGTGGTGGTGTGGGACGCGGGAAGGAGAGACGGACTAAGCCCCCTCCAAACACACGCAAGCAATATTAAGGAATGGGGTCAACCTGGGCGACAGACACCACCTGCCTAGTCATTGCTAAGTAGCCTCTCTGTGCTCTCGGCCAGAGCTCAAGGAATAGGGGTCAACCTGGGCGACAGACACCACCTGCCTAGGTTTTGCTAAGCAGCCTCTCTGTGCCCTCGGCCATGACTCTGATGACTGTGATAGGGTTGACGGCCTTCATATTAGTATACAGTGTTCTGGTTCGCATAATGGGTGCTTCCCTACTTCATGAAAGTGGCCGGACGCGGGACGGGGGGACGCGGGATGGGGGACGCGGGACGGGGGACGCGGGACGGACATAGCCCCCGAGCATAAGATGCTTCGCATCTAAAACGCGCATCCTACAACAAGAGTTATGGTCTGAAAAGTAAGTAAGTGTTCACTAAAAAGAAAGGCCTGTTGAAACATACTAAGGACGCACTCCTTCGTAAGTAATTCCACAGTACTTCTCGGTGCCGAATTTTATCCGAGTTTTCTCAGCGTGCTCTGCTCGCTGCTTTGAGAATGAGCCAAGCTTTGAGCAACACGGCAGCGTGGTGACTCCAGAAAAAGGGAAGAAGGTTTACACACAGGAACACCACGTAACCAAACAGATTCTCGCGCTTCGGGCAATTTCTCCGATTGTTTCCTACGCCACCAATCGTTTCGGATCTGGTGATTGCCAACCGGCCGCCAGGCTGCGCCCCGCCAGACGTGCAACGACTGCGACGTCCGCTTGGGACCATGCGCGGGAAGCAGAAGGCTTGTGGTCTTTGTTCCTTTACTTTGATCGTTAGTTTGTTCCAGATACACAGAACACAGCTTTCTTTTGAATTCAATGCGAAAACTGTGAGATCGATACCTTTTTCCACGTGTGTCCAGATTCCCGCATGCATATCTTCCTCTGTTTCGCAGTTACAAGCGGAGACTGTGGCAAAGCTTTCGGTTATTGCTGAAGATATAGAGTGCACATAATTGACGTAATAGTAATAACGATATTTATTATTATTATTATTATTATTATTATTATTATTATTATTATTATTATTATTATTATTATTATTATTATTATTATTACTATTTTGTGGGTTATAACCTGCCAGAAGAATGGCGTGACTGTGAGGTAGTACGTCGTAGAGGAGCGCTTCGGCAATTTGAACCATCTGGTATTCTTGAACAAGAAGTGATATCACACAGTACACGGGTCTCAACAATTTTGCTCCTCCATCGAAGTGCGGCTACCGTGGCCAGGAGCGAACCTGTAACTGCGCGAGAAGAACGTTGCCAAGATGTAGTAGCAAGGTGAAATGGCAGCCTGCCGATCTAGGACAGCTTCCATCTTGCAGATAATAAAAAAAAGTGAATCTCTTAACCCCCAACACCTTTACGGTAAAATTCGAAAAAAAAAATGTTACAAGTGTAAGTGCATGTATAAAGGACGTCGGCATTCATTTCATTCGAAATAAATGCACAGCCTTTTTCTTTCTTCGTTGGACTGCAAAACACGCTTACTTTTTATTATTGACATGATATAAAAAAAGACCATAGAGCAGAAGTTCCGCATATTAAACCGATAATAGGCATTACCGGAATCCCTTTTTGTATTCCGCAGACGTATTGCTGCCAAAGCGTGGGGAAATGTACGTGTACCTACCACAATAACAGAAAGTTCGCGACCAGTTCTGCAGACTCTCTTTACAGCAGTAATACTTGCGTCGTGAGGAAAGTTGCCGGCGAATATAACAGTCGAAGGTCAAGCTTATCTTCCGAGCCACCTGTTGCAAAACTGTTTTATGTTTCACTAGCGAAATACAACATCAATGAGAGAGAGAGTGTACGAATGGAAACACAAAACGCTTTAGAGGGTGCGCAAATATTTCCGTTGGAGCATGTCAACAGTTACAGAATATATGAACAGGAATATGTTCCCTGATAAAAGCTGACCAATCTGCCCAAGGAACATGTTTCTGTATATTCAACCTATGTGACACTGTGGTCAGTGTTGTCGCTTGGTTTTTGCCACTGCATGCGCCTCGCACGTGTGCGTATGTGCATGCTTGCAGACAACAAGCACTAAGGGACGATGCAGTGGCACGTTACCACGATCCAGTTTAATTACAGTGTCACAAAGCAATGCGACCGCGAAAAATGGTCAGGACGCGTAGTGTTGCGGCATATCTTCCAAGTATGACGACTGTACATCCAAAGCTTACGCAGTAAACTAGGTCTATGAGTGTAAGGCTGTTTTGTATTCCCACACCGTGGCGAGGAGGAATTCGCCTACGCCACATACATATCTGGTCCCCATTTTCGAATTCTCCCCAACTCTTGTGAAGAATTTGGTCTTCACGGTGATCAGCTGGTTTGAACACCTGACGCTCGATTTACCTCAGTACGTATTTCATATTTCGTTACAGTAAGAGCCTTTGATTTGACAAATATCGAAGCAATCTCGTGAACTGTATCGGAAGGCAATGTCGGGCAAGGGCAACTTTACTCTTGCAGGAAACGTATTGCAGAGCAAATTTGTCTAAGAAACTTGGTCTAGCGTGACGGAGCCGAAAGAAAAATATGATGCAGATGTCACCGTTGCGAACAGCTGGAGATGAAAGGAACGCCAGCGCAATCAGTTGTTGCTCTCATTTCGTTTTCGGGATGAAAAAAAACGTATCAGCAAGAACTGCGCATGGATCGGCGCAAACACGCGCACAGCAACTGGCACGAGTAGTCAACTTCGATACATTCCCCGAAGAGAGCCCGAGTTGTTAAGAGTTGAAGTTTTTTTTGTTCGAGATTTCGGGTAGTGAGCCCCATGAGCGCCCAATGGAGCAGTCCTTGCCGGGAGGGGTTGCAGATATTCCTTCGAATGTTCCATTTCCCGTATGCACGCAATGCTGATGCAGAAGCTTCTGCGCGCCTTATTGTCACGAAGGCAGCGCCAGAGCGTGTGCGGTTGCCTGCCCATCAATGGAGTATCGATCGGGCAGCTGCAGCAATATCGCCAAGTCTTCGATTCTGCACGCGTGCGTGCCACGCGCGGTAGTCATTTCCTCTTCCTCATCATCGCACGCCTTGCAGAAGAAAATTGCGTTACTTTCTGGAAGAGCTCGAAGAAGAAGGGTGCGGCGAGGTTTGGCTTGCGATGTTATTGGGCGGAGGACACTGTACGGTC
>JALIZH010032536.1:0-20000 GCA_030522465.1 Rhipicephalus appendiculatus
GAAAGAAAACGAAAAACTAACGAAGCAACACCTACGCACATCGCCGGGCATGCAATTGGGGAACGCTTATTTTAAGCTGCTCAGCCCCCCCACCCCACCCTTACCTCCGCACACGCACGCAGCACGCTGCCGAGTCAACGAAGGGGTTTTAAATTCTCAACCAATCCCGAAGCGATTTCGCTCTGGCAAGTGGCACGGCGCGCTCACGCTCTCAAACTCGAGGAATTGAGAAGCGAGAGATTGCGGCTTCATTTGCGCGACGGTTACCGTACCTCTCTTTCGTCTCCCTTTCAAACGACCGTTATGTCTTGTTCGTTTTTTGTTTTTTTTCTCCTTCACGCAAGTATCTCAAACGTGCAACGATACCCTAAGAGCGATGCGAGCGAGCTATTGGAAAACTCCGAAAAAAACAAAAAAAAATATGGAGCAGTAGGGGGAGGGACGGGGGAGAAGAACTTAAGCAAGAGAACGCGTAGTCAGAAAGAACGCCGAGCTGTCGCTATTTCTTTTTTTTTACCTCTTTATATACATTTCTGCGTCAAGAAAAACAAACAGGTCTGCAAACAGCCGGCGGCGGTAAAAAGGACGGCAGAGCCGTAATCCAGCCAGGGCGGGCTCCGTCACCGACGCACGCAGAAGTGAGCCAGAAAAGAAGCAACAGCGGGCGTAGCAGGGAAAAGCCGGCACCATCGTTGCCTCTCTAACACTCTTTCCACTCCCCAACCGCTGCCCCCCAGTTCTAACACCCCCCGCATTCCACGCCCAGAGAGAACCTGCGGCTCCCGAAAGAAAAAAACGCGCACCACCTTTCCCCAATATTCTCCCAACGAAGCGTTCGGCTCGACCTTTCTCTTCCCTATTTCCCCACCACCACCAGGGTCCCTTACCCTTCCCATCCCTCCAAAGCGCTCGAGGGGGGGGGGGGCTCCCCCCCCCCCCGTAATTATAATCCCATCTCGGCGCTCGCTCATCAACGTCCAGAGCTATCGCCGTCGCTCCAGCACGGCATCGCTTCCGCAGCGCGCGCGCTCCTTACCTTCCTGTGCGACCCTCCTCCTTTCCCCTTCCTCCTCTTCTTCCCCATCCCTTCCTTCCTTCACTCTGAAGCTTCCCTTCTTTCCCGTCAACGCGTCGGCGGTGCACTCGGCAGTTTTCGCCCTTCTCACTATCGCCCACTATACCTCACTCAGAATATATGTTTTCCTTTTCTTTTTTTTTTTGGTTCTTGCCTGCTTCTTGATTTCACTAGCCTCTGCTTGCAGCTTATGGTTTTTTTTTTCCATGCTCGCTCTCTCACGTCTGTCCGTCATTTCGCTCGCTGACTCGTCATAAACACAGACACACACACTAGTCTCGCGACTATCAAGTCTCAGTTCGCTGTTATCAGTCGTCCGAGCGTCGTGCCGGGATACCCTCAGGACATCCGGCTGTGTATTTCAGCTGGAAAGCATATATATATATATATATATATATATATATATATATATATATATATATATATATATATATATATATATATATATATATATATATATATATATATATATATATATATATATATATTAGTGTGAGTGTCGTTTTTTCCTTGCTTCTTTGCCGTACACTTACAGTAGGCCACATACTGGTGTCGCTGTAATCGTAATCTCGCGCAATATCTCTATTTCAGTGCTTCTTCAACTTACTGTGTCATGTCTTTAAACTTTCGCCTTAAGCCCGAACAATTGTGAGGCACTCGACTTAGCGTGCACGCGTAATGTAAACTGGCAAATGACGGGAGTAATTGCGGTTGGTTTGAAGACGATGGTCGACAATACATACTGATTAAAATGACGACTATCATGATGATGATAACCATCGTTACCATGACGACGGTAACAGTCATTGGATTGTTGAGGGAGAAGAACGAATACGACGCCACAAAACAGCCGCGACAAGAAGTAAACTTGCACAATGCGTGCCCCTGTAAAGGGTGCACTGCCTCAAGCTCAATCTATATGCGGCAAAGCATACAATGTCACGAAGGGTGAAGCAATATCACTGCCAACAAACTAAGGGTTCTGCATCTATAGAATAGAAAATATTTACGAGAGAAAATATTGAATAGTACGTCCGTCTCTGTGAGATAACGATCTTAAAAAGGAACTGAGGACGCCAAACTACATGTTAGAAGAATGCACTGATTCTCGATGTTCACAATGCACGCAACGAATTTTCCGACATCGTAATACATCAGGAACACCTGTGCTTTGTCAAATAAAGGCAGAAAATGTGGTAGCCATTAAAAATACAAATTCGTCTGCACGATACACTGAACATCGCACGCGCTGATTATTACGCTGCACTGAAGATTTAATGTCCTAGTTACAAGGTTAGTGGAGTCGACAACTCAAACCTTGGACACGTGCATCCTCTGTAACAAAATTTTTTTTTTACATTTAAAAAAAATTGGAAAACTACCTTAATGAAGCTGTCATAATAACAATGCATTTCTACATACCACGAATTGCGTTTCTAAGGTTTAAGGATATTGCGGGATAAAAGATTTTAGCTACTCAACTTTTAATGAGAGGTGCTTGTACAGCACTCTGTTAAGTTACTGACGCGCCCCACAACAAGGAGTGTTCTAGAAATATTGAGGTTTGTCTGGTTTTCGAAGCGCCATACAGCGCATATGCAAGAAAAATTTATATTACGCGTTTTTCAGGTAAACGCCGTGCTTTATTGAATTTTTTTTTTCGCTTTCGGACCACCCATACGTCTAAATCCGACCTACTCAGACTTTGTAAGATCTGCCCTAATGTGATGGTCTGAGCTTTTTGGTGTGGCACTCGTGTGTGCGTGTGTAATATATATATATATATATATATATATATATATATATATATATATATATATATATATATATATATATATATATATATATATATATATATATATATATATATATATATATATATATATTCCTTACCTTTCTGCCCCTTACCCCTTCCCCAGTGCAGGGTACAGGGTATTCTTCGCCGCGTAAAACGTGCATTGTTTCACTATGTTCCTGGAGCCACATTGCTAACAATGTTATCATCGATCTTGAATTATCGCGCAGCGCTCAATGTCGGCGTTTTCGTCAAAGTTATGACAAATGAAAATTATTCATGAAGCGTAGTTCACGCGTTGAGCTTTCTTCTACCGCATCCGACATTGTCAATTTGCACCATCGTGACCCAAACCACCCTACAATGGAGACGCCGAGCAAACAACTATTCATACCTCATGATGTTTTTCTCTCACATATTCCTACATCAAGTTAGTCAAGGATTACACTCTAATACGATCAACATATTCATACATCAATTACAAAGTATTACACGGAATTGCATCGTCAGAAAAAAAAAGCTGTTAATATTATTGCGTACAAGAATAAGTACCACACTTTTTTCAAGCGTGTATAGAGCCTATTATCTATTTGTTTTGGCACCCTCTTAACCAGTACGCAAATGAACCTCTACTATATATATATAACAGCAAAGCAAACACAGACCCTAATCAGTTAAAATAACGGCAATGAAAAAATACTGATAATTGGACTAACTTGATAAACACACCTGTCGCTTTCGTCGACTTCGCGACCACCGTCGGGCTTTAGTCCGGCCAATTTTCAACGTCACCGGGTTCACGGAGTCAGTTTACACAAGGTGCGCGAAGCTCCCTGTTTAAACGAAGAAGCGCAAAGCCACCTCTTCGCGTATAACGAAAAACAAACAAATATGCAAAAAGAAAATACGCCCTCTTATCACCGACACTGTCTCTGATCCAGCAGCGGGTCGTCTATACGTCTACACCTCTCGCATAGCGAGCACTTCCCCAAAGGCTCACGGTCCCAGACCTCCGGGTCTGCGCCGCGCCCGCTGAAAGCAAAGTCATCGCTGTCAGTGCTGGGGCTAATTAAAAGTAATTAGCGCATTGAGGTGCTTCCTTTTAGACTCCCCCCCCCCCCTCCTCCTCCTGCTCCACCACCCTGCTCACCTCTAGTGGCCCGTATTTATTTTTTCCCCTCTCATTCTCCTCCATTTAGAAGCCACTTTATTATACCTCCATGGCGGGACTTCCTCGTAGGCGCTGGGAGCGTCCCCACTTATTCCCTTTCTTTGTTTTATGCGAACGATTTTTTTTTTTGTTTCCTCGTCTCTCGTTCCGTAATTCTTTTTTTCTTACTCTTCCTTTAGCGGCTGTCTAGCAGCGCGTGGAAGTACAGCGCCGTACCATTGGGCTGGCATCGATTAATTTCTCCGCGTTTTTATTCGCTGCTTCTCGTGGGTTCCTTTCATTCCCACCCCCCACCGCACGGTAGCGCCTCTACCGCGTTCGCGCTCACGCTCCCCTCCTATTAGCACGATTTTCCTTATCATTTTTTACCCCTAGCGAGGTTCGAACGTATTTCTTTTTTATGCGTGCCAGGGCGCACAGAGCGCGCGCGTGTAGGCGTCTGCGTGCGTGCGTCTGAAACGTGCGTGCATCCGAGCGTTCTGGCCATTGTGAGTGACTGCGTAAATAGATGTGCGCGTTCGTTTCTTCGTGTGCATTTGTATGCGCTTGCGTGCTTGTGTGTGTATGTGCGAGGGAGTGGGGGGATGTGTGCTTTGATAATTAGGCAGGCGCTGCAAGGCTGAGACGCCCATGCTTGGGAGTGGGTGGCGAGGGTAGTGGAGGGGAGAGAAGGCAAATGGGGAAGCAGTGGGGAAGGGTATCAAGCAATGAAACGAAAACTGCGTGAGCGAAAGGAAAAGACAGAGCGTCACGTTAGGGACTTGGTGGAGGCGACGGAAATAGTTCTGGTTTTTTAAACTGGGTATCCCCAATGGGGAAAAAGACTCCCTCCTACCCTTCCTCCCATGGGCGTTGGCAGGCAGGCAGTCTCGACTTTTCAAGACCGACAGACGCACACCCAAAAGAACAGGTTGACAAGAAGAAGCCGATAATTCATCCAGTCGATGCGGTACGGATTTAAGGAAAAGAAAAGGTGGGGTAGGGAAGCATAGGAAGTGAGTAAGAGGTGTCGTGAGGGAAAAAAAGGAAGAAGGGGAAAATACGCCGATTCTGGGGCAACCTGAGTTGCTGGCGCAATTCCGGGGCACGCACGGAACGAATCTCGATGCGCGCTTGGCGTGACTGCAGCAGAAAGCGTTGCAGTACGCAGGAACCGAGGAATGAGACAGCTTTGATTGGTGATTCCACTTTTTTTTTGTCTTTTTGCTGCGTCAGAGCTGCAACGTGCTGTAGCTGCGAAGTGTGGCGCGAGCACTGAGCCCTCATGGGGAGAGTCTAGGCCAACTCCTGTTCTTTTAATCCAGTATATCCGTGGCCTGCGATTACGTGGAACACTTAAATCACCGTGTACAGAAGGTGGTTCCTAGGCGCTCCACTTGGTGGACTGAAAGAACAGAGACCTGCTATACACGCTAGTATATGGATTGCGTGGCAAACGAAATGTCTCGGCTCCTATTTAAATCTCCGAGAGAGGTTGAGTTTACAACATAAAAGGAAAAGAAAATCATCGCACAGCCACTCCATACAAATGGTTAACCAGCGGAGCTGAAACGTGCAACCCAGATGTTTATCACTGGCTTACTCCCCGACTGTCAATTACAGCCTTTCTGAGTTAGTGCTTACGCCTCAGTCCAGAAATCTTAGCTGGTGCTTGGTGCCCATGTGTTCCCTTCCTAATTTCTTTGGTGGACAAGTGGTGTGTAGTGGCATTTGCCCAAATTATTGGCACATACGCTCTGTATGCGTTGTATGCGTTGTATGCATACGCGCAATTTCTGTGGCACATACATGATCATGAAGGACGCCGAAGTGGAGGGCACCGGAAATTTCGACCATCTGGTGTTCATTAACCGTGCACTGACATCCGCACAGTACACGGGCCTCTGCCATTTCGCCTCCACCGAAAAGCGACCGCCGCCGTCGGGATCGAACCCGCGACCTTCGGGTCAGCAGTCGAGCACCGCAACCGCTACACTGCCGCAGTGGACTTAGAACATCAATTCAGGTTTCGCTTGTGTCTCGTGATCCGTAGACCTTTGACGATGACTGCACCTACCCGATTCCACGAGAAATTGACATATATATATATATATATATATATATATATATATATATATATATATATATATATATATATATATATATATATATATATATATATATATATATATATATCACACGAAGTACAATATATAACAGGAGAAGCGAGGATTAGTAATCAATTGACGAATGAAAGGACTTTAACGATAGCAAGGCTGGATGAAAAGCAAACGGGACGCGGTAAAAGAAGCGGCGTGGTCTATACGAGACGGCGGCGACGGATCGTCAAGGCTAAAACGAGCTCCGTTCGCGCCCATTCACCTTCCCGGAGCGTGCGCGAGAAAGAAGCCAAGAATATGAGATGTCCGCGAGGCCCGCGAAACGGGAGACGACAAAATAAAGGTCCCAACAAGATTAAACATAAACGGATAATGGCCCGGGCCTTCCTTCTCCGCGTCCCCCCGCACAGGGGGAGTAAAAAAGAAAAAAAAGGATGAATATGCGAAGCGAGTAAGAGGGAGTTAAAGAGAGAGTAAAAAAAGGAGAAATGAAGTAAAGAAACACCGAGAAGAGGCTCACGAGAAGGGAGTCCCCGAAAAAGGAGGGTGAAAAGAAACCGCGAGAACCATTTCGAGGGCTCGCGATATACATTATATTCACGATTTGTTTTGTTTGTTTTCATTTGGAAGTTTTTTTTTTCTTCTACTGCCTTGTTTCGAGCGTAAACAAGAGAAAGTGAAAGGCGAGACGAATAGCGTGGGAGGAGACGGACGCCTTTTTTTTTTTTTTTTTACTCGGGAGGCTTACTCCGTTTTCGCTCGCGCTTCTTATTACTCTTCTTTACGGTGAACGTCCTTGTCCTGTGCCTCTTTTTTTTTTACTCCTTATTTGTTTGAAGGAGTCATTTTGCTCGGCAGTTTACGGTGTGTGGTGGCGTTTAGGGTCCTTCTTAAAAGGGGAGTGATTATTGTACCGGATGCTTCCTCCGGGTGTAATGCACCGTGGTTGGGCGTCTTGTTCTCAACTGCTTCCATTTCTTTGTTGTTGTTTTTTGTTTGTTTGTTTTCACTTTGCTTTCTTTCTTTTATTTTTATTTTTTTTTGGGGGGGGGGAGGGGGGGTTGTTCTGACCATGCCCACGTTTTCTTTCTATTCATTTTTTTGCGAGGTAATTTTAGAAGGTCGCACGCGGACAGGAATAGGAAGCTGGCTTAAAGAATGTTTAGTCTGGCTTTCCATCAAATGCCACCACCCCCCACACCCCACCTCCCCTTACTACCCAACACACACATAATACGCAGTTTCCGTCTTATTTTACGAATTGCGGGAAATGTATGGTTCAACGACCGATTGTGGGCGTGTGCTCCGGACGCTTCCAGAATTTTCCTTTCTTTTTTCTTCCCACATGGTGATGCCCTTGGGCCTTTGAGAAGTTTTGACCAAGGCCAGCGATGCATGCTATGGGGCCGTAACACCATAGCATATTGGCAATCCTTCCTTCCTAGGACCTCAATAGATTGGTAATAATCTGTCTGGATGAATAGTAAGCCTCATCGACACCACTCGTTTTAAGAATGCACTTATCAAAATGAAATTATGAATGATACCAAGAGTTATAATTACATGCTTATTAGAGGATATTGCCTGTTCAATGTACTCTCTTGGTGTAGGTAATTAATTCACGAAGTGTTTTCACTGTCTTTTTTAATAAGGTGTGCTCTCTGCGTATTAACTTTACTGTTACGCAGGGTTGTTCCTTGCACTGTAATTTGCTACGAACTATGCTGTATTTATTTTGCACTGCTTGCCCCTTCCCCTCTATCGTGAACAGACTGTACCTAGAGGGCCTCGCAAATAAATAAATGATACATACATACATACATACATACATACACACACACACACATACATACACACACACACACACACACACACACATACATACATACATACATACACACACACACATACATACACACACACATACATACATACATACATACACACATACATACACACACACACACATACACACATACACACATACACACACACATACACACATACACACACACATACATACACACACACACACACACACACACACATACATACATACATACATACATACACACACACACACACACACACATACATACATACATACATACATACACACACACACACATACATACATACATACATACATACATACATACATACATACATACATACATACATACATACATACATACATACATACATACATACATACATACATACATACATACATACATACATACATACATACATACATACATACATACATACATACATACATACATACATACATACATACATACATACATCTCTCCGATTGTAGAGTACATCGCATTCAAATCGTTCCCCTATTTTCAAACGCGCAACAAATCCCCCCTGTTTATCAACAATGCGAATCACGCATGGAAATAAAATTGGTATTTCAGAAGCAGCTTTGGATTCATCTAAACGACGTCCATATTAGGGCTAGAACAAGGCAATAAGGGAGATTGGAGAAATAAAGTGAGACATAAAAACAATCATATAAAAATTGTAGTCATTAGAAAACTTAAATCAAAATGATAACAAACATTCAGAGAAATCTTCATCGCGGAGCAATTGAGTACCTTTGCTAAAGGAGGTGTGGTCGGACCCGGGATGCGACGGGCAACCACTCAGTAACATTTGCTAGCACTGGCTAGTATTAGCTGTTGTTTAATTGTTGCCAAATTACTGGCTAGTGTCGCTGTGTTGGCTAATGTCGGCTAGTTCAAGCTTAATGTTTGGTCATGTTGGCGCAACTGCTGCCTGGCGTTGGCTTCTGCTGTCTCAGTCCTGGCTAGTGTTCGCTTACTCTGTGCCAGTGCGGCCGCGGTGCTTTGCAATGAGCAGCTAATGGTTCGCACATACGACAGGCCAGCTCAGAACAAAAAATCGCCGCAATTCTTTTCCAACAACGCCCTTTCCTTCATTTTCTCGTCATCGCTTCTCGGTGTATAATACGAGCCACACAGCGCGCCTCATTCAACAGTCCACCCGGGGAACAACGTGAAGAAAGATGGGCGCTATTTATATTGCCTTCTCCGCGAGCCGCCGCCCTTCCCTTTCGCCTCTCGGCGCGGATCCTTAAGAAAGACTGATGACCTCCCGATAAAGAAGACGAACCTGTCCCAGAGGACGCCCAAATAGCGCCATAAGACTCCCGTCGGTGATACGGTGAATGGTGCGTTGGTTACACATCTTTTTACGCTGCTTCCGCACTTTGTTTTCGGTTATTGAGTCCCGACTTTTTCGCTTCCTTTTGTTCGTTATTTTTGTGGGTTAGAGTGGAAAATTGGAGAATCACAGAAAGGTGGGCCCGTCGGTTTGGGTTCATAATAAGTGAAAAGGGGGGCAGCGCTGGAACGAATACAAGGACGAGAAGACAGGACATGCGCTGTACTCACAGCTGAAGTTTTTATTGAAAAATGTCCCTTATATGCAGCCAGCATCGTCACACAAATCGTCACAGAAAGTGCAAAGCGAACATTATCAAGATACTCCTGGAAAGACAAATGCAACAATAGCAACGACATGTGATATCACTATGCTATACACGTGTGGATGAGGTAGTCATGCTGGCTGCATATAAGGGACGTTTTTCAATAAAAACTTCAGTTGTGAGTACAGCGCATGTCCTGTCTTCTCGTCCTTGTATACACATTCCAGCGCTGCCCCCCTTTTCACTTCATTATGGATATTGGAGCTTGACTCGTGGATTTGTTAAACAGGCATTGCCCGTAGTCCCGCGTGCCCTGTGCTGGGATTTTGCCCTCTGGCATTGTTCGTACTGTATACCGCGCATGTGCGAACGCTTTTATCGTCAGTGAATACTGTCAATAGTAAAGAAAGCGTAATGTGGCCTACAGGTATTGGCTTGATTTGCAGACTCCTTTACGAACGTTGCTGATAAACTTTATGGTAGTGTCATGAAGGCTCAGATCAATTACGGTCTAGCTACTTGGGGGGAACTACGTGCAAAAGAAACAATAATATCTGGGGTTTTATATGTCAGGAACCAGAATATGATTATGAGGGACGCCGTAGTGGAGGGCTCCGGCAAATTGTGACCATATGGTGTTCTTGAACATGCACTGATATCGTACAGTACACAGGTCTCTAGCATTTCGCCTTAAATGCAAAACTCCCTTCTCACAAATATACACGCTTAAAAAAAAAATAAGAGCCCCGTGGATTTTGAATCCTTCGTCCCAGTAGCAAGCTGTTACTGATATTTACGCTCCACGGATTGCGCTGGTGGAACCATTTCACAATATTTGCTGGGTTTCTAAAAAATTCTTCTGTACGTTTACTGTTTTAAACAACTTCAAGGAAGGAAGGGAGGAAGAAAGAAGTGGAAAGACAGTGAGGTTAGCCGGTTCATCGACCGGCTTCAAACTTCCAACTTCAAACTTCAACACTATCATTATGGCGAGCTGTTTCGACTGTTGTGTGGGGCGTGGTTACACTATTTCGAACATCAAAAAACAAAAGTAAACGCCACACGGTTTCGCATGATTATCTTAGCGTTACCCACCGTTTTAATTAAGTCAATGGCATTCCTTCTCAGCATGTATCTATGTGTCGTTCGGCACTCTAAGAATGACTTCACCGTCTTTTAAGGTGTCTCTTTGTCCACACAACTGTAATCATCATCTGGCTTACGTGTATCTTTAGTTTAGGGCTGCACGCCCCGTGCTTACAGATCCTGAACGGGGTGAGCGCTATCGGCGTGACGTAGCATTCTTGATAGGAAATAGTAATATCTGGGGTATTACGTACCAAAAGAACGATACGATTATGAAGGAAGCCGTATCAGAGGGCTCCAGGAAATTTCGAGACCGTCTGGTGTTCTTTAACGTGCACCTAAGATCAAAGTACATGGGCAACTAGCACTTGGCCTCTGTACAAATGTGACCGCCGCGGCCGGGTTCAAACCCGCGCCTTTAGGGTCAGCAGTCCGAACACCGCAGCCGCTGTACCACTTACACGGGGACATAAGAACTTCCCTGTTTATTTCCGAGTTTAAATCACCTTTCTTTAACCCTTTGTATCCCAGCGTCCACATCAGTGTACAGAACGTACCAGCAAACTGTGATTAAGCTAGCCAACGCCTTCCCTTCAAATGAATTTGAAATGGTGATATCGCTCCTGCATGAATTAATGCCAACATTTCAAATCGATTTTAGGGAAAGGAGCCGTCGAGCTTAAGAACAATTTGCTAATACGTTCTAATAATAATATCTGGGGTTTTACGTCCCAAAACCACGACATGATTATGAGAGACGCCGTGCCGTGTTGGAGGGCTCCGGAAATTGTGATCATCTGATGTTCTTTAAGGTGCGCTGACATCGCACAGTACACGGGCATCTACCATTTCGCCTCCATCGAAATGCGACCGCCGCGGCCGGGAATCGAACGCGCGACCTTCGGGTCCACAGCCGAGCACCATAGACACTGATCCACCGCGGCGGACAAAGCCAACATTTCCAATTTTAAGGATAGGAATTGGCCAGCTTAAGCACAATCGGCTAATATGTTCTATCCACATATGCGGACACGGATACAAAGGGTTAATTTTCTTACGGGCAGCAACAGACAGGTTATTTTAAAGCCGCTCAAATAATTTCTTAGCCAACAAAAAAGTTTGTTAACACTTGTTGAGGTAGCAGCGCAGACACTGAAGGCTACCAAGACCAAAAAAAGAAGGTGACATACGGTTAGGCTTGTAGACGTGTCTTTCGGCACAGCCATGCACAGGTGACGTCCCCCAGGTGACGACTCCTCGAAGTACCGTTCATAATATTGTGTTTCACTGTAATCGGTCCTCCTGAGGCGTCCAGCTGTAAGGCTGTTCTTCGATATTCCCTAGTAATGCGCCTGTCCATCTGGATGTCGTTGACTGAATTCGTAATTCACGAGCTTGTGCAATATGCGTCAGCATTGGGAGCGCTATATGCCTGCTCGTATAAGTAGAGCTAGTAAAGCCACTATGGGTGCCGGTCGGTGCGACTTCATGACTGTTCACGCTGCCAAGAACTGGCGTAAAGACAAGCAGAAAAAAAAAGACACACACAGGGTGATGCTTGTACTAACTGGTTCATTTCCGTGGCGGACACCTGCTTATGTACGATGCGAAAAGAAAAGAGAAAGAAAGGGAGAACGACCAAAAAAAAAAACAAATAGCAGGATCCAAACGCCCATGTTACTTATCGTTAAACACGTCAACGTCCTTAATAAGCACATGCCAAACAAATAGTCCCAAATGTATCATGACTGCCTCTAAAATTTCAAATTATTTTTTAGAAAGAGTGATCGAAGGAAGACCTGATCTAATCGAGAATGGCGTCGGTTCCTAGCAATCACTACTGCGAGTTGTCACTCAATTCTCAAGAATAACAAGAAAAGGCAAGGTTCGGGCACCCTGCGCTCAAGCTTTTCGCAGTTCACAGTAACGCCAGAACTTAAAGGCTCAAGGACGGTGGAAAGAAAAGTTTGACGGACGCTGCGCGCCCATTCACAGTGGCACCTCAGATCGCTTACCGCAAGGGAATAGTTTGCAATAAGCACTATAGTGCGCATGCTCGGCGTGACATGAACGCGTTGACAGGCTTCAATGAGAAGCGCAGACCACATGCGTCAGTTATGGTGGGAGTATGGGGTTCCTCTCCCACTTTACTTTTGATTGTGAATCGCCATGGGGGAGTCTCGCCGAACCGCATACCTTATAATAGCCCTATAATTAACGGCTGCATGTTGTTGTTCACACATGCTATAATACTGGAATACGCGTTGCGTAAACACATTTTCATACTGTGATCATGACAATGACACTTTTTTTTTCTTATGTACAGTCATCCAAATCTTCAACTAGGGCGCGCGAGCGGCAATTTTTTTCTTTGGATCTTCACCGCATGTCTGAGTTAAGCTTCAAAAAAGGTGAGGGCAAAAACACGCCCACAAAAGCACATGCGCAGAAAGAAATTTTTTTTAACTTCGTTTCATCATATTCTAACGCACAGTTCAGAACACACTTTTAATAAACTAACGTAGTTGGGGCGGACTTGTGCCCGAGAATGAAAACAGCTAGAAGGAAATCTACTAGCAGTCCAGAGAACAGTCTTCTTTCTTCTTCACGTTTTCTTGTGTCTCGCATGGGTCGCGCGCAGCTGCTGTAGACTGGGTCCCCTCAGGCACGTGCTCTCCGCCACACATTTACTTTGGTTCCCACGTGTGCCGCAAACCATTCGGAAGGGCATAGGGATCGGCCAGCGCGCGCAACTTGAAATCATATTGTGTCAATATGGCACTTGCGCACAGAATAGTCGCCGCTGTGCACGCTAGTTAAAGATTTGGGCGGCTGTACCTCGCTCCCAGTGCACATTTTGTCCGGCTCAGAGCACAGTTGTCCAAGGGCATACAACTTCCTACAATACAGTCAAACCCGACTACATCGAACTCGCTTAAATTGAATTATCCTCTGTTCCGAACAAAACTGGAACGCGATCGACTACGTGCTAACGTCGATGTACAGGAAAATTTATAACTGCATCGAACAAAAATGGTCGGAACACTTGATATATCGGAACATCGGGCAGCGCGATACGCCTCAAGAAGTTGGCTTTCCCTCACAAGAAAAGGCAAAGTCACCTTCCATTAGAAAATACCCTTTCCCATGGTAGTTGACTTCCCACATGCACTTGGGAGAGTGAGCAGTCTACAAAACGGAAAGTCGGGCTAGTTGGTCTTGATTCATAATGGATGGAATTGCACAGCGCGAAATACAGGACGTAACACTTGAAGTGTTTCGTCCTGGTGTTTCGTTCCAGCGCTGTCCGTGTGTACTTCTTCAAGTGTATCGCCCTGTATTTCGCGCTGTGCAATTCCATCCGTTATGAAGTGAGCAGTCTGATTAGAAGGAAGCCGCACTGAGCTATACTCGGCGACAACTTATCTTGACATAGGAGCGAAGGCTAGGGAGGCGGAGCTTCCGCACATTCGTGTTGCTCCGCAAGTAGTGCGGAAGCTTTGGCTGGTTTCGGTCTCGCTCGCTCGCATCGTTAACGCGTTTAGAATATTATACACACGAAAATGTGAATGGGAGAAACATTTCCATGATTCAGCGTACATTTTAGTGCCATATTACGAGTATATGTTCTCGGAGAACTAAACAGCGCGTTTGCGGCCGCACACTGGCCCACTACGTCATGGACGCCATGTTTACCTTTGGAAAACGGGCGTGCTGAAATGGTGTTGCTAAGAAATGGAAAGAAAAGGAAAGCATCCTTGCAAGTTGAACAATAACTGTATTTTACCTACAACTTCCCGCAACTGTTTAAGTCTCATAATAAATAAAGCAGTACTTATTTCAGCACTGCAAATGAGAAAATTATCAGTAAACTTAAGTACTATTTTTATGGCGCGGTAGCAGGCATGCACTTTGGTTCTGTAGCTTCCGCAGTGCTGTCAAGAAAAGTTGTCGCCGAGTGAAGTAGAAACGATCGCTTGCCATGATTCCTTGTAGCGTCACCAGCTCAGCTCCCTTTTGAGAGCTGAGCTCTTACCCCACGTGTAGGGTAGCCAACCGAGTCAAAGCTTGGTTAACCTCTCTGCCTTTACTCTTCGTTTCTCTCTCTGTCTCTCTCTCTCTCTGTCTCTCTCTCTCTGTGTGTCTCTCTCTCTCTTAGGTGTCCATTCCTGCATTGAGCGACACATGGAAAAGTAACCGATAGACACAAAAAAATAAAATTAGAAAAAAATATTCAGGATCGAATTGGATTTGAACTCGGGCCCTTCTGCGCGGCAATCGAGTATTCTACCACAGAGCCATACTGATTTTTTCTTTCTTTTTTTTTTTTTGCCAGTTTCAGTATATACAGATCGTAGGCACTACAATACTACAACAAAGGGTGAAAAGTTAAAAACGTTCTCTCGTCTTGGAGAACGTGGTACTGAAAATAGCGCTGAATCATCAACAGAGTCATACTGGGGATTGTAACTCATTTGCAAAGAGACCCTACACAGGTGTCATGTCGGGCAAGGAATCGCATTAGCCAATGTAATATAGCGTGGCCAGAAGACTAGTAAAACAACAACCATTCATTGCACTGTGCTGCAACGATGCCTTCCTCGAATTATCGTCAAGCGGTGCCGTGAAGCGAACTTGCGCACAAAAATTCGCATCGAATATACGGTAAATTCTTTAAACGTTTTATGTCGAATTATACGCTATATCAAACTAATTCCCGTTTTTTAACGAGTTCAATGTATGCGGGTTCCACTGCATTTATTAGAGGTGACTGTGGCACTGCGACCGTTCAGCCACCGAGGAATTGGCCCTAGTCTGTGCTTACGGCTTAGAACGTATTTGCGGCTTCGTTTGTTGTTTTGTTTTTGCTTTGTTTAGACTATTTCTCGCTCAATATGTATCCTTGACACGTCCGCCTCGGTGGATCAGTGGCTAGGGTGCTCGGCTGCTGACCCGAAGGTCGCGGGTTCGATCCCGGCCGCGGCGATCGCATTTCGATGGAAGGCGAAATGGTAGAGGCCCGTGTACTGTGCGATGTCAGTGCACGTTAAAGAACACCAGATTGTCAAAATTTTCCGGAGTCCTCCACTACGGTGTCTCTCATAATCATATCGTGGTTTTGGGACGTTAAACCCCACATACTATTATTACGTATCCTTGACACATTCTAATGTTTGTTCACGTTGTCCAAATGCATTTCTATGCACACTCGCCCCTCCTACCTGGGCCCCTTTTAGGGCCTGCAGTATTTTTTTACAGCGAAAGCTGTTTGTTGTGAGATCACAACACGGGTCAATCGCAACAAGGGCCGCCGCCGCCGCCGCTGGTGTCCGTAACCAATATCGCACGAAGTAAGAAAAAAACTAACTAAATAAAAAAACACCTGTGACAGAATGGGAATCGCACCCGGGTCCTCTGCGTGGCAGCCCAGCACTCTACCACTGAGCTACGCCACTGCTCGAAACTGCGGTGCAAACTGACCCTACGCAGGAGTTCATATCGGGTAAGGAATCGCGTTAACGTGTGTTGTAAAGCGTTTTAGAGCAGTAAAGTAAGAACCAGGTGTCACACAATGCGAATTGCGTAACGAGTGGGTCGTTCAATGCTCCAACCCATTACAAAAGCCTGAGGCATAATTCTTCATCGTCGTCAGCCACAGCATCAACAAAGTGCACATAATGCGTTACAAGAGTGTAGCGGGCACCGCTCTTTTCTGAAGAATGACGAAGAATGGCATAGTAGACGCTTCCCCACTACACAAAAATTATGATGATTTATGGCGTAGTGGGTACCATGCAAGTGGGCTTGTAGTAGTTGCCCCAATAGTGTTTAAAAAAGGCTAAAGGCCGCTCTCCCAGCTTTCGCTGTGGCTGTGCTGCGCGTTCTGCGCAGGCCTGGCGGTTTTTTAAAATAATTAAAAGGATGGTTCGCAGCGAACCTTGTGTGCTGACTAGAATTGGCGAGCCTAAAAGGATCAAGGTGGTGAAATGGGACTGCTCAACTTTTGCTGAACATTGTCTTGCGACAAAATGGCTGAGGCCGTACGGAGCCGAAAGAACGAAGCTTAGCCAAATCCATGTGTACTACCCATAATTCCCATACTGACTAAAGCGTCATGCGTTGCAGCTCCCATAGACAGTAGCGCCAACTAGAGGCAAAACATCGCAAAAAATAACGAGGACTAAGAAAAGGGTGGACACAACACGAGCGCTGACTTTCAACTGAAAGTTTTCACTGAAGAGACAATAAAATATACTCTTACTGCGCATGCTCTTACTGCGCATGCTAGATTATTGTAATCTAACATGCGCAGATTACAATTGAATATACTCTTACTGCGCATGCTAGATTATTGTAATCGCTAGCAGAGTTAAGAAGCGTTGCCTTGTATCTAACCCGGGTGTGTCATGAGTTTCCTCGCCTTGTAAGAGCATGCGCAGTAAAGAGTATATTTTGTTGTTTCTTCAATAAAAACTTTCAGTTGAAAGTCAGCGCTCGTGTTGTGTCCACCCTTTTCTCAGTCCTCGTTATTTTGCGCTGTTTTGCCTCTACCAGCTATGAATCATTATCAACTAGCCCAGTTTTCAATCCTACTAGCGCCAAGTTTCTTTTTAGAGTATTATTGTGAATCTCTTTGGTTCTGATGCGCGCTTTCCCGCGAGTCTGGTCGCAACCCCAATGATGGACCTTAACCATCGCCATCATCATCACCAGCGTGACTTTTTCGCCATTCAGCCCGGTCCTGTGCTTGCTGATGCCAGGTTATGGCTGCAAACTGCAGCCATAACTGCAGGTTATGCAGGTTATGGCTGCAGGTTATGGCTGCCCACCTTACTTTCTGTCTCCCCCTCGTGCGTTTTCCTTCTCTTGGAAGCCAGTCAGTAATCCTTAATGACCAGCGGTTATCCTTATTGACCAGAGGTTGAGGAATCGCCCTTAAAGAGGTACTGACACAAAAACTTTGGCCTCGCGTTTTTTTTAGATGCGAAGCATCTTATGCTCGGGGCTCTGTCCGTCCCTCCCGTGTCCCGCGTCCCGCGTCCCCCGTCCCCCCGTCCCGCGTCCGGCCACTGTCATGAAGTAGGGAAGCACCCATTATGCGAACCAGAACCCTATAGTACTATGAAGGCCGTCAACCCTAACACAGTCATCAGAGTCATGGCCGAGAGTACAGAGAGGCTGCTTAGTAATGGCTACGCAGGTGGTGTCTGTCGCCCAGGTTGACCCCATTCCTTGAGTCATGGCCGAGAGCACAGAGAGGCTGCTTAGCAATGGCTAGGCAGGTGGTGTCTGTCGCCCAGGTTGACCCCATTCCTTAATCTTGCTTGCATGTGTTTGGAGGGGGCTTACTCCGTCCCTCCTTCTCGCGTCCCATACCACGACAGCGCATGCGCGTCCCCTCCCCTAACCTCTCCTACGCTCACCCCCTTTCTCTCCTCTAGGAATACCCTACTCTACGGAGCGGCTCCGGCGTCCCACACCCCCCCACAGCGCATGCGCGTCCCCTCTCCTATGCTCACCCCCCTTCCTCTACTCTAGGAATCTTCTACTCTACGGAGCGGCCCCCCGCGTCCCCTCCCCTGTGCTCTCCTACGCGCACCCCCCTTCCTCTACTCTAGGAATCATCTACTCTACGGAGCGGCGCATGCGCGTCCTCTCCCCCCTCTCTCCTCTAGGAATACTCTACTCTACGGAGCGGCTCCGGCGTCCCACAGCGCACGCGCGTCCTCTCCCCCCTCTCTCCTCTTGGAATCATCTACTCTACGGAGCGCCCCACAGCGCATGCACGTCCCCTCCCCCTCTATCTCCTCTCCTACGGTCCCCCCCCCGTCCTTTCCTCTAGGAATCCTCTACGGAGCGGCGCGAACGACAGGTGGTGTGACAGCTGCTTACTCCGCTGGGGGGCGCCACGGTAGTTCCGCGGTATGAAAATGACGGAGCGCGCGCGCCTCATTCTCTCTCCTGCGCAGCGCCGCGATGTGCGCCCGGACCACTGCCGTGAAATGAGA
This sequence comes from Rhipicephalus appendiculatus, assembly GCA_030522465.1. Classification (NCBI taxonomy): domain Eukaryota; kingdom Metazoa; phylum Arthropoda; class Arachnida; order Ixodida; family Ixodidae; genus Rhipicephalus; species Rhipicephalus appendiculatus. The sequence continues at coordinate 18,696 of JALIZH010032536.1, forward strand.
GCGGCGACGTTCCTCCCGCTCAAGCTAATTATCTCCCCGCTGCTTCGCATCCACACATGGTTCCCTTTAGCGGGAGATGGGGAAATTTTTTTTTTTTTGCTGCAATGTGTTGCTGGGGGCCTGTTAGTCATAACACGGCACCTTGTTTGCTGCAGCGCGCGACAGATATTTAATTACAGGCTCCTCATTACCGACCAGTTTCAGTTTCGGTTTGAGAGAGCTCGAAAAACGACAAGCCGCCGGGTGCAACTATCACCACCTAGCGTGCGCAGCTCTCGATCACGTCAGCACACAGAACTGTGACGCACTTCCGCACGGTCCGCATCAAGAAGTCCTTTCGAATAGGAAACGGGACAGCAGTGTCGCCAAACACAAAACTTTCAACGCGTGCGCCGCAGCCACGGACTCGCGACTAGCCGCCGAGAAGTATAGACTGAGTCTGCGTTCTCAGTCTGCGTTCGAGAAGTATAGACTCAGTCAGCAGTCTATACTGCTGGAACAAACGCGGCAAAAGAAAAATGGCGGCTATGACGTCATCATAACTTGTTGCAGCGTGGTCACGTGATGGAAGTAGGGGGGTCACCGAGGGTCACCTTTGATCGTGTCAGTAGCGCGAGGGAGTCAATCGCTCACTCAAACTTCAGAATTAATTTAAAATACCTTCCAAGCTATATTCCCTGTTGATATTTTGCAGATGATATACACATGTTCACGGGAATCGAAACCGTCTCGGCCGCGAAATTTTGTGTCATTACCCCTTTAAAGGGCCCCTAAACCGCTCTGAGTTCAAAGACGAGAGAATGGTTTCTTTCTCGCATTTCACTACCCTTCCTACAGGCGCTGTCTTCTCCTCGCCCCTTATTTCTTCAGTAAACACGTGGACAATATCAGCGCTCAGCGTTGAGCCAATCGGGATTAAGAGTTTTTCGGCTACACACTGTTATCTCCGCTTGCGCAGTTGAAGATGCAGAAAACGAAGTGAAATAAGTTGATTGCGCGCGACAGTCTTGCGAAACAAGCCAGGACGGGCGTGCGACTACATGGCAAAAGCCGGGTACGAGACAGCTCACAACTGACATCCCTCGTATATGGACCAATAGAGAGCTTACTTCCTCGTGACGTCACGGGAACAGACTGCTGGCGTCACGAATTGCGCCGGAAAGACGGGAAGCACCTCGGGAGAATAACCCGCTCGTTCTTTGTATTTTCAGAGGCTGTCCGCCACGGTGGAACAGTGGCTACGCTGCTCGGACTGCTGACCCGAAGGTCGCGGGTTCGATCCCGGCCGTGGCGGTCGCATTTCGA
>JALIZH010032536.1:22500-50000 GCA_030522465.1 Rhipicephalus appendiculatus
GTGCATAGCGTCGCAATTTCAGCGCAGCCTAAGAAACACCAGGGTCTTTAGAATTACGTATCTATGGATTTTCTAATAAAGGAACACATGATCTCATACTTACGTATTGATGTTGCGCCTCAGATATGCGTAAAATTTGCTTTTTGATCGACAATGTTCACAAGTATGAACGCAGCCGCTTGTGCAAGATGGCTGGGCGTTCAGCAAGGGGTTAAACTTTGGCTGGGTGGCTGAATCAAGGGACAGACAGACACGCAGAAGGACAGACAGACCAAAATTTCTGTGTTGAAGTATCCTAAGAAAGACTATCGTCTTTAAAAAATATCGAGGCCAATGTGCTCGACCCCCACATCTCTTCCCTGGCTAGGCCAATGGGATGCACTGACCTACACCATCACCCACATCGTATGACAATATGACAGGGTCACGACGGCTGTTGAAACACCCTCTGGGTGTATTTTGGCAAGGGTAGATTGTTGGCCTCGTTGGTGTAACATGATCATAAAGTTAAGCGCGTCACTGAAGTGACGAGGACGGGACAGGGAGAACACACACACAAGCGCTAACTTTCAACAATGATTTATTGGAAGCCGGATCACTGAATATACGCATGAAAAATGGCGGACACTCAGGAATGCACCGGCCTACAATACACAAGCTAGGCCAGGAATGTGTCAGCGCACCATCATTATCATTATCTAGAAAAGCATTGTCACTTGCGCATGCCTGAGTGTCCGCCATTTTCATGTATATATTCAGTGATGCGGCTTCCAATAAATCATTGTTGAAAGTTAGCGCTTGTTTGTGTTCTCCCTGTCCCGTCCTCGTCACTTCAGGGCCGCGCTTAACTTTACGATCATATTTTGGCAAGTTTCACCGAGGCGCCACCCCCTCCCCCCCTTGTTGATCGAATCCGAAAGTAAAGCTTGGTAATCCACGCAAAAAGTTGAAGGACACTTGAGCTTCGCCTTCAAGAGTAGAACGCGATAGCGTAGTCGGGCCCCGTGCGCATCGCCTTCTCAACTGCTGGCCTGGCTTCGGTTCTCGGTGCATGACTCGACCGTGCCTTAAGGAAACGAACGACTGTGCGCGTAACATCGGCCTTTTCAAGCTATCCTAGGATGTTTACTGCAAGTACAGTTGTAAAGTGCCCACTACACCGTAATTGTTCCTTTTGCGAAGCAGCGATGGGCCCACTACGCGTCCGTAAGGCGCAACACGCGTACCCTATGCAGCTTCTCACTTTGTTGAAGCTTTTGCAGCTGATGATGATTAAATTTGTCTGAGTGCTTTGTAATGGGTGGACCTTTAAAACACCCGTTCATGGCGCAATTCACATGTTTTGACGTCTGGCGTGATTCTACGCTTCTGCCACGCAATTTTACATGCGTTAAGGAGACTCCTCCCACTACATGGCATTGATACAGTGCTTTTTTTTTTTTTCGAATCAGTTTCAAGAAATATCGTGGCTCTGTGGTAGAACACCTACTTGCCACGCAGACGGCCTGGGTTCGATTCTCTCTCGAAACCGAAGATTCTTATTATTTGATTTGCATCTTTCTCTTGTGCCCACGTGTGCTTTTTGAGGACGACGGGCTTGTGTGACCGCCTCTGACTTGCGGTGCAGTTCCGCACGCTGCAGTGAATTCACTGCCTCTTTTTTTTTTCCTTCTCTTCCATCCTCTCTCTTTCTCATCTTTCTATTCCCCTTCCCTAGTCTCCCAGTGTAGGGTAGCCAACCCTACACTGGGTGATTAGGGAAGGGGAATTTCCCTGCACTCTCCCCTTTCTGTTTCCTGCTCATTTCTCTATTTTTCGGTCACGACAAGATGATGATTTTTCGCTCACAACCAACGACGCCGGTGCCGACATCGAATTTCTGAGAAACGAGCTCTTTAACGCTATTGCGTCATGTGACGTCACAAATTATGTGACGTCACAAACTTTGGCGATATGTGGCATCATGATGACGTCATGGCGACGTCATCACGTGATGATGATTTTTTGCATCAATCGTGTTGACGGCTCCGACGCTGGACATCGGTCAATTTTCGCGTTTAATGATGTGTCAGCTGTTCCTCCCGCTGGTTATTAAGGCTTTCGCCTCAATAACCAGCGGGAGGAACAGCTGCCAAGCCAGAAGTCTTGAGCACCAGCTACAGCTGATGAACAGGGTTAGGCTATCAGCTCAAGTCAACGGCTAGCTGGGGGAGCGGGGGGGGGGGGGGGGGGGGTCGCACACCGTCGAGAGTAAACAGCCTCGTCAAGAAAGTGAAGTTTAGTTCTATCGCTCTTTCTCCCTCTCTTTTTTTCTCTCTCTCTCGTTTTTCACCATCTAACTAAACTTGTGTCAGGCAAGCTTTTTCGTGGGACGATATTTAAATTATCTCAGTGAAATGCATACCACACGCGCACGTCGTGTTCTATTCCGAAATGAGGCGACAAAGTTCAAAGGAACCGATTTCTGCACGCCTTTTCTGCAGTTGTGGAAGCGCTGATAGGTAACTATTAGCAAACGCTTTTTCAGATTTAAAGGAGTACTGACGCGAATTTTAAAAATTTTCGGATTGTTGTTTTAAATAAAACTACTGACGTCGAGAAACCTATAAAGAGTGTCGTAGTGCTTGGGAATGCGTTGCATATATTTTTAATACCGCTACCATAAAACAGCAATTTCGGTTTCGGTATCGAGGGGGCGGCTTCTCAGTGACGTATCAGAGCAGTGTGACGTCACGGGAAGACAGCAACTGACGACGTACTAACGGCAAATCTGTCATCTGCTCGTGGTGCACGTAAACAATGATGATTAAATTGTCGTCCAGTGACCCTGAGAGCGATTTCTGCGATTTAGGCTGCACGCAGGACGCAGAGCTCGCAAATTCAGGAACTGTTTTGACTCGTCGGGATAATGTCCATTGCAGTGGGGCTGGCGTGCAGATGCTCAGCGACGAAAACTTTAAAATAAAATAAAATAGTTTATACGTGTTGCCTGGCTCCGCTGTGTGGAGAGCGTTCCCACTGCATACCAAGGTAACGAAATATGTCCCTTTTGCGATCTACCAAAATCGTGTCAGTACTCCTTTAACTATTACTCTTGGTGTCCGGACATTACAGGGTGGATAGGGCGCATCACAAAAACGAGTTACAATGCAGTGCTCGGACCATAAATGCTGGTAATTTAAAAAAAAAGACATTATGTCTAACTACACAGTGAGCAAGACATGTACTGACTTATCAACAAGGAATACTAGAGGTATAATATTATGCGCTAATGTGAAAAAAAAAGAAACACAACACAGTAACATGCGATGAAAGAAGAAAAGTGAAAGTATATATGCCCTCCGCACACAGTGCATCATTTAACAACGGGCTTGTTTCCTTTTTCTTTTTTTGTCTGCCTGTTACAATGTTCGTTTTTCGGTCTGTTACATGTACTTCCATGTGCCGTCGTTGATAGTTAATTCCACTTCTAACTGTTCTTTAATATGAAGAGAAATCGTAACTGTAAGTTTGTATCTGTAGAAGGTGAAAACGGAAGGTAATCTTTTCGCGCGAACTTACTGCATTCACGTCTATGCCAATCACGCGCTTACGCGAGTTAGTAGTACAGTCAGCTCAACGTAACTAAAGTAGTCACGACTTTATCTTATTTCTTCTGCAGAGTCGATTGTCGGTTTCGTTAAGCCTATGAGCCCCCCTCTCCTCTCGACCCCCCACCCCCCCCCCCACCCCCCCTCCCCACCCTTAAAAAAAAAGAAAATAATGCAACTTTAATTCACTTGATGGTCTCAACACAGCACAATCATTTTTTTCTCGATCTTTCTTTCGTGATGGAGCATTTCGAATCAAATGAAGCGCATGTGAGTCTATTCAGTTTATTACGCATGCCAAACTAAGTTTGGTGGCGTAGAAAAAGCCTAGACAAGGCAGCGCGCTGAAAACAAATCAATGCGAAACTGAACAAACCAACGAAAATAAAGAAACACACCAAATATAATTAATATCACAACTTGAAAGGAGCCGACCGAAGGTACACGAAAGAGAGGTTAAGCACTAAATACGCAAGGGCGAGAGAACAAAAGTTCAGCGGTGGTTAACAGAAGGAGCCTAAAACAGACTAAGCTAAAGTGATGTTAGCAAGGTTAACTATTCGAAAGCACAGAAAGGATAAGAGAGAAGCGTAGTTGTACATGCAGACCAAGTTCAGAAAAATGGAAGCGCTGATCGCACCCTTTGGAACAATTTTTATCTTCGCCGAGAAGCTGTCCTCGCTCCATGTCATCAGTTATCTTGGCTACTGATTACGTTGTCACTACAAGCGATAAGGAACAATGTGGAAAAGAAATAAAAAAAATCAGCGTGAACCATAGGTCGGCAAAACATGTGGAGCTCACTCAGACTCACTCATGAAACATGTTTTGCCTTTGGGACTCACTCTGGACTCAGATTGGTGTATTCATGTGGGAGGTAGTGGCCAAGTACTGCACCAGGGTGGCCAATCCTGCTCTGGTGAGGGAGTGCATTGCTGGCTGTGGTCGCCAGTGAGGCTGCACCCCAGGCCTTTTTACACAAGTCCATCATCACGCGGATTTTTTTTTAATCCGGTTGGGAATTGTCCGGCACCGGGATTCGAACCACGGACCTTTTGCATGCGAGGCTGATGCTCTAACCACTACGCCATCGCTGCATGTATCTCTCCAATGCTATTCACCGCGTGTTTACAGGAGGTTTTCAGGGCCCTAGATTGGGAAGAGTTAGGGATAAGAGTTAATGGAGAGTATGTCAGTAACCTGCGATTCGCTGATGACATTGCATTGATGAGTAACGCGGGAGACGAATTACAGCTTATGATTACTGAACTGGATACGGAAAGTAGAAGAGTAGGTCTGAAAATTAATATACATAAAACTAAAGTAATGTGGAACAATCTTGGCAGAGAACAGCGCTTTGCGATAGGTGGCGAGACACTGGAAGTTGTAAAGGAGTACGTCTACTTAGGACAGGTAGTAACCGCGGAGCCGAACCATGAGAGTGAAATAACTAGAAGAATAAGGATGGGATGGGGCTCATTCGGCAAGCATTATCAAATCATGAATGGTAGTCTACCACTATCCCTCAAGAGGAAGGTATATAACAGCTGCATCTTACCGGTACTTACCTACGGAGCAGAAACCTGGAGACTTACAAAGAGGGTTCAACTTAAACTGAGGACGACGCAGCGAGCGATGGAAAGGAAAATAACAGGTGTAACCTTAAGAGACAGGAAGAGAGCAGAGTGGGTCAGGGAACAAACGGGGGTTAAGGATATCATAGTTGAAATCAAGAAGAAGAAATGGATATGGGCCGGGCACGTAGCACGTCGACAGGATAACCGCTGGTCATTAAGGGTAACTGACTGGATTCCAAGAGATGGCAAACGCGTGAGGGGGGAGACAGAAAATTAGGTGGGTAGATGAGATTAAGAAGTTTGCAGGTATAACGTGGCAGCAGAAAGCACAGCACCGGGTTGATTGGCGAAACATGGGAGAGGCCTTTGCACTGCAGTGGGCGTAGACAGGCTGATGATGATGATGACTCAGATTCACCAAACGTTTCCTCAACCGGACTCACTCGGACTCAGATTCACTAAAATTTTTCCCAGCCGGACTCACTCGGACTCAGACTCAAGAAAACTTTTCCCAGCTGGATTCACTCAGACTCAGACTCACGGCTCCATCTGAGTCTGAGTGAGTCTAAGTGAGTCCATTAGCGTACAGTTGGCTTCTTCGAACTTGGTGTAAATGCTCTTTAACACCAATATCTCGCGTAACCGGGGCTTTACTTGGGGCCTTTTCATCTCGTACCTTATCAGTGGTTACAATCCAGTAAGAACTTTTTTTTTTTGAAAGAAATAACTCACATGAAATATTTTTATCAAAAATTTTCGGGAAACAGTTTCGGGGGGCGGCGGGGAAGTCACGGCACCCCCCCCCCCCCCCTCCTCCTCCAAAACTCACGCCTCTGATCAATAAATATTGAGCTGGCATGTATGAACGCTGGTGCTTTGAAGTATGCGTGAGTCGGCGTGAGTATAAACATGAACCTACGTAAGAATAATAGTAAATTCAAGTTGCGTAAGTAGAACCGTAGATGGGCAAAAAAGTGTAGAGCTCACTCAGGCTCACTCAAGAAATACATTTTGAGCTTAGGGCTCACTCGGACTCAGACTCACCAAAATTTTCCACAACCGCACTCACTCTGACTCACGAAATTTTTTCTCAACCGGACTCACTCCGACTCAAACTCACCAAAATATTACTCACCCGGACTCACTCAGACTCAGACTCACAGCTCGATCTGAGTCTGAGTGAGTCGACTCAGAGTGAGTTTGCCGACCTATGGCGTGAACGCTTCATGTTTTTCTATGGACAGCAACATATGGTTCAATCAATCAATCAATCAACCAATAAATAAATCACTATTCATTTTTTTCAAGAAAAAAAATACGAGCAGAACATTCATTCATTTAGTAAGAGGTAAACAGTATACGGCTGAATGGGGACCTACTGTCAGGAATCAAAATATAAATGGCATGTTTATTGCTCTGTTTCTGTCTTCAGTATTGCTAAACAGCACCGAAAAGTGTCAATCAGATACGCCAGAGCGATATAACCTCAACTGTGGGCCAGACTGGGACACTAACAAACATCTCGTTCTTTCTCGCCCTATAAACACATCCCACGTGGTCGCTTCCAGGCAGGAAGATTGACGTCCTCTGCGCCAGTAGGAACTGCTTCGACTTCTTTATCCTTTCGATCACCTTTTTATTTCTTTTTTTCTTTTCCCTATCGTTGGCATCCACACACCAAACGCAATCTCCCTCCTTCCGTTATTCATTGGTGCCTACCGCGCGCCAAGCGTTATCCCAGTCTCCAAGACGTGCCTTGTCCGTGGACGCCTAAGACACCCTCTTCCCCTTCCCCACAAAACATTCAAGTCGGCGCCAGCCTGACCATTACGGGGACTCGTCCGTCGGCCTTTCCAACAACCACCAGCGTTCTCCTCGCCGCGCCTCTCCCTTACAGCACCCACGCGGCCTATCCCTAAAGTCCTCGACCTCTACCGTACGCGGCAGTCTGGTATCAACGTCCCGCTTCTCCGGGACTTTTGGGGAGCAAGGCACAGAACGGCGTGGCAGTGGCCGAGCAACGACACTGCACTCTGCGCGCCAACCAGCTAGCCAGCTCCTCCCGGCGGCGCTTGTAGCTTGTAGAGCGAACAACACAACCAGCGGCGCCTCGCCAACGCCGAGTGCTAGCCAGCTAAGCATCCCCAAACGTTCCACTTCCCAATCTCACAACTCCCCTTACCCTCCGCGAAGGACCCTCCCCATTTTGCCGAATCCAGCGACTCTCGTCATTGTTTATATATATGTATATATATATATATATATATATATATATATATATATATATATATATATATATATATATATATATATATATATATAGCCGCTCTTCCCCTAACTCCCGAGTGCGCGCTCGCCCACCCGTCGTCGACGTCCTCGTCGTCTCGTGCACTATCCCCCCGGGGAGAAAACGGCGCCGACGCACGCCGTCGTGGTGTTGTGAGCGCGCTCGTTCCGGCCCGCTGGAACGCTAGAGCGAGCCTCGCTTCCCTCTTTACGTTCCCCATCCTCCCCTTTTCTTCTCCCGCACGATGCCGGCGCGGACCGGACGGCCGCGGCGGAAGTGCCGCGCGCCGACGCCAGATTAGCCCGGGCGCCCGCCCGGGGCCCCCCCAGCGTAGTGCCCCCCGGCGCGTGACTGCCCCGGTTCCAGCGCACAGTCAGCGTAGCACACCCCCTTTCTCTCGTTACTCTCTTTCTCTCTCTTCCTTACGCCCCCACCTTCCCCAAAGTGCCCCCCGTCCCTCTCTCTTCATCCTTCCTTGTCCTACGCCCGCCATCCCTAAAGTGTGGCGGACACTATCCCAACGCGAAGCCCTGGGTCGTGGTGGTGTTCCCCTTTCCTTGCCTTGTCGCGTCGCTGCACCCCGCAGGGCGACTGCTGTGCGGTGGCGGTCGTGGGGAGAAGGGGAGGGGTTGAGTCTGTGGCCGTGGGGCATCACGGCAATTTCCAGAGGCCGACGAGTAGAGAGGGGAAGGGAAATGGGGAAAGCGGACCAACCCGCCTGGCCGGCTTTCTCCCCTTTTTCCCTTCCTTCCAGTTCTGCGTGAACCCGAGCGCGGCTAGCGCGGTGGACGCTCTGGCTGACCCCTTCTTCCTCCCCAGCTTCTTCCCTACTATATACGTGCCTCCCTCGGTTGCCCCTGTACTCCCTTCGGTCTTTCCCCATTCCTTTTTTTTTCGTTTCTTGTTTTCGTTTCGTTCCGCCCTTTCGCGTTTTGCTCCCCTCTATCCCTATCTCAGCCGCTTCCTCTGTCGGCACGCTGTCGGTGTATATCTGAGCTGTCGCGAAACCGTCGTACGCTTCCTTCTCTTTTTTTCTTCTTTCTTTTTTTTTTTACAACGCAGCATGGCATCACACTCGCTTGTCTTTCTTCTTCTCTTTATCCTCCCCTTTCCTTTCCCTTCAGTGGGAGACAGGGATTCACTTTCCCTGTTTCACGACTTGGCGACACTACCGCATGTTGCTCGACCAGCATGAAGATTTGGGACAGAGCATTCGCTAAACACAGGCAAAGTCTCACGTTTATCTGACTTTCCTGCTCTCCTGCAGACGCCGGTCAGGAATTCGGGACTTAAAAAAAAATGCCTCCAGATATTGTCCCCTATACTGTTTTTTTACGTTCCCACGGAAATCACATAGTCGGCTCAATCGCATATCAATGCAAAAGTCAACGAAAAACAATAAACACTCACTACGAACAGCACACTACCCTCAGTATACGATCCCTAAGGCGATCTGTAGCAGACAGCCCCCCGCTGCGAAGGCTATGGTGTCGCGTGACAATCTGTCTCGCGTAATTTGAAGGTCGTGGGTTCGAATACCAGCGGCGGAAAGGGTGACTTTTTGGCCTCTTTCATTCTTTTCAATTTAAGAGAAAAACATTAATCTAGAGTTAAGAAACCACAAATAATGCGCCCTACGCTTTCCTTGGCTTTATTGTCTGTCGGTTTCATCAATTGTGTATAATACAGGCAGAAACAAGCCCCTCGGATAAATCTCCTTCTTTCGTACTAATATATACAAGCTGATTTTGGAGGTGGTTGACAACTACTTCGAGCGGAATCCCCCTTTGCAATGAGGCAATGACAGGCAGTCACGAAGCATGCTTAAACCAGTCCCGTCGTACTGCATTTGCAGAAAGCAACAGCTACATCGGGGCAAAGTACAAGCTTAAGCTTGACTACAGGAGCGCAAACAAGCTTCAGGAGCGCTGCAACAGGCGATTTTCAGCCAGTGAAAGCATTGCGCATCTGGGGAACTCGCACTCCTCCGTAACGACTCCCGGACAAAACTCTTGCTTCAAAATGATCATTTCTGTTTTCATTAAAGTATTAAATCTAAGGGCCGTTCTTTTTCTTTGTTAGACAACAAAGAGAAAAAAAGCAGCCCTTAAATTTCCTCTTCGTTTCCTTCATTCATAGCAAGGGTCTCGTTCTGGCAGACTTTGATGCCTTCAGGCAGTATGCGAGGGATTATTGGTCAGCTGCCAGCTCATTATAAGATCACGTGCTACGTGACACCAACAGGCAGAAAAAGAGTGTTCCACACTCGCCGTCATGGCGCGGTGCTAACTGACACCCCACATTCCATCATCATCATCATCAGCCTGACTACGCCCACTGCAGGGCAACGGCCTCTCCCATGTTCCGCCAATCAACCCGGTCCTGTGCTTTCTGCTGCCACGTTATACCTGCAAACTTCGTAATCTTATCTGCCCACCTAATTTTCCTGTCTCCCCCTCACGCGTTTGCCTTCACTTGGAATCCAGTCAGTTACCCTTAATGACCAGCGGTTATCCTGCCTACGTGCTACGTGCCCGGCCCATGTCCGTTTCTTCTTCTTCTTGATTTCAACTATGATATTCTTAACCCCCGTTTGTTCCCTGACCCACTCTGCTCTCTTCCTGCTCCCACGGTTAAATGCACATATATACCCCTTAAACTAAACGGGGGAATGGCCGCCAGTGTAACGCAGTTGGTAGAGCATCGGACGCGTTATCCGAAGGTCACAGGTTCGGTCCCTGACACCGGCAAGTTATCTTTTCGTCCACTTTTCTTTCTTCACATTATAATTACTACTAATAACATCCCCTGTACTTTCTTGGCAGTGTTGTCTGTTAGTTCTAATTAAAATTCCGATAGAATTCTGATAAAATTCTGATAGAATCACGCGCCGTTACTTATCAGCCGCGCCCACCGACGGAGACAGTCCGCGCAGCCGCCGCGCCGAGTTTGCGAGCCGCGCGAGCCGAGCACGAGCGACGAAAGGCCCCCGCTTCTACCGGCGATGCCACAGCCAGCTTCGCACGGTAGTTCCGGCGCTGGAGTTTCGACATTTTAGGGGCGAAGCTCCTTAGGGTGGGTCTGTCCCTCCTCTGTAGTCGTAGTATTAGTAGGTAGGTAGGTAGGTAGGTAGGTAGGTAGGTAGGTAGGTAGATAGGTAGGTAGGTAGGTAGCCACGTGTAGTGGAATGTACCCACTCCACGTGATAAAGATGACGATGACGCAGTATAGTGGAATGTACCCACTACACGTGATAACGATGAAGTATAAGCGCGTTCCAGTATAGTGGATTGTACCCACTACACGTGATAACGATGACGATGACGCTGATGACCATGAAGTATAAGCGCGCTGCAGACCACACATTCTCTTTCTGCCATGGATGAAAACGATCGAGCTTCGCCCACTCATCATCATTCACTTCGTGGATATGGCGTGATTTTTATTTGCATGGTCTGCGACAGGCTGTGGTTCGAACTCTACTCTGTCTACGCCAAGGAAAGACCTAGCATCAGCCAAGAACGCCACGTTAAGCCCCTAAGATCAACCAGCTTCGCTGTTTCTTAAGCGTTACATGGCTAGTGTAAACGTCTACTTTTTTTTCTCTTCACACCAAACCACGTACATACTGTACACTTGCGGACCTGTCACGTGGTTGAATAAACTCAAACCTAAGGCTTTCGCCTGAAAAAAAAGCAAGCGTACTGCAGGCTGCCGCCAGGTTATACATACGGCTCGTTCACCTGACTACACCGTGTCGTACAATCCCCTTCAGGGCGTTGCCTCGCTTCCCGCTTAGCTTCTCAACTAAGAGGCTCAGTGAGCGGCACCAGACACGAACATCTTCGTGACGGTCGAAGAGCGCGTCGCGTAACGAAGACAAATTACCACGAAAAGCAGAACGTCGGCGATTCGTGCTGCTGATTTTTCTCGTTTGTGCAGTTTTTTACCGCGGTAACTGTTATCGCAGAGAATATGAAGTGACGGTGTCTTTATGTACGTTTTTTCTTCCTTTTTTTATCAATATTTAATACTTCAAATATCCAAAAAAAATTCCTATCATCAATTCTTGGCCAATCTCCCTGAATGGGTATGAGCCATGGTAGAGGCATCATCATCATCATCATCATCATCATCTTCGTGTCTGTCGAAAGTTCTAGTTGATCGGAGATTTCGGATGATGATGAAGAAGAGCCCGCGTCAGCCACAGGAATGCGTTTGATACGGTCTGTAGTTTCATTCAAGCAACTGAACGTATAAGATTTCAATCCGTACTTTTACAAATATCCCTAACGCATTAAAAAGAAATAGCATCTAGTATCTCTAGTCAGTATTGCTCTGGTGAGGATACAGATACAACTGACTGTTCGGTAGGGTACTGTGCTAAGTGGCTACTGTACATACGCACCACCTATTCCTCGACATCTATAGTGCACTTAAAAAAGAGTGAATTCACATATTCTATGGAGCGCATAGCAATAAATACGCCGCCAAGGAAAGAGAGACAGCTTTCATTAGAGAGCAAAGGAGCGCTGGGAAGTCGTTCAAGGCTAATGTATCAACTTCCTTACTCAAATATAACTTAGATATTGAAAGTTATCATATTACAGATTGTGGAGTACAAAATATACAGTGCGAAGTCACGGTGTACACAGCTTTAGTCCTAGTACAAATAGAGTACTGGGAACTCCATCTAGGCAGTAAAATTCTCTCATATAGGATCTCCAGTATTGACAGTTTCTTGTACTACTTACTGCAGAGTACACAGCACTGTCTACGTGGTCAGAGGTGTGATAGTGTTTTTATAAAGAACAAGTGAAGGGCAGAGAACATCTTTCTTGGGGCAGGGGGGAGGTTCTCGTATGTCTTACGGTATAGTACATGAACATGGAGTACGTAGTCGGGGGCAATATAGCTTTAATACATGAACAAACGGAGTATAGAAAGTTGTCGTTCTCGAACAAACGAAGTATAGAAAGTTCAGAATTCTGAAAATGTGGCAGCTTCATATATGCATTCGTATTTTGAAATTCTGTTTGTAAATTTGAAACTTACTGTGGAGTACATAACGTAGTGTATGTTGTCAGGGGAGCTATAGAACTTTAATCCGAGTACAATCGAAGGGCACAGGAGTCCCCACTGTTGGACTGTAATCATAGGCGTGCGCACGAGGGGGGGCAGGGGGGTGGCCGCCCCCCCCCCCCTAGTCACCTAAGAAGGGGTGCGCAAAATCTGCTCCATACATTGACAAGGGGGGGCGCCACCCTAGTCACCTAAGAGAGTTGGGGGGGGGGGGGGGCGCAAAATCTGCCCCATACATTGACTTAATAGGGAGGGGGGGGTACTGCGACAAACCTTCGCCCCCCCCCCCCCCCTGAAGGGGAACCCTGCGCACGCCTATGATTATAATAGCTTGACTTGTATATGACTCCAGTATTCAAAGCACTTGAAGTACTTGAAGAAGGGTTTCAGGCGTTTCTTCGCCACGTAAAACCCCGTGATTGCATTGAAAGCTCTTCTCGGATTATGTATTTGTTATAGTGATGTGTTTTATCAAAAAATCACTAGGACACTTTAAACTCCTCAGTACAATTTTTATGAACACATGAAATGAATGTGATGATTTCGGTTGTCGACTTCGGCAAGAAGCTTTCCAGTCCCCGTCAGAGCACCAGCTACGATTTTGGGCGGCCCTAGTTAGCTGAGAAGAGCCAGCAGCCTTCGAGTTAGCTTTACCCCGTGGTCAGTTTACCGGACCCAGCTCTAAGAATTAACTGCATACGAAAAGAGGCCGGCCTGGACCACGCGCTCTGCCAACGATACGCCGTCTCCACTTTCCCGCATACCCTTCCGGACCTGCGGTGAAGCCCAACTCAGTTGTCTTGCTCGTATTTTCTCGTGGGGAGGCAGTCTGGCCTGCGCATTGTTTACGCGTCCAGCGCGGAGAGAAAGGGGGGGGGGGGGGGAGGGGGGGGGGGGACTCACCTAACCGCTCGGCTCGCTGGCTAATAAACCTCGCCGGCTGCGGCTTGGCTCGGCTCCTCGCCGGGAGGCCAGCGTCAGCGGTGCGGAAAATACGGCTCGCCAGTTTCCGGCCGCAAGCGCTGCACGCGACGCGTATAGATGGCGCTGGGAGCGGGAAAGGGGAGAGACGGTGGTCCGACGTGTACAACGTTTGCGCTGGGCGCTGGCTAGCGTCGGGGAAGCAGCAACCCCTGCGGGGGGAAGTAGCGTAGTTTCGGGTGGAGTAGCCGGCTCTGCCGCCTGTGCGTTTTTAAGACTTAGAGAGAGCTTTAGCTCTCCTCTGGAAAGACAAGCATTAGTGAATTAACACGAGTCTTTCACAACTGAACTCGTCAAATGCGTTACGTATATTTGAGGGAAAATATTCGCTGAATGCGTGACAGACCTCTGTCAGACGGCACACCGCTGTCAGTGCTTGTCGTGGATTCGGTGTTCCAAATCTTACAGATCTTTACTCATATATGCATGCATATCTGCTCGGTAAATTAATGCTCGGTCATCAAACTTGCATATGTCAATGTTCAATGTTCGGTGATTTTTTTTTTGTTTGTTTGCCTTGCCATCATCATCATCAATAGCAGTATACATAACGTACTTCTCGTTCGCAGAAGAAAGGCTTCTCCCGTCAATCTTCATTTACCCCTACTTCGGCCTACGCCGACTGCAGGACGCGATCCGTAAACTTTCCTGATTTACCGGCGCTCACCACTTCGTTTCTGTTCCCGCAACATTCAGCATCAATTGCGCTTTGCGGTGCCTGTTCTTCCACGGGTCTCGCGTTGGTAATGTATCCTGCCTTGTATCCTTATCCCCTAACATCCCACCGCGCTTCAGGTTACGCTAATGTGCAACCAGTCACCTACTCTGCGCACTTAGCGATAAGACTTGCCGCCTTTTATCGATTAGTGAAAGTAAGTGCACACGTACGACACGCTAGCCCGACCCGACCCTCATTGGCACAACCTGGACACACATCCCCGGGACCGGTGAACATCGAAGTACGGCTTCTCCGTTTAAGCGAATGCAACCGGGCAGCTTACGCCTGCGTGACCACGAAACGCGGCGGGGAGCTACGCCGCAGTCGCGCACGGGCCAGTAGCGCCCCTATTATTCACCGAGCGGGGCGCACTCGCGCGCCGCTGCCCGACGTCGCGTATACTGGTGGTGACTGCGCACCGCTGGCTTCGAGATGGTCGCCCGCTAGCTCCCAAAAACACACGTGGTCAAAAGGGTAGAGTAAAGGGGGGGGGGGGGGGATAAAGGGAAATGGGGGGGGGGGGGGGACTTCGTCGTCGCCACAGCGCACGTCACCCGCAGGTATGGCAACCGCTCTCGCGCGAGACGCCGAGAAAGAGCGAGAGCCTAGGACGCGGCGCAGTGCGCGAGACACTTTTTCTCCGGTGCTCCAGTACGCGGGAGCCTCAGCAGTCCCGCGCATACGACACAGACGCGGCTGGTTGGTTGGCTGCCTTCGCTTGGTCTGCTGGTCTCGGTGCTCACGCCTGAATTCTTTCGTGCAGTGGCAGAGCAAACTCTGGAGATATGTAGAGTATAATGCGCCGGCAATACGCGGTATACTGTACATGACTAACTGTACTGTATACTAAGTATAGTGTACATGTAAATAATAATTTTAAAAGTTTCCAGACTTTGTGAAGTCTGACAAGCCCGTTACACGATGGCAACGGCCGTGCTGGTTCGGGGCCCGTATTTACGGAAAGCACGTACGCCACAATTGTTCGTAAGGGAAAGGTTCAGCCAATCCTGATGCCTGACACATTATTAGCGAGGGCGGATGTCCAGTGAGGTGGAGCACTTACGAAAGAAAATTTTGTTATTTCACCCACCAATTTTCGCATTATTCTCCATGTTTCAAGGTAACACTGATGTCAAGGTAACACTCATGTCAAGGTAACACTCATGGTAACACTCAACAGTAATTTTCGTAGTATCTGTCACGTGCCAGAAAGTGACCTATAAACGTCCTCCTCATTTACGGATTTATTCCGAATCGGCCGCTTCGTTTGCAATATTTAAAAAATATGAAATCAGAAAACCGTCGCGGCTGTTTCTTTTCAGCGTGGAAATTAGCACTTTGGTGAAAATCATACGGTGTTCTGTAACGAACCCACGTAAGATTGTGCAACACGGTTCAACGCGAAGCATTTGTCAGGACAGGTGCCGCTTTCTCTGCCTGCTCGTCAACCTTTTTACACGTTGGCTTTGTGATCCCATTATTAATTCAATACACGTTGTAGGAACACTAGTAGCAGATGCGTCAAGAGATGCCTTTACGCGACGATGTTTGAATCAGGTTGAACACACGTGATCCTTTCGCTTAGGACGTCGAGCACAACGTAGCACACCAGAGTCCTTTAGAACTATGCAGACCATGGTTACTCCAGCAACATATCACTTAGCAACCTGTAGCCGTTCACTTCTACTACCGTATTCGGTGCGCCGGGCACTGACAGTCGCGCGGATTTCACATTAGTCATGCGCAGGCTTGCATAGACCTCATTTTTATGTCAGGCACCTGTTACGTGCTTCTTTAGCGGCCCGTTACCAATAGAACGAATTCTACTGTCTCTAGGAATCGTTGGTCCGCAATACTGTCTGAGGCTACGTCCTTCATATAATCTCACTCAGACTGCCCGCTACTAATGGCAATGCTTGAGATGGACTCCCTTGAAGCTGAACAACGAATTTACAACGAAGGGGCGCGAGTTCGAGAAGGAACTCTGCAGCGAGCCTTGTCGCGCAGTTGGCAAGTCGCGCTTAGGGCGAACTGCTGGTTCCGGCACTGCTGCACGGAACTACAACTGGCTTCCCCGTGTTGCCTTGGCTTCGAAGGCGCGCCTAGCGAAGCGTGCACAAACCAGGGCTCCTTTTGGTGACAATTTTATTTTTGTTTTATTTTACGGACGCACGTCTCTCTCTCTCTCTCTTTCTTACCCTCTGTTGTCTATGCAAACCTGATGGCAACGCACAGCGCCATCCAAACACGCCGAACAAGAGCGTGCTCGTGCGGTTAACGTCTAGTTTAATGAGAGAGGGAAGGAGAAAAGGCGTGGAGGGAGGGGGGGGGGGGGGAGGGGCAAGCTTGGGCACGGCTTAACTTTACTCTTGCTGCATTGCATTTTCTCTCTATTAAGAAAGACAAAGAGGAAAAAGCGTTAACTCCCAAACGCTGAGGCCCCTTACGCGCCAAGTTCGTGATATATGGTAGTCAGTTCAGAACGTTAGGAACATGTGCGAAAGTTTAACGCTTAAAGTAGTTGCCCGTTTTCCCGCTAGACGGCGTTCGACACGCAAAAAGAACAGCAGACAACTAAGTCGTTACCGGCGAATAGTTAATTAATCCACTTTCGGGGCTTTTGCGTGCCAAAACCACGACTCGGTTACGCAGCACGTCGTGGTGGGAGGCTGCGGGGACTCAAGGGATTAACTTTGACCACTTGAATTGTTTAACGGTGCACATAAATGTGTAAGTATACGGGTGTTGTGGCATTTCGCCGTGCCCTCACGCTTAGCAGCGCAACACAGTACTTGCGATGTTACCAATAACAAACTGCACGATACGGGAATACAAGTTTGCTAGACTGGAATAGACCAGTAAAAACTGGTCACCTCAAGCAGCCTAGACGACATATTTGTCGCCGTCTCGATTAAAATGGAACGTCAATAGGAATCAACATCATCCTTATCATCATTATTAAAATTTCTTGATATTTGTGGACTTAACTTGCTGTTTGAGGGACTTTGACATCATGAGGCAGATAGTATTTTCCGCAACAGAGTCGGGCTAATATCTGCTGCAGAAAAAAAAAACACTATAATGCGAAGAACTAGGCGTCCATTTAAGAGTTCACTACAGTTATCCGGTGCGCCTATGTACCTAGTTTCCCGAAACAACAAGCACCTAAGGAATCCCCCCCACTGCCAGTTTTGAAGCAATCAGTTTTTTTTTTTCTTTTTTCTTTGTTTTATTCTTGAGCACACGTGCTCCTTATTCAGCCAACACGTCGAGGTCGCCTACTATGTCATCGGAGTTTTCGCTCCTTTTGGAGAAAGCCTTTCGTGTTTCGAGGGCTTTGCGAAGCCGAACTCCGTTCCATAGACCCGGAGAGCTTCAATGTTTCGCAAGAAACGCTGTCATGGAGAATGTGTGCATTATCGAGGATATCAGACATCGCTCGCAAGATAGTGCCTATCTATCTATCTATCTATCTATCTATCTATCTATCTATCTATCTATCTATCTATCTATCTATCTATCTATCTATCTATCTATCTATCTATCTATCTATCTATCTATCTATCTATCTATCTATCTATCTATCCGACGTCAAACGAGCAGGTAACCGTCTAACCGTCACAGCTAAGCATCACGAAGAAATACCTAATACTACAGCGTGAATCGGCGGCTGGCAGACAAAAAAAAAATCACGCCATATCCACGAAGTGAATGATGATGCGTGGGCGAAGCTCGGTCGTTTTCATCCATGGCAGAAAGAGAATGTGTGGTCTGGAACGTGCTTATACTTCATGGTCATCAGCGTCATCGTCATCGTTATCACGTGTAGTGGGTACAATCCAGTATACTGGAACGCGCTTATACTTCATCTTTATCACGTGTAGTGGGTACAATCCACTATACTGGCACGCGCTTATACTTCATCGTTATCACGTGTAGTGGGTACATTCCACTATACTGCGTCATCGTCATCTTTATCACGTGGAGAGGGTACATTCCACTATACGTGGCTACCTACCTACTACTACTACTACTACCACTACAGAGGAGGGACAGACCCACACCCTAAGGAGCTTCGCCCCTAAAAAACGACAATCCAGCCAGTTCCACGTCGCGAAAACTACACAGAATGCGGAGCACACCTCCGGATTCGCCTTCTTCTGTTGACGCTTGACTCGTGTTTGTCTGTCTCCCGGGCAAGCAAGCGCTGGCGTTGCAAACATGCAGCCTGCTCGGCGTGCCATGTCGGGAAAGAAAACCTTCATTTATGATGCCCTCTCTTGACCTATTTTGGTATTTACGTGACCTTTAGCGCCCTCTTTTGACCTATTTTCGCATTGACTTGACTTGTGGCGCCCTCTTTCGAATATTATTTGTACTTCGAGCATGACGATGAGACATGAGACGTCTTGCATAGGGGAGAGCGGATTTGGTTAGGAAGAAAGAACGCACGACAGAAAAGACGCAGATTCTAGCGGCGGACCATATTAAGATTGCAGCAGACGCGTGCATCAGTGCGCCTTCGGTGCATTTGATGATGAAGAAAACAAACTTCCTTCACAGCAGTTAAATGTTGAAACTGATTAAATGTACCCCCCCTTTCAAGCTGTCTTAGATTGTTACCGGATTTCCCAGCGATTTGGCAATTTTTTTTGGTGACAGTGTCTGTTGTCAATGCGCTTGCGCATAAGCTTTCTTGGTGTGAAGCTCTTTGGAAAGCGTTGTTTCTGTCGCGTGTTCTTTCTTCCTAACCAAATCCGCGCTCCCCTACGCAAGATGTCGAACGAACTAGCCCAACAATTGACCATCTTGAGACATGATAAAATATACCTGTCACGTAGTTACTCAATTGCCGCAACGCTGTGGCGGCTTATCGTCCATGGCTTTGGTTGCTAAGAATGAGGACGCGGGTTAGGTTCCCGCCAAATCCGATGGGAGCTCAATGCCAAAACGACAATGCTCTTCTGCTTAAGTTCGCAGATGACGAGATGGCAAAAAAAGTTAACCCAGAGTGCCCCACCTCATTATAGTGTGGCTTTGCTACGTGAAATATCAGAATTTATTAAGGCGAAAGCCTTAGATGCCTACTTAAACGCGAAATTTGAGCGTCGGCTTCAGGCGTCGCGCGTCGGTGGCGACTTGCGTCCCGTGGCGTCGGGGACGAGGGATGCGAGAAATACCATATGACGTCACGAACGACGTCACAGATCACCAAAATGTGTGACGTCACTGTGACGTCATAATGACGACACAGGGACGTAACGTTGCATCATAATTTCACCACATCGACTCGTAACTTGGTCAAAGGTGGTCCGATCACGGAGGCCATGCAAAACCAGACGAGGTACCTCCGATCTTGGAGGCAGCGCAAAGCCACGTTAGATGCAGAAAGCTTTCGAAGGGACGCGGGGCAGCACCAATAGGGTGAGAGGAAAAAGAACATGGCTTTCGCCTTCGAGTTGTCTAAAGTGAATGCATGAGGGACACTAAGTTTTTTGACTGTCGGTCTGGTCGGTCTGCTGGATGGATGGTTAAACAGTTAGATGGTTAATCAGGAAGTTAATTGGTTAGTTGGTTAATTAGATAGGTGGTAAATTAGGTGATCTGTTAGAAAGCAAGGTCAGTCATTTTGACACGGCTGGTACTTTCCTGAGAGGGAGGCCCTGTCCTCTTTTCTCGCGTTCTTCGTCGTTCAAAGTAGCGCCACAAGTATATCGTTAAACTGAGCACCAACTCGCCCAACGTTACACACTGCTAGAGAGAGAAACTTTAAGAGCGGAGCTCTTAAAGCTTTCCGTTGCGCCGTGTAGTGCGAACAGGAATTATCATCATCACGAACCGGTACGCGCTCGCTTCGTCCTCTTCAACTTATGCTTCGCTCCTCCCACAACACGTGCGCCGATTTGTCCGGCGTGGAATACAATAACTACGATGGGCGAGTCTGTTACGTGACTAAAAATCACGTAATATCACGTATTCACTGGGCTGAAATCATGTAACGCCGCGTAACAACCAGTCACGCGGCTAAAGATCACGTAACATGACGTAATAACTAGTCACGTCACAAAACCACTAACATCAAGTGGCAACTAGTCACATGACTAAAAATCATGTAACATCACACATCTAGTCACGTGACTGAAGTCACACAACATCGCGTAGTAGCTAGCCATAAACCACGTAATACGTACCTGGTCACGAAACATGTTCCCTCCAAAAACCACGTAGCGGCTAGTCGCATGACTAAATTCACATCACGTAACAGGCAGTCACGTAATATGTCTAGCCAAGTCTAGCCATACTACTACAAAAAATTTAGCATCTCTAGTAAAAGCTCGGCATTACTAGCATAACTTAGCTAGATCGAAAACTATCGCCGCTGATGGTTCCAGCCTTGCCCCACTAGTGAAAGCTGCGCACATTTTCTAAAGAGAATAATCAGTTGTTCCTTTCATGAGCGTTCAATGCGCCGTATGGCGTGTGGAGGCAGTGCTTTTTTTTTTTTTTAGAAGAAGCTCGCAGGTCCTCGTGCCAGTTGCTCTCCTCAATAAGAGTATAGGGAGTTATAGTGAGCATGAGAGACAATCAAATGAAAAAAGATAAATCAAAAGAAGAAAGGACGAGAAAAACAAATACAAACAACGGAAGGCCGCCCAGCTACGTTCTTCCCTCAGGCTTGGTACTGCTAGTGCGAAGCTGCCTTATTTTTTATTTTACTTTTTTTTTTCTATGTGGAGCCTTGGTGGCTCGCTTCGTTGGTTCTGCGTCCCGGTCAAGGGGTCAGTAGCAAATCTTCACTCCAACGTTTGCAGCAATATTCTCAGGCGATCACACGCGGCGATACTTCCCCTCTTTCGGGAGATTCCGCGAGATCCCCTCAGGAACCGTCGGCCTTCGCGAGCGATAACGCTACTGGCTTGCTTGTCTCTGCACTGCGGACGCAGTGCCAGACAACGGCGGCGCTTAGTCAGCTGAATGTGCCACACGTTGGTCTCGTCAAATCTAGCGAAAGCGAAGCGGATCTCCGAGAGTAATTTCTTTGGAAAAGAGCATTTCGTTGTTCGCTGGTGCTTGACGATGTTCCACAATCAAACTCCGGAAAGCGCAATAATGAATCTGTAATACCAGCGAACACACGATAGAAACCACGCAGACTGACACACAACAACCACAACCAACACTGTAGTCCGTAGCGTGTGCTCGCTGGTATTGTTGATTCGTAAGGTCAGTACCTACCAGAGCAGCTAAATGCATTAACATTCAACAGACACGTGCACACAATCGGGAGTTCAATGATTAGCTGCGTGACATCGGAACCTCGGCCATAGCACCTAACACGGCCGAAAAAGAACGTGCAAAGTATTTAGAACGCTCTTGCACAACCTTCCTTTCTTTTTCAGTTATTCCACGCTGACCTCGTTTAAGGCCCTCTCTGCCAGCCTTTGCAAAATCTCAAAAATACTGATGACTCCCTTTCTTTTTATATATATTTTTTCCCAGGGTGGAATGTCCTTACGACCGTGTCGTGCGAGGTAATTGAGTTTTCGTACATACGTAACCGCGACCGGGCGAAGATTATGTAGATCACCGTTTCGTAATAGGCGAAAGCGTTTCGTGGAAAAAAAAATCAACCCGAACCCGGCACGCGAGGTCTGTCCGTAATTTCGAGCAAGAGCCCCGACTCCTGACGCAAAGGAAGGGAACAGCTAGCAAGAATGAAAGCAGAAAAACGAATAAACGAAAGAGACAAAGGATGTGAAGGATATTCACTATCCGTAACCCCTCGCGGGCATTTCGCCGCGGGGGGATCTCTAAAGGTCAAAACCGCGCTATACTCTGCACAGACGTGAGGTCTTATTTTCTTCTTGAAGCAGCACTGTTAAGCACTGTCGGCTTCTCGTTCTCCTCAGAGCTTTCATCTATTTCACTGTCGAACGCGGTGTACCGTGTATTTTTACTATCTTTAGGCGAGCCGTCAGTAGACGTACGCACGCGAAGCAAGCTATTGACCTATAATCCTTTATAATACACAATGTTCGTTCATTGCCATTTCATTGCGTTTGATGATGATGATGATGATGTTCCTTGTATGATTGGCACCTAGCTACCCACTCAGGGGGGATCGGCCAAGAGCAGGGCGGATCATACAGTCTGGATTTATTATTATTTTTTAAGTGTTAATATAGGTTACAGGTGCAATTATAAGGAAGCGTTAAATATGATAATTCCTAATTTTACATTTCAATATTTTGCGTAACCTCCCAATCACCAAATATCTTTTTACATGGCTGGCCAACTCCTTTTTTTTCTTTCGTTTTGCTTGCTTTACTTCCTTGAAATATCGTGCGTATATCTTGCCTCCATGTTGAATTGTTGGCAGGTGTTTTACCCCTATTAGTGGCCACGGTGGATCAGTGGTTAAGGTGCTCGGTTGCTGACCCGAAGGTCGCGGGTTCGATCCTGACCGCGGTGGTCGCATTCCGATGGAGCCGAAAAGCCTGATTATGTAGATTTAGGTGCACGTTAAAGAGCGCCAGATGGTCGAAATTTCCGGAGCTCTTCTCTACGTCGTGCCTTATAATCATATCGTGGTTTTGGGATGTAAAACCCCAGATATTATTATTATCATCATTAATTATCTTTGTGGCAGTTATCAGCGCAGCGTGCTCCTTTCATATCTCTATCTTTGTCGTTTGTGTGAGGGAGTTTTCGTATCCAATAATAATAATAATAATAATAATAATAATAATAATAATAATAATAATAATAATAATAATAATAATAACGTCACCCGCAATGGCGGCTTAGTGGCTACCATAGGCGTGCGCAGGGTTCCCCTTCAGGGGGGGGGGCGAAGCTTCATCACAGCGCCCCCCCCCTCCCTATTAAGTCAATGTATGGGGCACACTTTGCACCCCCCTCTCTTCGGTGACTAGTGGGGGCGGCTGCCCCTCTGCCCCCCCTCGTGCGCACGCCTATGGTGGCTACTATGTCGTGACGCTAAACTCGAGGACGCGGGTTCGATTCTTGGCTAGCGCATTTGCAAAAACGAGAAGGTGTTAAACACTGAACGACGGTATGTGTCCGAGCTAGTTGGTAATATGACACATCGAGAAAGGTAAGTGCAATGAGACACGGACAACGACTGTGTGTCTTGTGTTGTTGTTGCTGTCGTCGTTGTCGTCTTTGACTCAGTGGGCTTGCCCTCAATGTGCAAAAGCACCCCTATGCATAGATTTCGGTCCGCGTTGAACAGGCCCAGGCTACCAAAACTAACATTGGCTTTCCCAGTACGGCACCCTTCTTAATCGTACCGTGGCTTTCGCACTTGATAACTCCAGAATTTCTTTTTTTATATTATTGATTTAGTCAGTGCTAAGCTGAGTTGTACGGCCACCTGCAATGACCTGGCTGTCCACCTACGGGCATAAACAGCCTGCGCACTAACGTGCGCCCTAAAGGACCGCTATAAAGTTTTTCATCCATCCATCCATCCATCCATCCATCCATCCATCCATACAAATAATGTTTATAAAACTCACAGGGTCACAGGACATTCGCCTAAGATCGGTGCCTCCAAGATCGGAGGCACCGATCTGGTTTTGTACTGCCTCCATGATCGGCCCAGCTGTGACCAAGCGACGATATCACGTGATGACATCATCATGTGACGTCACGTTTTGATACGTCACGTGGTGTTGTCGTCATGGGATGATTTTTTAGGGGCGAAGCTCCTTAAGGTCGAGGCTTGTACATCGCTCCCCCCGGTGTACCCCGGTGTAGCCACGCTACTGCGATGACGATGACGCTGCCATCACGGCACACCTCATACGCCATGACGATGACGATGGAGAATAAGTGCGTTCCAGACCACACCTTCTCCTTCTGCCATAACGGCACAGCACATGGAATGCACCCACTATACGTCATATCGATGACGATGACACTGATGACGATGAGGAATAAGCGCGTTCCAAACCACGCATTCTCTTTCTGCCATGGATGACAATGATCGTGAACGCGCTCTCGCCCGCGAAAGGCAAAAACCGCAACGCCGACAACAAGCTGCTACCCCTGGGTTGAGGACGCGGGAAGCGGCGGCTCAACGGCAAAAACACATTGTATATACTGCACACACGCGTTGTCACTCATTTACACGCGAGAGTGGGCAATGTCACGGTGATTTGCGATAAGAACGATCCCCAGTGCTTCGCCCACTCGTCATGATTCAATTCGCGGAAATGCGATTTTTTTTTTTGTTTAATCACTGGTGTTCACGCCGCCGACGCGGGACGCCGACGACCAGTTTTCGCACCTGATGAGACACCTAACGCTTTCGCCTTAAAATGTATTCCTTCTCTCATTGGTTCATTCATCGGCACCGCTCTTTTTACAACGAACCGAAACTGAAGAAGGCGAAGTTTCAGTACTTCTTGAACTGGCGCGATCCAGCACGCGCACAAAACTTCTTTCTTCGCAAGTATAGAAGAAGAGAACGATGCCGGTGTTGTGAAGCTCGGGCGCGAGTCCCACGCATCCGGCACAGTTCTCTTCCTTGTAGTTTACGTCCGCCTTTTCTCGGTACGTTAGACAAGACCTCGGCACTTCCAACTACAGGTACGTCCCCACCGAGTCGTCGTCCGCGAGTCAATCGCGTCGAAGTTCCACACTAGTTTGAGACGCTCTTGAGCCGTATCTTTCTCGCCACTGTCGCGTGACAGTTTTTCAACAGCTACAACAGCGTATACAATGGTCAAGTTGCCCAGATTCCTTCTTTCTTTGACTCCTTCTAGCTCGGCGTTCTCGTTATGATAAGCTTGCGCCAAGGTAACGTCGCGTTTTCTTGTGCTACATCGTACTTTTTCTTTTTTTCGGGGAAACTCGGGGATCCTGGTCGGACGCTCACTGCCTTTATTTCTTGCATTTCTAAACACTTCATGATACTGATGTCTGTGCCACTGTTGTGTCACTCAAAAAAATTTTATTTCTCTTTTGTTCCACAGATAAACGGTACTGGACCGGGAAGCTATGAGTAAGGTAAGAAGTCCCAACTTAATACCACTATTCTAACTTTATAACATCTCGTTTACCAACGAAGACAACGGTCACTCCTCGACCGTCCAATTTTAGTTTGCAGCGAGTAGACGTGCGAAAGAGGAGCAAGGTTTCGTGTAGGTATAAGGAACTAATTAGGTACTGATTTTTCTACGCTATTTTTTCGCTTATATTAACATAGGTCACGGTACTCTCAATGTGCATCCTGTAGTACTTTTACAGGAAATTAATAATTGATTCTGTAATACTCTTACGTAATTCCCTGAGAAAATTCACTCGATACGTATCATCAAGAGTCGTAATGATATTGACTGATTGGTCATGCCAATGGATTAAGTTGTAGCTATATGTCTATATATAAGGTCATCTTACTCTAAAGGCGGAAAGAGATCTCCACACGCCACTTCAACTCGTGACTCGTCACCCAATGTTCGCTCACATCTGCTCTTGTGAACAGTTACAAAGCAGGAAATGTGTGTGTGTGTGTGTGTGTGTGTGTGTGTGTGTGTGTGTGTGTGTGTGTGTGTGTGTGTGTGTGTGTGTGTGTGTGTGTGTGTGTGTGTGTGTGTGTGTGTGTGTGTGTGTGTGTGTGTGTGTGTGTGTGTGTGTGTGTGTGTGTGTGAGTGAGAGAGAGAGAAAGAGAGAGAGATTGTGTGTGTGAGAGAGAGTGTGTGTGTCTTAGAGAGTGTGTTTCAGTGCGTGTGCGTGTGTGAGTGTGTCTGTCTGCCGGTGAGAGTGTGTGTGTGAGTGAATGAGTGCGTGCCTATGTGTGTGTGTCTGTCTGTCTCTGAGAGTGTGCGTGGGATAGAGAGAGTGTGTGTGTGTTTGTGAGTGCGTGAGAGTGAGTGATTGAGTGGCTGAGTGTGAGTGAGTGAGTGAGTGAGTGCGTGCGTATGTGTGTGTGTGTCTGTCTCTGAGAGAGTGTGCGTGTGAGAGAGAGAGTGTGTGTGTGTTTGTGAGTGCGTGAGAGTGAGTGATTGAGTGGGTGAGTGTGAGTGAGTGAGTGCGTGCGTATGTGTGTGTGTCTGTCTATCTCTGAGAGAGTGTGCGTGTGAGAGGGAGAGTGTGTGTTTGTGAGTGCGTGAGACTGAGTGAGTGAGTGAGTGAGTGAGTGAGTGAGTGAGTGAGTGAGTGAGTGAGTGAGTGCGTGCGTGTGTGTGTCTGTCTGGCGGTGAGAGTGTGTGTGTGAGTGAGTGAGTGAGTGCGTGCGTGCCTATGTGTGTGTGTCTGTCTGTCTCTGAGAGAGTGTGCGTGTGAGAGTGTGTGTGTGTGAGTGCGTGAGAGTGAGTGAGTGAGTGTGTGTGTGAGTGAGTGAGTGAGTGAGTGAGTGAGTGAGTGAGTGAGTGTCTGTCTGTGAGAGATTGTGTGTGTGAGAGAGAGTGTGTGTGTGTTTCAGTGCGCGAAAGAGTGAGTGCGTGCGTGTGTTAGTGTGTCTGTCTGCCGGTGAGAGTGTGTGTGAGTGAGTGAGTGAATGAGTGCGTGCGTGCGTATGTGTGTGTGTGTCTGTCTGTCTGTCTCTGAGAGAGTGTGCGTGTGAGATAGAGAGTGTGCGTGAGAGTGAGTGAGTGAGTGGATGAGTGTGTGTGTGTGTGTGTGTGTGTGTGTGTGTGTGTGTGTGTGTGTGTGTGTGTGTGTGTGTGTGTGTGTGTGTGAGTGCGTGAGAGTGAGTGAGTGAGTGAGTGTGTGAGTGAGTGAGTGAGTGGTGAGTGAGTGGTGAGTGAGTGAGTGTCTGTGAGAGATTGTGTGTGAGAGAGAGTGTGTGTGTGTTTCAGTGCGCGAAAGAGTGAGTGCGTGCGTGTTTTAGTGTGTCTGTCTGCCGGTGAGAGTGTGTGTGAGTGAGTGAGTGAATGAGTGCGTGCGTGCGTATGTGTGTGTCTGTCTGTCTGTCTCTGAGAAAGTGTGCGTGTGAGATAGAGTGTGTGTTTGTGAGTGCGTGAGAGTGAGTGAGTGAGTGAGTGAGTGGATGAGTGTGTGTGTGTGTGTGTGTGTGTGTGTGTGTGTGTGTGTGTGTGTGTGTGTGTGTGTGTGTGTGTGTGTGTGTGTGTGTGATTGTGTGTGTGAGAGAGAGTGCGAGTTTCAGTGCGTTAGAGAGTGAGTGCGTGCGTGTGTGTGTCTGTCTGGCGGTGAGAGTGAGTGCGTGCGTGCCTATGTGTGTGTGTCTCTGTCTCTGAGAGAGTGTGCGTGTGAGAGAGAGTGTGTGTGTGTTTGTG
>JALIZH010032537.1:0-21296 GCA_030522465.1 Rhipicephalus appendiculatus
ACGCCGTCATATATTGTGGGAAATTTAAGATCTGTAGCCTGTTAAGTAAAATGGAATGCTCAACGCTATCGTATGCTTTCGCAATGTCAAGTGTCACAAGTGCGGCGTATTGTCTTTTTTCTAGCAAGTTGTATACGGCTCTCTAAGTCTGCATGTGCACACCAGATTGAACAATCGGATCTAAAGCCAATTTGCTGTGGTTTTAATATTGACTTATGTTCCATCCAAATAGTTATTCTGCCATGCAGGACCCTCTCTATGAGTTTAACCATGTTAGAAGTCAATGATATTGGTCTAATATTTTCTATGTTGAAACCTGATCCCTGTTTCTTAGGTATCGGAATTATCTTCGCTAGTTTCCAATCATAAGGAATCCAGGCATAAGTTAAAGAATAATTTACAACATTAAGAATTTCACTAGGAGATAACTTGAATAAAATTTTAATCATGTGTACTGTAATTCCATCTGGGCCAGGAGCTGAAACGGGTAACTGCTTAATCACGTGAGATAGTTCGGACATTGTAACTTTGTCAAAATCAGTCGTGATTGTACGATTTTGCCAATTATTTGGTATAGTCGATGTGAATCTACCCTCCAGTCCTTTAGCGATTAACTCGAGAGCAGTAGTCATTTCCGCTGGCGATAGGAGTTCGTAATCCGAATTTACTGGAGACGGCAGTATTTTCCTTGTTCTCATGTATCTAAACAGTGCTTTTTTATTTTTTAGGGTCTGAGAGGAACTCGTAGTGTCTGCGATCGTATTCCTCTTTTGCTTGGGCAACGGTGTGTTTAAAACTAGCTGCAATGAATTTATAATCAGCCCAATTTTTAGGGGACTGATTATGAATAAGCTGCTTCCAAGCTGCCTTGCGTCGACGGTGATCTCGTGTGCATTCTGCATTCCACCAAGGACTAGAAGGCGCTCTGCTGGCATATTCGACAGTAAATTCAGCTCGTTTATAGGCTCTTTTAATAACCGCGTTTAATTTCATCGCTTTGGAATCGTTACTTTCTTGACAGTGAGAAGACAATGCTGATTTTAGGTTAATTTTAAACTTATTATAATTCACAAAGACTCGAGCTTGAGAACAAGGTGGGGTTATCGGGCAAGAAATCTCGAAACTTATAGGAAAATGATCACTGTTTGTGGCACAGTCCAGCGCTGTCCAGGATGAGCTAGAAATACCCGGACTTACGAAACTGAGGTCTAAGGCCGATCGGCACCTATCGCGAATAAATGTGGGAGTTCTCGCGTTTAGGCACGAAAGGTTATTGTCTGTTGACCACTCCCACAATCTTTTGCCACACTGATCAGTTTTGAAACCCCAACACGTGTGATGGGAGTTAAAGTCCCCGACTAAAATTTTTTCCTTGCACCAAGATCTGACTGCAATAACTAATCGTCTTGTGTCTTGTACACCCTCAGGGAAAGTACACATTAACTAAGGAGAAAGGTTGGCAACCTGGTAGTGTAATGTCTATTGCAAACATTTCACATTGAGGGGACATATGCTTATACGAGATTTTCGCCTTTATACTAATTCTGTTTGAGATAAAAAATGCTAATCCGCCACCTCTCGATGGACGGTCCAGTCTAAAAGATCGGTAACTGTTTAAATGAAATAATTTATGTACGGAGAGCCATGTCTCCTGCAATGCAATTATATCTGGTGTGAATTTAGAAGACAAATATATTAAATCTGTTATTGACGAATGAATAGATCTACAGTTCCAGTGGAGAATTTTGAGGGACCCTATTTTTTCGAAAGAATTGATTCCGAGACCGCCTTGTCTAAAATGGATTCTTTTAAGAAATCCACCTTAGATAGGCTTTCCTTGTTTTTCAGGTATTTTTTGCTTTTTGAATGTTTCGGTGAGCCTGCTTTCTTCGGTAGAGGGGATCTAGAACGTTTTAGCGATTTAGGGTCCAAGTCCATGTCGTCAGATTCCTGTGTTTCATCATTAACATCATTATTTTGGTTCTGGTTGCCAACTAGAGAGGGTCCTGCATGGTCAGCATTTGACGGCGTGATTGCAGATTCTGTTTCATTCAGTGGTCGTGGAAGCTCTGCAGTTTGTGAAGTTATCCCATTATCCACCGGCGTTCCAAAAATACGAGTCATCTGGTTGGCTAAAATTTCTGACAGAGACTCACAAATGTTTGCAGCAAGTCGCTCCATAGCCTTTTCCATTGCTCTTTCAACCACGTCCACTATGGATTGAGAAAAAAGACGCTTCCATTGATGTATTACGGGCTGCTACACCGGCATAGCCCTGACTTCTGGACTGAATTTCTGCTAAGGCCTCTTTTCGGGAGCAGCGTCTACGATCTACAATTTCGAGAATGCGGATTTCTCTTGCCTTTGCAGAGCAATTGGGATTGTCCGCACTGTGCGCTTCATCACAGAGACAACACTTTTCTTCTTTGCTTTGGCATTCACTTGCGTTGTGAGGCTCGCCACACATCCGACACCTGAGAGCAGACCTGCATCCTTTCATCGTGTGGCCATAGCGCCAGCATTTTACACACTGCAGAGGTCGAGGCGAAAGAGGTTCAACGCGGTAGATAAGAGGCCACGCCTTAATTTCCGTTGGTCGATTCGACCCGGCAAATGTTACAATCACCGACTCGGTAGGGACTTTAGCCTTATCAATAACACGCCCACACCTAAACACTGAAATAGCACCAGCCTCTGCAAACATGTCTAATACCTCCGACGGAGTCATGTTGACGTCAACGCCTCGTACAAGACCTTTCACACATGCTAAGTGAGGTGGGATGAATGCGCTCACCGGATTGGAAGCAAACATGGAACATTTCAGTAGGTCCTGCACACAAAGCTGGTCTGACGAAAAGCAGAGGATACCTCCCCTGCCGAACTGGCGGACCTCTGAGATGCTCTGGAAGTGAGCTGTGGCGGCTCGCAGCTCCGCTTGTATTACTTTCGGATTCTTCATCCGTATGGTACCATCATTGGTTGGGACGAGGGCCACAGGAACAGAAGAGATGCCGTTACGCAAGAACAGGGCCACTGGTATCTCCTGCGGTGGAAGAGAAGCGGACCAGAGAAAAGCCCCTGGTCCAGGTGAGGAAAACGGCATGTCTGATTTTACAAGCGCAAAAAGCACTCACTGATCGGCAAGAGCACTATAAAGGTACTGAGCAAGACAAAAATTTAGCAGCAACCACACAAACTTTGGCGACAACCCCCCAGACCGAGAGAACGCAACACGATCGAACGTCCCTGGTTACTTCGTTTTCCTCTTCTTCCAGCTCCTCGTCGTCTTCCTCTACTCTCCCGTTTGCCGTGCCACCTTCCAATTGGTCGTGACCACACGTGCCATGCCCCGCCGTCGTCGTCTTTTTCTACGATGTGCCGCACGTGTCCGTTGCGCGGTGCATCTGTCGCGTCACACCACCGCGTTTGGAGCTCTCGCGCCACCAACACCAACACACTAATCACACCGTTGTCACATTGTCGCGTAGATGCCACACTCACTCATCACATCCACAAGACCGCATCCGCTGTATTTCCGTCGTCACCCACCTGGACGCCCGTGACGCCGACGAGGTCCGGGATATCCTTGCCAAACCCACTGATGACCAACCTTTACGAACATCTGAAGAATGAACTCATTCGATGTATATCACTCTCGGAAGACCAGAAAGTGTGACTTCAGTCCGCAGAACTTGCCAAGCGCGAACCGTCACAGTTCCACCATCACATGTGTGCTGTCGTGGGCAACATAAAACTCCAGTATTCTTTCATGCGAGCACTTTGGCTTCAATGGCTTCCTCAGCACGTCCACGCAATTATGCAGGCTCAGCTTACACTACCTCTTGACCAACTTGCCAAGTTCGCTGAACGCGTCATCGAGGTCTCTTTGCCACAGTTTTTGCCCACCGTCCATGCTGTCGCCGCACCACTGAACACGACAGAGCTGGCGCGCCGTATCGACGATATCAATCGGCAGCTTGGATCCATTCAATGAAGCCTAGATGAACGCCTTCCGACGCACCCACGCTACCATTTGCAAAGCCGTGACCGTAACACTGTGTCGTCGCAGCAGCCAGGTGACGACCGCCAATGTTACTACGACCGACGCTTCGGGTACAGAGCCCGACTATATGGCCCGGCCTGCTCCTCTGCTCACGCGGGAAACGCCAACGGCAGCTCATATGCACGGCAGCGACCTCCCAACCTGGAGGCCGTCGCATCTTCGTCACCGACCAAATTACACAGCAGCGATTTCTCCTTGACCACAGTTCCGACATTAGCTGCTACCCAAGACCCGACCTTCTAGGTCTCCGTCCACCTACGTATTTCGAGCTCAGAAGGACAGACTGATGGGCTAGATGGTAGGGCATAATTCAGAACAGTAGCGCAAAGAACACGGACCGCAACAGATCAAGGCGGGACACAGCGCTTATAGCGCTGTGTCCCGTCTTTATCTGTCGCCGTCCATGTGCTTCTTTGCGCTACTGTTCTGAATTCGAGCTCAGCACGGCGAACCGGTCCACATATCAAAACATAAGGCTGGCTCTCCCAGCACGTCCATCTTAAAAACCTACGCCGTGATCTCAATTAGAATTTTGTCATTGCCGCTGTCATCGAGCCAATCATCGATTCAGACCTTTTGGCACATTAGAACCTCCTTAAGGACATCCGCGACGACCGTCTCACCGACGCGACAGTAGGGCATTCTTCGCCAGGCCAGCAAACGACTGCCAAACCAAGCCTCAAAGTACTCGGTGTTGAAAATAATTTGCTGTGCCACGCCGTTCTCGCCGAATTTCCCGGCTTGACAAGTCCCAGCGGGCTACCACGTAATGTAAAGCACATCATTGTGCGCTTCATCCGGATCACTACAGGCCCCTGGTTTTCTGCCACGCCCGTCGCCTTGCCCCAGACCACATGCATGGGCAAAGCAGAGTTCGAAGTCACGCTCTGCAAGGGAATCACCCGCCGCTTCGACTGCCATGGGCCTCGCCCTTCACTTTCTACTGAAGGCTGAATGCTGGTGGGCGTGTGGGTCTTGCAAAGGGGAGCGCGGATTTGGTTAGGAAGAACGAACACATGACAGAAAGGACGCTCATTTGCAAATGAGTTTATTCGAGCTTCCCACCAAGAAACCTTATCCGCAAGCGCATTGACAACAGATACTGTCACAAAAGATTTACAAATCGCTCCGAAATCCGCTAAAAATCTAAGATAGCTTGAAAGGGGGTACATTTATTCAGTTTAAATATTGAACTGCTGTGAAGGAAGTTTCTTTCCTGCATCGTCAAATGCACCGAAAGCGCACTGATGCGCGCGCGTCTGCTGCAATCTTAATCTGGTCCGTCTCTAGAATCTCTCTTTCACGCCTACCTTTTTCTTGGCTCATGATGTTTGCCTCCTCAAAAAGTGCTACAGAACTTCCTGAAATTCGCAGGAATGTGCGCCCCATCATTTTGAGCCTTCAGCGTAGCCGAGTGCTCTCTTAGTCTATCATTAAGACATCGACCCGCTCGTCCGATGTAAGCTTTACCACAACTGAGTGGGATCTTATAGACCACTTCCGTAACACAGGGAACAAATAGCTTGTTATGCTTCTTTTCGCATACTGTTTTCTTGGTTTGTTCACTGGTAAGAACACACAAACGGCAAAGCTTTAACGGTGCCGTGAAGACTAGGTTAACGCCGTGCTTTAATCCTATCTTCTTAAGGTTGTGTGAAATGGTCTGAATGCAGGGCATGATAACGTACTTGTTAGGCCTCTTTTGTGGTGAAACTGCTTCAGAAGGGAGGATGCCACGCCAATAAGCAAGGTGGAAGGGAAACCCGGCACTAAAAGGCATGAAATGTGGTGGTAGAAGCTCTGGCTGACCTAATGCGTGCATGACTTGGTCAGAGTAGAGTTGAGGCATGAGAAAGCAATTCCCCTTTTCACCAGTTTAGTATGAGATGAGTCGAAGGGTAAAATGGCTCTCGTTGACAGCGGTTTATATTCCCAGCAAATGTGGTGCTCTCTTAGTCTATCATTAAGACATCGGCCAAACAGGCCGCACCATACCCGACAGGTATCCCAAACCACATGCAGGACTTCGGCCATCGCATTCATGGTTGTCTTGTCTTTGTGCTAGACTTGTTGAAGGCCCACGCGCAAGTGCCCGTCTATCCGAATGGCATCCCGAAAACTGGAATCATTACCCCTTTGGTTTGTTCGAGTTTCGCTTCGTGAGCTTTGGCCTGAGCAACGCTGGACAAACATTTCGACGCTGATCGATGAAGTCGTCCGCGGCCTCGACTGCTGCTCCGTCTATTGGTCTTCTTCCGTAACGCTGAATAAAGCCCCATGCACTTTTGTCTTCTGTTCTAGCGCCTCGATGACCATGGCCAATGTCGAAAAGAGCACGTTCGTTGCTTACATTGTCAGTTTCCTCGGCCACGAATTTTCATCAGAGGGAACTCGTCCACTCAAACCTTTAAAATTACACTCAATCCACCACCGCTAAACATCTTCGCCGTTCGTGAGGATGCAGGACTTTTGCCGGCGTTTCTTGCCACACGCAGCCGATTACCATGGTCTACGAGGATAACAATCAATCACGTAGACACCGACTTTCGCGAAACTTTTTCGAGGGCGGTGCAGAGCTGCTCTCTGCACCGCCGCACTTCTCTCCCATCCCGTGGCGCCTCTAGCTTCGCCATCAGCGCCGCCCTCATGCAACGCGCAGGCAACAGGTGGGATACCTTGGCGCTTTACTCCAGGAAACCTCCAGAGCAGAAAACGGCCCCTTCTATGGCCAGTTCCACCGACGAATTCACAGCCTCTGTCTTGACGAGTTCTCTAGCTTACGATCACCGAGAGTAAGATCAAGCTCCACTCCGGAGACGGCGGCGCAACACCCAGAATGGACTCCACATGAGTTCTTCGCATGGCCATCATGTCCAACAATTTGAGCGCCAATACTACACTCAAGCTCGCAATCAAGACTGACCACGTGGTTCGGCTGGTCTGGCGCGCTGAAAACAGCTGCCACGGCCTCAAGGAAGACAACCTGATCAGCCTGGTCAACGCGTTCGTGCTCTGCTACTATTAATATGTCGCGGCCACGCACAAGTGTCAGTGAACTGAGCGGGGCAAGTTCTACGCCCAGCACAGAAATATCCCCAAGTGGACCCTCGGTATGCCGATAAGGACGTGCACCGAGCGCCTGCTGCCCCAGTTCGGTGTCGACAACACGCTGGACGAGATTGCCGAAGTGTAGGAGTGGGCCCAGGTCACACGCCTTTC
Organism: Rhipicephalus appendiculatus; assembly: GCA_030522465.1. Lineage (NCBI taxonomy): Eukaryota > Metazoa > Arthropoda > Arachnida > Ixodida > Ixodidae > Rhipicephalus > Rhipicephalus appendiculatus. The sequence goes on from JALIZH010032537.1 coordinate 7,283, forward strand.
GACCTCCCTGACTGGTAGACATATACTACGAGAGCTCGGCCACTCCCCAGCCGACAGCCTAAGTGAGCGAGAAGATGAAGCAGATATCTCGCGAGATCTGCGAACTCATCACCATGGCACCGTTCTTTATGAACGTCCAACCCGAGTACAGCCCTGGCAGGCGACGCGCCAGAGCTCCCACTATCTTAGAGCAGACCCACAGCGAGGAGCGCAGCGTCAAACCTCGTCGACGCGGCAGTGTACCGCGGGCGCCACGCCTTCCTGGCGTTCCTCGTCGGCTCCAAACAGCAAATCACCAACTGTGCACCAGTCCGCACCGACGAGCCAGGGATGGTCGAGCAAGTGGCCATCCCCTTGCCATCCTTGACGGCGAACGGGATGTCATTTACACTGAGTCTAGATCAGCAAACAGAGCTTTCGAGAGTGGCGCCGTCTTTGAGAAAGTCCTGCGCGCGCTCCGGAGTGGCGGCCACGGCGATATCAAGTACAATGTATTTATTTGGTTTCCCGAACACGTAGAACAGGTCAGGGATGCTTCATCCTACCTCAACGAGTTTGCCCACGAGACCACGCGCGCGCTAACCAGCTGCGTCGGTTCTGCGCAATGGCTCGGGGACAACGACGCTGTGAACAACAGGGACATGCTTGCCACGTAAAACAAGATTACCAAATATTAAATGCGAAGCATTACTTAGCGAACTTCGGCGACTTTGAGCGTATCTATCTATCTAGCTATCTATCTATCTAGCCGCCTACGACTTTTTGCTCTCCTGGCCGTATCGTTAATTGGATTTATACCAAATTTGGTATGGCATAACATAACTGTATGACGAACATAAATGGCTGGTCATATCATGAAAATCATGATTAACTTGTCATGAAAAGTATGATTTACATGCCACGCTCATGGCGCGCTCGCGGCCGTTTCGTTAGCTTGATATACACCAAATTTGGGATTGAGTGACATGACTGTATGACGAACATAAATGACAAGTGGTAATATGAAAATCATGACTTCATGAGCGACATGACTTGCATTCCACGCTCATAGCGCGCTCGCGGCCGTTTCGTTAGCTTGATATACACCAAATTTGGGATTGAGGGACATGACTGTATGACGAACATAAATGACAAGTGGTAATATGGAAATCATGACTTGTCATGTGCGCCATGACTTGCATGCCACGCTCATGGCGTGCTCGCGGCCGTTTCGTTAGCTTGAGATACACCAAATTTAGTATTGAGTGACATGACTGTATGACGAACATAAATGACTAGTGGTAATGTGGAAATCATGATATGTCATGAGCGACATGACTTGCATTCCACGCTCATGGCGCGCTCGCGGCCGTTTCGTTAGCTTGATATACAACGAATTTGATACTGAGTGACATGACTGTATGACGAACATAAATGACTAGTGGTAATATGGAAATCATGACACGTCATGAGCGACATGACTTGCATTCCACGCTCACGGCGCGCTCGCGGCCATTTCGTTAGCTTGATATACACCAAATTTGGTATTGAGTGACATGACTGTATGACGAACATAAATTACTAGTGGTAATATGGAAATCATGACATGTCATGAGCAACATGACTAGTATTCCACGCTCAGAGCGTGCTCGCGGCCGTTTCGTTAGCTTGATATACACTAAATTTGCTATTGAGTGACATGATTGTATGACGAACATAAATGACTAGTGGTAATATGGAAATCATGACATGTCATGAGCGACATGACTTGCATTCCACGCTCATGGCGCGCTCGCGGCCGTTTTGTTAGCTTGATATACACCAAATTTGGTATTGAGTGACATGACTGTATGACGAACATAAATGACAAGTGGTAATATGGAAATCATGACTTGTCATGTGCGACATAACTTGCATGCCAGGCTCATGGCGCGCTCGCGGCCGTTTCGTTAGATTGAGATACACCAAATTTGGTATTGAGCGACATATGATTGTATGACGAACATAAATGACTAGTGGTAATATGAAAATCATGACATGTCATGAGCGACATGACTTGCATTCCACGCTCATGGCGCGCTCGCGGCCGTTTCGTTAGCTTGATACACAGCAAATTTGGTATTACGTGACATGAGTATATAATAAACATAAGTGGCAGGTGGCAACAGGAAAATCTTGGCATTCATGTCATCTACAATGCCATTTACATGCCATGCTCATGGTGCGCTTGTGTCCAGTTCGCTAGCTTGACATACACCAAAATTGGTATATCGCGACGTGACTGTATGACGAACACAAATGACCGGTCGTAACATGTAAAACATGTCATGCAAATTATGGAAAGCATGATTTCCTCCTTCCTGGCTGCTTCGCATTACATCGATTCCCACAGTGCGTGGGATCTGCCGGCTTTTTTTGTTTACCTCGCGCGAAGAGGGTACCCATCCCCTCACCCCAAACTTGGCACGCCTGAGGCTCTTACACTCAGACTAGTGCAGACTGAGACATAGTTGAAAATTGAAAACGGCGTTGAAGACAAGGAGTCGTGCAATCATCCTTATAGATCAGATCAGTGTGTACGAATAAAGCAGACCTCGAACGGGGACTTCACAATTGGGGACGGTGGCTTGTACTTTTCACTACATTTTGGTGCCGTGAAACCCGATAGAAAGGTGAGACCAAGCGGGCTGTACGAATTCCCGACCGCATCTGTAGCCTGAAGGACTTTCTTGACGACGCCTTTAGGTGAAGCTGATGCGCGAAGCCTAACCATCCCCGTTACCCAGATCGTGAAGCATGACATCGCGGCAACGCCCGAAAATTCGTCTTGCGAAACTTTTGTGACGGATCCCACGTTGACGCCGACTTCCCCTCACAGCTCTACCGGCCAGGGATTTCTTGTGCTTTCGACACCGGACCGAATCATGGAGGCCGCAAAGGAAGAGTCAAGCGTGCAATTATGCCACACAGGCCATCACAAACGTCGACAGTCTTTCGCTTTTGGATAGCGCATTATTAGTGAGTTCCAGAATATTCACCGAATCACAACTAACCAGCAAGTGCTTCCCCGAGCACTAGATTAGCAGGTAGAACACAGAATTCATATCGGTCATTTCGAAGCAGCTGTGAAGGAAGCCTACATTTATGCACATCAGATAATTTTAGCGAAATTCAGAGCAGAATATAAGACACATTATATGCCCGGCAGGTTCACGTGTACTTAAGACACGAGTTAGAACACAAGTACAGAGTAAAATAATCTCTTTGTCTGTGTCACCACAATCTAGTTATCGTGTCTTCAACAGCTGTCTTGTCGCGCAGAAGCCAATCAAGTCGGCCTCCCGACAAATAGCTGAACATACTGGACGTCGAAAAAGGAGCACTTCTACTGTGGGAAAGACCATCCAGGAAACACACAAGGACAACCTCAGCTACTAGACATCTTCTATGCCTTCAGAACTCTCGTCAACGTGAATTACCCTTCAAGCTAATTAACAAGAGAGCTGCGAGAATTGATATGTACGTGAAGTAAGAGACTTCTGCTATCGGAATGCGGGAAGCTTTTGAATATTCAAAAGACAGCCTACCTGACTGTTGTGTCTTGAAAGCTAGGGAACGATAGAGGCCATGGACGCCGCCATAACCTTCAAAACATGTCTTTATTTTCCTTTCGTCTTTGGCTTGGCCAGCCGTTGAATCCTGGGCCGTCTTGGCTCGGCTACACTACATTCCCTCTATCTTAAATACAGACTGAAACCCACGAACAAATTACAATGACATGGAGGAGAGTCCCGGGCAAACAAAAAAAAGAAACTGATGTTTCTCTCAAAGTCTGTAACGTAGCGGCTTGACACCTCTCGACGCTCTGATAGGAAGTCCTGGTTCTTGGTTTTTATTGCCATCTTGTGATGCAGTGTTCTCCGGTCGTGCTTGGTCTCCTTGCTTTCACTGTTGCCTGTTTCAGATATGGGGTCCTCTGCAGGCAACAAAGCTACATTCTTTGAGGGCAAGAAATCATCTTCTTCATCGTCTGATTCAGGAGGCTTGAGTTCGCATTGGACCTTGTTGAAAAAGCTTGCATTGCGTGCTATTTCTTTCTCCCTTCAGACTGCAGTGACTTTGGATCCTTGCACCTCAGTCACAGCGTACGTGTCAAGGTCAAGTGTGGTGTGAGCGTGTTCCGTCTGACCTTCTTGTACAGTGCTGAGTCCCCTTGCTTAAGCACATGTGGCTTGGTGTGGCTCCTTTTGTCGGAATATGCTTTAGATTGAAGTTTTGGTGTGAGGTTGTCTTGGCGCGCTTCCTTGGCGTCACGGACTTCAAGCTCTGGTGCAGGTCCCTTGTAGTGCTGTCTGCATCTGCCTACCAAAGAGAAGTTGAAATGGGCGTCACGGACTTCAAGCTCTGGTGCAGGTCCCTTGTAGTGCTGTCTGCATCTGCCTACCAAAGAGAAGCTGATATGGGGACTTTCGGGTTGCGTGCGAAGTTGCTCTGTAGCACATTCGAAAATCATCGATACCCTTGACCCAATCTCTTCCTTGGACATTTAGTGCTTTTTTTGCTTTAGTCAAAGTTCTCACGAATCATTCTGCTTCGTCATTTGCTTCAAGCCAAAATGGTGTAATTCTGTGGTGTTTGACTCCATACTCCTCAGCAAACCGCCTGAAGTCAGTAGAACTGAAGGGTGCTCCATTATGACTCGACTTGGTGAGAGACACCAATTAGTGCAAATATCCGGCGCAGCACATCAGTTGCTGAGTTTACATTTGTTGACGGCACAACTTCTACCATAAGGCAGCGGGCTAGACAACGAGAACTACAAGTAGGTACTTGCCGTTGGGGAATGACCCAGCAAAATCAATGCTCAGGTTTCCCAAGGTCCTTTCGGAAGGGGAGTTGGTTCCACGAGATCACGCTGAGAGCTTGGTGTTAAGGAGTGGCATGGGATCCAGTCTTGCACAGTCTGCTCGACTAATTTGTCCATGGGGGGGGGGGGGGGACAAAACGCCGGTGCGTAGCAGTTGCTTGTTTTTACAACGCTCCCGTGTCCCCTGCGGGCAACCTCCACTGCAAGTTGTTGTAGGCTGGCTGGTAGTACAAGTTTTCTGCACCGAAGGATGAGCCCATCCGGTGACAATGCGAGTTCTGACTGCATGTTATTGAATGTTTTTTGGCGCAGAGTCACTCCACAAGGCATGTCGCCTGGTACCTTCAGCTTGGATGGCTGCTCTTAGTTGACAGTACGTTGTGTCACCATCGGCTTCTTTGATTACTTCTTGTGTCGTCAGTGCTTTTGACATTGTTATTTAGGAAAGGAACAGAAGGTATTAATCACGCATCTTGTGCGTTCTGTACCCATTTTGATTGGACTTGAGTGAATGATGGGACATGTAGTCCGATGGGTTGCCTGTGCCTTTCTGATCCTGTACAAAGAAGCTATAGAGTTGGATTCTAAGACGCAAGCGCTCTATTCGTGCAAAGGGTCGAGGAGCAGGATTAGCCAATATGCTGACCAACGGTTTGTGGTCAGTGGGGAGCACGAAATGGGTCCCGTACAAGTAGATATTGAAGTGCTCAATTCCCCACACGAGAGCTAGGGTCACCTTTTCAATGTGGGAATAGTTGGGCTCTGCAGTGATCAGCGTGAGTCTTGCACAGGCCACGATTGGTATATCATCAACATCCCCTTATGCCAGTATGGCTCCTAGACTTTCTGGGCCCGCATCAACAGTGAGATTAGTGCACTTGCTGCCAAACTAGGCCAGAGTACGGCTACCTGTGAGGACTTCCTTCAGCTTGCCGATAGCTGCTTGGTGCACATCTGTTCATTTCAATTCGATATCCTTTCTCGTGAGATTGCGAAGAGGTGCTGTCAATTTTGCCAGGTTGGGTATGAATCTACCTCAGTACATGACCATGCCCACGAGGCTCCTCACTTCTTATGGGTTGTTTGGTGATGACATTTCCACCCCTGCCTGGACCTTTAAAGGGTCGGGTCTGATGCCTCTTGATGAAAAGATGTGCCCGAAAATTATCAATTCGGACTGGGAGAAGCAACATTTCGTAGGGTAGAGCGTCAATCCACAGCTTTCAAGACGTTCCGGTACCATCTTCAGGCAGTCAATGTGTTCGTTTTTGGCTATGCCGTATACAAGAATGTCGTCACTAATGTTGATGATTCCTGGGATGCCTGCGATAGCCTGTCTAATTGTGTTTTGCAATAATTCTGCTGCTCCATTCATTCCGAAGTTCAGGCGCTTGTAATGGTATAGTTCGATAGATGTTGTGAAGGTTGTGATACACATTGATTCTTCATGTAGCACCAGTTCGTGAGAGTCATGGTTCAGGTCAAGTTTTGAGAAGACTGATGCACCAGTTAGGCTTGTGACAAGATCTGCTAACGTTGGAGACGAATGCCGTTCTCTTTTTATGGCTTGATTGGTCCGACGCATGTCCACACACAATCCGACACACCAGGTGAGTGTGGTTTGGGTACCACAACAATCGGAGACACCCATGTGGTGGGGCCTGTTCCCTTTTAGATTACTTCAAGTCCTTCAAGCCGTTCAGCCTCTTTTGTGACTGCATCTCGGATGCTGAATGCGATGTGTCTCAGCTTTTGTGCTATCGGCTGGGCGCTCTTATCAATGTGTAGCTTCACTTCAATTCCTTGAAGCTTCCCTAGTCCTTCAAACAACCTGGGATGCTCGTCCTGCATGCTTTGAAGGGATGAGATGTACACGATGGGTACAAGTCCGAGGGCTTCAGCTGATTTGAAGCAGTTGATTTCTCACTTGTGCTAGTGAACAACACGATATCTTGTAGCTTGGTGCACTTGTACGACATTTGGCACGTGGATTTGCCTAGTAAGGGGAGCTCGGTTTTCGATCCATAGACAAATACTTTTGGCAGTAGGCCACTCAAGGTTGGTTTATTGGCATAGCATCGCATGTCTCTTGGCTGATGATGTTCAGTGTAGCCCTTGTGTCCACGATAAATTCAATGTTGTGATCGTTGAGGGACACGGTTACTCTTGGAGATTTGCCATTGACCCATTGTGCTGGAAAGGCCTGGTCGTCCGTATCCGAGTCCGAGCTTTGGTCCAACAATCTGTGTGCAGTATCTTGGTGTTGGCTCTTTCCCCACGTTTGTTTGCACGTTTGTGACCACGTTTGTTTGCACGCCTGGCAGGTTTTATTTGCTGCGGGACATGACGACCGGCCGCGCTCGTGGGGCCGCGGTCTGCCGCTGGTAAAGCATTGCCTTTCTCTCTCCGTGTACATGCTCTGCAATGGTTTGTGTTCCGATGCGGATTTCGAATGTTTCTGCCGGCATCCAACTTGGTTAACTGAGGCAGCCACTGCATTTTGCATCTCCTTTAGCTGCCGTGATGTTATTTCGTATGTGATTGTGCGCCCCGGAATCAAAGTTGTTCCAGTGTTGCATTGGTTTTTAATGGGAACCGTCCAAATTTCGTGGACGTAGTGCCCAGCACGATTTGCGACTTGATTTCCAAATCGGGGTCGAGAAATGAACAATATCTTTCCATAAAGCGCAGGCGCGTAAAAAAATCGTCTTTTGTCTCGCCGTCTTGTTGGGACGATTTTCTAAAGTTGAAGATTTTGTACTCACGGTTCACTTTTGGCGTGAAATGATCGTGGAGCCGTTTCTTGACCTGCTCGTACTCGTCCGGCTGGTTGGAGTCAACTGTACCGGCGTTGCTGCTGGAGGCTGTTCAGCTCACTAGAGGCTGTTGAGCTCGCTGGAACAACTGGTGTCAGTGATTCTCGGATAGGTTTAGCGCGATTTAGGCGAGGACAGGAGGCACACAGAACACAGACCTCCTGTCCTCGTCTAAATCGCGCTAAACCTATCCGAGTATGTACCAACTCGCCCAAGTCAAAGTCCTGCCTCCTGTCCTCGTCTAAATCGCGCTAAACCTATCCGAGTATGTACCAACTCGCCCAAGTCAAAGTGCTATTGGTGTCAGTGAGGCGTAGACATCGTAAGTCTCCTCGCCGATGTAGTGAAGGAGCAGTGGTTTATTTTGTTTGGCGTTGTTAATCTGCATTGCCACAGGCAGGTTTTCAAAATGAGCTATCCACCGTAGCCATCGATCACCAATGGCTGCTGGCGCTGTACCCCGGTCAAAAAGGCGGGAAAATCGGTATGGATGGAGCGAGCGCCATGTTGTCTGCCTCGCTGCTTGCGGCGTGGGGCGCCGAAAGTGCGTTTGTCGTGTCAAGGCTTGTATCTAGAGCACTCTACTTGTATTGTATGCCGGGCGTTAGCCTAGGTACGACGCAGTTCTTCTCGCGGACGTAGGGCATGGTCCGAACATTTTCGTCGCCATTTGTTGCGTCTCAAAAGCTACAGAACGAGAGAGGACGGCGCCATAAGCTTTAAAACAATTCTGTCTTCAATTTTTTCTTTAGTTCTTGGCTTGGCTGGCCGTTGGATTCTGGGCCGTCTTAGCTCGGCTACACTACACTGACCTTAAGGTTAAGTGTACGCCGAAGCCGGCAGATTCTGGTGTAGTGCAGTCCTCACAGCTGTGCGCGCGGCTGCTTGACGGAAGTAAAGCAGGATGCAACCAAGGGAAAAGAAATAAAAGAAGGACCATGACGGCACAAAAGCCTTCCGTAGGTATTTCTCGTAAATGTAGCTTGTGAAGTAAGCTGCAGACGTCAAGGGTGAGAAGAATGAGGACTGTGCACTCTAAGCCACTGCAGATGCAAATTCGTGAGACAGTGTCACAGCGGCGAAAGAAGCAGTCCAGAACAAGGCGGAGGCAGAAGACTGATTCTTCCATGGAGAACTGCAGGCAGAGTCGGCGTACGAGTTTTGTTTTCCGCCCCGAACCGTGTGGCCTCCCTATGCAGGCAAGTGAACAGAGAAGAAGCAGACTTCTCTCGCTGTGACAAAAAGCACAGAAATCGTTTCACTGAATGAGTGAAGAACGTTGTTTATGATATTTCATGAACATGCGGCAAATCATACGTGCGACAAACCGGACGGTGCATAAATGAGAAAATGCGTGAGCATGCCAATTCTTTAAAAGCAACAACAGGCAGTAACTTGGCTATACATTGTACATCATGCGGCTTTGCCCTTTGCTTGACAATGTGAAAGTTCTGAAGAAATATCTAGATCAATGTGCACGCGAAATTTGTGAAGCGCACGTAATTCACAAAAGGGGATCAGCTTGTGTCAGCCGCCATTACTAGCCCTCTGATGAAGTAAGATACCTTGAGCATGGTCAAATCATATCGGTCGTGAAACTTGGAACGAAAAGTGGTCGAAAACTTATTGCCACAGGCATCAACGCCCGCCGTACGATTGAAGCGCGACTAGGTGAGGAGGGGACCAATATCAATATTTTATTAGGAGCGTCAAAATGTAGTACATTGCAGGTGAATACGCAGGAGGAGGTCCCAAGGTTACAAACCGCAGGCGGGACCTCCTATGTTAATACAATGGAAAAACTAAATTATGAACAAGGAATAAGAGCGTATTTAAGTGTTACAAGTAACAAGGACATTACCGAATGTTCAGGTTAGCACTTAGCGAATTATATACATACAAAGCAACTCCACGAAAAAACTAAATGCAGAAGTTATACATTGAATAAGCTCTGTTTTAATTTTCCCTTAAAAACATGTATGTGCATTATGTTTTTCAAATCACGTGATAGCGAATTCCACAATGAAATGGATGAAAAAACAATGCTCATTTTTCCATAATTAGTGCGAACTTTAGGTAACAAAAGGTTATTAGAGATCGCGAATCTGGTTTTATTGGGATTACACAACAAAACAGCAGGAAATATGTCGATGATGAGGGTGCGGTTAAAAACCTTAAAAAACAAAACACACACATTATAAACATACAATTCGGAGACAGGTAGTATATTCAGCTGAAAAAAAAATAGGATTTGATGGCGTCTGACGGGAAGCGAAAGTTATGAGTCGCATTGCTTGCTTTTGCAGCACCTTTAATGGCCAAATATGCACTGAATATGAATTACCCCATGATGTAATGCAATAACTGAGATGGCTGTGTATGAATGCATAATACAATGCCTTCAGAGTGTCGATGTTAAAACACATTCTTGACTTGACCAATGCCCTAATACCATATGAAACCTTTTTTACAAACAGAACTAATATGTTGGTGAAATTTCAAATGTGTGTCAACTATGACTCCTAAAAATGATGTATGATCACTCAAAGGAATGACTACTGAGTTGACAAAGAGATGGGGAATGAATGGTAATTTTTTGTTCGGTGAATGAAAAAGCATAAAACAAGTTTTGGAAGGATTCATCAGTAATCTATTATTGTCGCACCACTCAATAAGTGAATTAAGGTCAGCTTGAAGTCTGGACACGAGAGTCGCAGAATCCGAGTGATTAGAAAAAAAGAGTCGTGTCATCAGCATAAAGTAAACATGAAGAATAGTTAAGGCAATGCGGTAAATCATTTATATATAATAAAAATAATAAGGGGCCCAAAATCGAACCTTGAGGAACGCCTCTGTTAATGGGGGTAGGACTGGATGTAAAGTTATTGACCGAGACCACCTGAAACCTATTAAAAAAAGAAAGCTCTGTAATAACGTTAGTGTGGGGCCAGTTATTCCGTAGTACTCTAGTTTACGAAAAAAGGATGAAATGGTCAATGCTGTCAAACGCTTTAGAAAAGTCGACAAAGATAGAACCTGCAATGTCACCATTATCAATGAATGATCTAATTTTATCAGTGAAACATGCAATTGCAGTATCAGTGGAAAGACCAGCCCGAAAGCCAAACTGACAGGGAGAAAGTATGTTAAATTTGCTTAAATATTTCGATAGCCTTACTTCAATTAGTTTTTCCAAAACTTTATCCAGGAAGGGAAGAACGGATATGGGCCTGTAATTTCCGATGCTGAGTAGATCACCTTTTTTAAATACTGGCACTACCTTTGCAACTTTCAATTTATCTGGGAAAACACCACTCTTGAAACAGCTGTTAAAAATGTGGCTTAAGATAGGGGCAACAAAAGATCTTACAAGTTTAATGTGTTTTGAGTGGACGTTGTCCAACCCAGCTCCGGTAGCTTTTAACCCAGAAATAATTGAACAAATTTCGGATGCACAAGTAGGAAAAAGAAACATCGATTGAGGACTGCGAGAAAACGGAGGTAAATAGTCTGAGGAGGGGGCGACAGTAAAGCTTGTAGAAAAGTGCACATTAAAAGCGTCAGCTACATCACTGGCCGCAGTGAGGGTGACGTCATCGACACGAATAGAGGTCACTTTGCTGCGCGACTGGGTAGAATTTAAAAACTCTTTTTAAAAGTTGCCACTTTTTTCTTTGTGTCATTTCTACAATGCCGTAGTTCCAGTTCATAATAATTTCATTTAACATTTTTTAAAAGCATAGCCAATGTGCTGGAGTAAGTTTTATAGCGCAGTTTTAAGCGCTCATTAAATGGCTGACGTTTCGTCTTTTTATATAGGTTATCTTTCTTGCGAAGAGATCGTATCAGTGAATCGGACAACCAAGGACAACGTGGAGCAAAGTAGCGTCTGTTAGATGCTTGCAATGTTGTTGAACGCTCAACTGCTGAATAAATAGCGTCGTAGAACCTGGACAAAGCTTCTTTGGGATCATTTGCGGCATATACACTGGACCAATCTTCATCACCAATGAACTTGCAGTATTTGTCCGAATCAAACCGATACTTCTGACGTGTTACGTTGCTATGAGTGATGGCCTTTTTCAAAATATAAGAATACAGGAAAGTGATCGGTTATGTCACTCTCGATTACACCAGCATGACTGGTGTCATCGATGTTTGTGAGGATGTGATCGATTAATGACTGTGAGCCATCATCAGTACAGCGTGTCGGTACAGATATCAGCGATTGAAAACCAAAGCTATAAATACGGGTCGTATACTCAAGGGTAGAATGGCTGGAGGAATCGAGTAAATTAAAGTTCACATCACCCATAATTATTACATTCTTGCGCTCAGCAGTAAGTTTACTAAGCAAGTGGTGAAGAGTATTACAAAAACCAGAAGGGTCACAGGAAGGTGACCGATAGACAGCGGCAAGAATAGTTTTTCGTTGATTCTGACAAAGTCCCGGCAAATCAATTTCCAGCCAAACAGATTCACATTTGGCCACGTTTAAATTCAAATCACAGCGCCTTTTATACTGAATATTGTTCGATAAAAAAATGGCGGAACCACCATGAGGATCATCACTTCGGTGACAGTATTCGCTGATATAACCAGGGAAGCCATACAAGTCACCATGGCTAGGTGATAGCCAAGTTTCAGAGCAGCAGATAACAGAGAACTGGTGATTAAGGGAAGCCAGTAGAGCGGTAATACTGTCGTGGTTCTTAGGAAGGCTACGAGCATTGAAATGTATCAAAGAAAAACCCCAGTTCGGCGAAGGAATATTATTAAAATCACTCGGGAGGAAATAAGACATTTTTGTTTTTTCCCCAAGGTTAACAATATTTCGCGCCTAAGCATCGAACACACGCAGATCAGCGTCACAGACAATTCTGTGCACCATACTATCCAGAGTTTGTCTTGCCTTGATAACACAATTGTCAGTCCACAGAAAAGCCCACTTCATTTGTTTTTTTCAGAGAAAGTGCCTTAGAAAACAGCCGCTTATTGTCAGACGTCAGGTGCTCATTAACGTAGATTGGCTTTTCTTGCGCTCCCGAAAAACCGAGCAAATCTGTTTTTGGCCGTGACTTGCGAGCCTTCTTCAGAAACTCTGTGCGCTTGTCGCGCGAGCAGAAGCGAACAATTATGTTCTTGTTATCTGCGTCACGCGTTGGTACTCTGTGTGCAGTGTCGATGTCCTCAGTTTTAATAGGGCAACCTACTTTGTTGCCGAGAAGCTCGACAATGTTTCTGCAGTTTTCGCCTTGCGTTGTTGGAACACCTCTTATTTCCAAATTGTTGAGGCGGGAGTACTGTTCCAAGTGGCCAATCTTTTGCAGCAGCATCTGATTGTTTTCTTTCAGGTGTTTGTTGTCAGATATAAGGCGGCTGTTTTCCGATTTCGCTGCTTCAAACTTACTGCTCATAAAATCCATGGCTTTCTTTATGTCATCAACCTCAGATTTCACTTTGTTTACACTCTCAGGATGACATCCAGTCACTGCAGACTTTACTGATTCCAACGTGTTATGAACGGCAGCTAATTTTCTTTCAATTGACACCTTAAACTCTTCAAACTCTTTAGAAAGCGATGCAACGGTAGGAGCCATAGCAAAACGAGCGATCAGAGCACTGCAGTCAAGTAAAAAAAAGAGAGGAAAAAAAATAAATGTAAGAGTAAACCACTCGAATCACCTGTGTAGGAAAGGCAGACGGATTAGATGCTGGGAATGCAGCAATCCGCAGGCTCTGATCGCTCGCTCAAATGATGCTGCTGGATGGCCACGGTGCAGCTTAAGTATCCTGGATGCAGGCACGGCAGCGACACGAGTGGCGGAGACAGCAGCAGCAGCAGTTGATAGGGTCCAGTAGCTTGCAAAACACGTGTCGAAGTTTCCAAGATGCAGTCACCAGGATGGCGATATGCAAACGACCCGTAGATACAGCGAGGCTCGAATCATCTGTGTAGGAAAGGCAGACGGATTAGATGCTGGGAATGCAGCAATCCGCAGGCTCTGATCGCTCGCTCAAATGATGCTGCTGGATGGCCACGGTGCAGCTTAAGTATCCTGGATGCAGGCACGGCAGCGACACGAGTGGCGGAGACAGCAGCAGCAGCAGTTGATAGGGTCCAGTAGCTTGCAAAACACGTGTCGAAGTTTCCAAGATGCAGTCACCAGGATGGCGATATGCAAACGACCCGTAGATACAGCGAGGCTCGAATCATCTGTGTAGGAAAGGCAGACGGATTAGATGCTGGGAATGCAGCAATCCGCAGGCTCTGATCGCTCGCTCAAATGATCCAAATAAAGAAAACCAAAAACTCAAACCAATCTTTTCGAAAACTCATAATTTTATATAT
>JALIZH010032538.1:0-29540 GCA_030522465.1 Rhipicephalus appendiculatus
GCGGAAACAAATGGATCGTCGTAGCCACCGACTACCTCACCCGCTACGCCGAAACAAAAGCCCTGCCCAAAGGCAGTGCCGCCGAGGTAGCCAAGTTCTTCGTTGAGAACATCGTCCTTCAACACGGCGCCCCAGAGGTTCTTATCACCGACAGAGGCACGGTGTTTACGGCTGACCTAACCCAGGCGATCTTGGGATGCAGCCACACAAGTCACCGCCGGACCACTGCGTACCAGCCACAGAACAACGGCCTGACCGAGCGTCTAAACAAGACCATCGCCGACATGCTGGCCATGTAGTACGTCGACGTCGAACACACGACGTGGGACGCCATCCTTCCGTACGTGACCTTCGTATACAACACGGCCGTGCAAGAAACGACGCAGATGACGCCATACAAGTTGGTCTATGGACGGAGCCCGGCAACGACGCTCGACGCCATGTTACCAAACGTGACCGCCTACCTACAGCGCGCCGAAGAAGCACGACAGCTCGCCCGCCTGCGGATCAAGAATCAGCAGACGACTGACGGCAGCCGCTACAATGTTCGACGACGCTTCGTGGAATACCAGCCCGGCGACCGCGTTTGGGTGTGGACGCCGATACGACGATGTGGACTTAGTGAAGAACTTCTGCGACGATACTTGTTGTCGGCGTTGCCGCTGCCTTTTGCGGGCGAGAGCGCGTTCACGTTCGTTTTCATCCATGGCAGAAAGAGAATGTGTGGTCTGGAACGCGCTTATTCTTAATCGTCAACACCGTCATCGTCATCGTCATGGCGTATAGTGGGTACTTTGCATGGGCTGTTCCGTGATGGCAGATATAGAGGGTACCTTGCATTGTCATCAGCGTTATCGTCATTGTCACCGTGAGCACGGACAACGAACAAGCCTAGACCCTAAGGGGCTACGTCCCTAAAAATTGGTCATGAGTAAAGCGTGAAAAAACCCGAACTACGCATTCCAACGTTCAATTGTTGAAGGAAAGTAGCTGTTATGTACAAATAAGTTCTAGTTTTCAGTGGTAAAACGTGAAGATCAGGCGAGCTATGAGTAGAGGAACGTTGAGGAAATTTGAAGTATTCATTGAAGCAGGTACAACCTGGAGTTTTAATTAAGAAGTACACGAACTTTAAGCTGCCGTTGTGGTGACTAAGAAGACTTAGAATAACTAAGAAGTAATCACAATATTTAACTTGAAATCGCTGGAACTCTTAGAAAACATAAACCTGACTACCAGGCCGCGCAATATATGACGTCAACAGCTCACCTCGCCAAACTTGATAAAACGGATGCTTGGGCTAGTTGGTGACCTGGAATCAACATATTTGCACAGCGCAAGAAAAACGAGGACGTAGGGAGGACACAACACGGGCGCTGTGTTGTGTCCTCCCGACGTCCTAGTTTTTCTTGCGCTGTGCAAAAATGTTGATACCTCGCCAAAAGCACCAAAAGCATGATTGCTCCTTCCACCGGCGTTCTCCGGCGAAATCGTCGCTACATCTTTAGAGGATAAACAGCCTGGCAGATCTTTCTGCAGGCGAGGTTATCGTAGGTTATCGTAGGGTGTAGCATTTACGCACGCGTACGCGTTCCGCATAGGGATGGCTGACACCGCAGCATGTGACCACTGCGGCAATGATGAAACTATTCACCAGATTCTGTGTGAGTGCCCACAGTACTGTTTACAGAGACAGTCGATTCGCAAGGCACTTGATAAGCTAGACGACAGAACTCTTTTGGAAAAACGAACCCTGCGCCTTTGATCGGACCCAACGTCTCAGAAGAAGGCTGTGCAAGCGCTACTGCGCTTCCTGCCTTCAAGTGGCCTCTCTGAACGACTTTGGTTTGAACGTCGTGTCAGTGTCTGTGCGTGTGTGTGTGTGTGTTTCGTTTTTATTTTATCTCTCTCTCTGTCCTCCTTACAACCCCTATTTCCCCACCCCTGTGCAGGGTAGGAAACCGGTTACTGTACAAGGTTAACCTCCCTCATGTTTCCTTTCCATCTATTTCTCTCTCTCTTCGAATCTCAGTAATCAGATTTAAATCGTGCCGGAGGAAACCTACATGCTTACCTCAAACATTGATGACATCGACGGTTTCGTAAACGAAGCAGTGGGAAATCTGCCAACGCGAATCGCTGGGTGCCCGCGCTGCAAACGTGCTTAGGTTTCACAATAGGTGAGCTGCATTTAGCGCAGGATTTAGAGCTACACCAATCGCTACACAAGACCGACATTTTTTTTAGATGCGAAGCATCTTATGCTCGGGGCTTTGTCCGTCCCTCCCGCGTCCGGCGTCCCGCGTCCGGTCACTTTCATGAAGTAGGGAAGAACCCACTATGCGAACCAGAACACTGTAGTACAATACGGCCGTCAACCACCACCACAGTCACCAGAGTCATGGCCGAGAGCACAGAGTGCGTGCTTAGCAATGGCTAGGTAGGTGGTGAGTGCAAGCAGAGAATAACACGCCCCACCGGTGGTGTCGGTCACCCAGGTAGACTCCATTCTTTGATCTTGGTTGCATGTGATTGCAGGGGCTTTGTCTGTCCCTCCTTCCCGCGTCCCACACCCCCCAAAGCGCATGCGCGTCCCCTCTCTCTCATCTACTACGCTCCGGCCTTTCTCTCGTCTAGGAATCCTTTATTCTACGGAGCGGCGCCCGCGTCCCACACCCCCACAGCGTATGCGCGTCCCCTCTCTCTCCTGTCCCACACTCCCCCCTTTCTCTCCTCTAGGAATCATCTACTCAACGGAGCGGCGCGCACGACAGGTGGTGCGACAGCTGCATACTCCACTCGGGGCGCCACGGTAGTTCCGCGGTATGAAAATGACGGAGCGCGCGCGCCTCATTCTCCTGTGCAGCGCCGCGGTGAGGGCTCGGGCCGCTGCCGCCAAACGGGCGACGTTTCTCCCGCTTAAGCTAGCCATCTGCCCGCTGCTTCGCATTTACACATGGTTCCCTTTAGCGGGAGATGGGGAAGTTTTTTTCAGATCAGTGAACTGTAGGTGTATCCCACGGCGTAAGCAATGTTGAAAGTGTACTTATTTATTATAGAGCTGTGCAGTCTGATTTCACAAGCCGAAGATGACATTACAATGACAGTTGTGAAAACTGTGCGAGTAATCAAAATGCATTAATGAAAATGTCGCGATCAGGTTATGTTCAAGTGCTCCTACAATTAATCCTAGTTTCAGTTGATTAGCGGCTGTGGCAATGCGTGTATTCGGAAGGTTAAATGATTGGCGGTGATACATCGATTTAGGAAAATTGATAAGTGCCCACACGTGCTTGGACTTTCGTAAGAACGAAAAAAAGCAGTTTTTATAGCGCATTGACTTTGCTTGTGATAACGGAATCATGCGACTTGTTCGTGGAAAGATATCCTACCAGCCTGACGTGGCCTCAATCTGAAGAAAATAGTGATATAAATACATTTAAAATTCATGATTTGTTATTATTTTCAGTTCGTCAGCACGTTTGAGAAAATATGGACGTACAAAACAACTGACAGAGCACATACGAAATGCGAGGTAGATCAACTTATATCGGTTAGGGCCATTGGGCGTTACATTCAAAAGATGTGTGTTCTTCAAAGGAAGTAGGTAAGTTTTGGTGCTCCCGCTACTTACATTTTACTGTACTCTCACGCTTCCCGTTTGCAGATGTAGGTTTCCATTACTTGGGGTATTTGATGTACTGCACAAGGAGCGGATGACTCTGTTACAGAAAGGTAGGCATTATGTGCTCGTTCGAAGTAGTCAGGATCTAATTGTATCAGCATGACGTTACTGACAATATAACCTTATTCAGTAAGGGATCTTAAATGATGTGCGACAATTTGCATCTTAGCATCGATGACTCATACCCATTTTATTTGTTCTGAATTAAGTGGTCTACAAAGGTCTGAGTAACTTTTTATTCGCAGGTGCCGAAACACTGCCATTTACACCTTTACAGGTCATATTTCATAGGTCCTTTTTGTCTCGGCGATACCGCCTTTAAAAAGCCGTGTGCGCGTCGGCTGAGGTGTTTGATTTCTTAACGACTTGAAAACGATCATCAGGCACGCATCCGCTCTCAGAAATAACAATCCTATGCCGCCGCCAATCCCGAAGTCAATGAGGTCAATCAGAGTGATTGTTTTCTTGCTACGTACGAGGCGTTCTTTTGACAACCACGCCGTCTTCTGCATGTTTCATAAACTAAGACAAGGCGACCATACTTTCACAGAAACCGTGAGCAGAACATATGAAAACGAAGTTCTGCTCACGGAACATGTTTTCACGGCGTGAAAACATGTTCATTCATCACACCAGCTAACATATTATTTTTTTTTTGTTCTTGGCGCATGGTAATACTGGTACTCACCAAAATAATCGACAGCAAGGCTGAATATTACTTTGTGTGCCCGGAATTCCACACTGTGATGCCCACTTGTGGTAACACTTCAAACAAAGAAACACTGAACAAACTTCTGTGGGCAGACATTTTGGCTTAAACGTATAGGCTGCTTAGGCGTTCTCGATAGTAAAGCGCTTGATTTATTGAAAGGTGTTTAATAATATAACATAAAACAGGCAGGGGAATTGAAAATGGGAAAGAAAAGCCCACCCTTGGTGAACATAAACATGTTCATCATGCATTTCCGAAGACTTGCATGATGAAGCATGGTATATGATGTGAGCTTCGTGACGTGGCAGTTAGTTTGCTGAAAAGTGTTTCAAAGAAAACGGTAAAGAATTATCCACAGTTGTTCACGCACTCTGATAGTCTCTCTTAAGCGATATATTGCGAGAATCGAGCTGTATGTGCCCCAGATTTTTCGTTCAGAGCGAAGCGTTACGAGGCTTGAGGTTCGTGTTCATGTATGCTATGTTGTGCATGCGTCGGGCGTACCTACGATACCCGTCTAGCACCCTGTTATTCTTAACGACTGTACTCCGACGAAACGTGCACTCAGGTTCGAACGCAGACGTTTGTTTTATTCGTGGAAAGAGCGCGCTTCGGTGTGCTGTTGTGAATATCATAAGCGATGTCCTTCGGCAAAGTCCGGTGAAGTCGACCCCAGCAATAGAATACAAGTGCAAGAGTCATAGAAATTAGTATACAATATCTACTACGAAGATATGAGGGCGCTTACAAAGAATGCACGATTATCGCTTCTAGTATAGTCGACAGCCACTGGCAGCCAAATAACATTGCGCAAGCTAACAGTTAGCCAACTCAAGCTGACGTCAAGCGAACATGAAGTAGCATTAGCGGTACTAGCCGGTACTAGCCGGTACAAGTTGGGTCGACCTGTGAAACTATCAGGGACCAGTCAATATTTAACCTACGTTAGTGAACAGTTAGCCGCTACGAGTCAGTATTTTTAAGCAACAGCCATAATCAAGCTGCACTAGATCACAGGCATCACATAGTGACATCTGCTACCGACCGCTAGCTATTACTATCTGGGAGTTAGCGCGTATTGTCCAGAGTGCACACCAATAATTTGTTAGGTGCGCATTCCCATTCCTGTGTGATGTATGTTTAAACGACTGCGGTTACTTCACGGCGTATCCATTTTACTTTTTGTTTTATCGATGTTGTGATACACGTGATACAATCCTGCTGCACATGCATGCCTCGAACAATTTTGCATGCTTCTAACAAAGGCACCTCCGCTCACATTTTAGTGACAGGTGTGTGACTTTCTACCCAAAAAGCCGTTATTGTAATCTTTCTTTAAATATTCGGTGAAACGGCGCTCTCTGTGTATGTAAGCTAAACCCACCCTACTTTTTGCAGAAAATAAAATGTCCTAATTAATGGTAGAAGCGTTCAGCACTCAGCTTGTCTGCTGAGCATTAACGGCTGAACACTCGAGCCTCGTCATGCAAAACGGCCGACAGACTTCGTAGAACACTTTTCTGTACAATTTGTCTAATGGAACGCAACTCTCAGTTCGGCCTCATTTTTAATGGTTATAGTTTATAATAATTTATGGTTATAATTTATAACAATATATTTGAGAATTGGTGTAACAGTAATATATTTTGTTATATCATTAATGCACTGGTAAGTCTGTAAGAAAAGTGTTACAAATGTTAATTGTTTCCTTTCTTTCGTTTTTCAGACACCATCCAAACAGTTGAAAATTTGCTCTTCAAGGCATTTGACCGTTCTTGCGCTGTTTTTAGAGTCGAGTCACTAACACACTGTACGTGTTTCTAATTCAATCTTACGCTCTTAAGACATATTTCCCTGTTCACTGTAGTCGATTATAATTTAAGAACTAATACAAGCCCCACCACAGCCATCGTCATCCCATTCAGAGAAAATTTGCATAGGTGGTCCAACCAATCACATTGTCCCATCTCGTGACGTCAATCCCTTATCGCGTGCTTCAGATAGTTCGTGTTCCCATACAGACGTCGCTCGTTCGCGTCGCCTGTTTTTGAAAACTTCTTAGCAAATGTCATTTGAGATTATGGCACCACTTCTAAGTCAACGGTCGCGCTTTATGCGGGAACGACGAATCTTTCGTTTTCGATGGGCTTAACTGTGACATTAGCACAGAAGTAGTACGTACGGTTTGAACGAAAACCAGCATGCATGGATCTCTTACAGAGGTGGTTTCAAGCGTCCCGCGGTTTTACGGGCCAACCTATTATATATAAGGTTACCACCTATCTATTGTAAGGTTATTATAAGGTTGTAACCGAAAGATACAACCTATCTGCTTGGGAACTTCTGTGTTTCGTTCCAGCCACAGAAGTTTCCCAGCTTATGGTCGCCATCAGAGTAAAGAAGCTGCCGTGCAGAATCACAGCAGTGCGGGTCAGTATAAAACCCATCCAGCCGAAGTTGGCAGAGCCCTCTTCTGCGTGGTGCAGAGTCCCTCCTCTTGCTCGTCGTCCTTAAACACGTTAAGAAGCTCGTGCTCCGGGCCTCTCCTGAGCTCTTCTCTCTCTTACGTTTGTTCCTGGTTGGCTGGAACCACTGCGCACGTAACTTATCCTTTCCCGCTCTTCTTCTTACAGTCACTGTTCCGACTTTCTGACAAGCTCAACAAAAGGGCTGCTTGCTTTTTGCTCGGCATGACGAAGCCACGTGTCTGACACGGTCACACAGGAAACGTATTGTCTGGGAAGCTATTGACGATTCCTTTCCCTGCCGACTCTCCCCCCGCTATAAAAGAGATTCTAAACGCCTCCTGAAGCTGGTCCAAATTTTGTTGTTGCGCCTGCATGAAGTGGTCGCATGACTCGGACATCTGTTTCAAGGTTTTGCAGTTTCCCTCCTTCAGGAATACTGCACGTTCGCTGTGCCAGTTCTTCAAGAACTGCTCTGAAACTAGGAGCTATCGCGTGCCCTCGTAGTTTATTGGCGTCTTGGACATTTCCGCCCACCGGTCAAAATAACCCTGCAAAGGAACGGCAAATTGTTGGCCAGTTTCGATGTCCTCCGGCTTGCTGGAACGGAATTTCTCCCGGTATCCTTCAGCAGTAAACGGAAACCTCTGCAATAGGACCGCCTTTACTTTTTCATAGTCAAGCGAGTCTTCTGGAGACAGCCGACCAAATACTTTCATGGCTTCCCCCCACCAAAAGCATGCTGAGAGCACTAGCCCTCTTGTCCTTTGGCCAATCTTGTCCTTCTGCGATCACCTCAAATCGTCGAAAATGCGCATCTAAGTCGTCTCTTTTCTCGTCGAAGAGCGGTAGAAAGATAAGAGAACAAATTGGCTGCTGTGGCGCCAATCGGTCTATTACATTGACACTTTCTACATCCACGGGCGCGCAATCACCGGGAGCATTCTGAGCTTCTAACAAACGTATGCCAAGCATAAAGTTTTTTCCCTCGAGAGTACTTTTAGGGGCGAAGCTCCTTAGGGTGTGGGTCGTTCACTCCTGTGTAATAGTATGTTGTAGTAGCCATTTCTAGTTAGTTTTAAGAATTGCTCACTAGATGGCATTGTGTGTATATGTCATTGGAAATAAAAAAAATTCCCCATCTCCCGCTAAAGAGAACCAAGTGTTGATGCGAAGCAGCGGAGAGATAATTAGCTTGAGCGGGAGGAACGTCGCCGATCTCATTTCACGGCAGCGGTCCGGGCGTTCATCGCTGCACAGGAGAGAGAATGAGGCGCGCGCGCTCCGTCAATTTCATACCGTGGAACTACCGTGGAGCCCCCCAGCGGAGTATGCAGCTGTCACATCACCTGTCGTGAGCGCCGCTCCGTAGAGGGTTGCCAGAGGACACGACGGGGGGACCGTAGGAGAGGAGTGAGAGGGGGGAGGGGACGTGCATGCGCTGTGGGGGTGTGGGACGCGGGAGCCGCTCCGTAGAGTAGATGATTCCTAGAGGAGAGAGGGGGAGAGGACGCGCATGCGCTGTGGGGATGTGGGACGCGGGCGCTGCTTCGTAGAGTAGATGATCCCTAGAGTAGAGAAAGGGAGTGAGCGTAGGAGAGGATAGGGGAGGAGACGCGCATGCGCTGTGGGACGCGGGGGCCGCTCCGTAGAGTAGAGGATTCCTAGAGGAGAGAGAGGGGACGCGCATGCGCTGTGCTGGTGTGAGACGCGGGAAGGAGGGACGGACTAAGCCCCCTCCAAACACATGCAAGCAAGATTAAGGAATGGGGTCAACCTGGGCGACAGACACCACCTGCCTAGCCATTGCTAAGCATCCTCTCTGTGCTCTCGGCCATGACCCAAGGAATGGGGTCAACCTGGGCGACAGACACCAACTGCCTAGCTATTGCTAAGCAGCCTCTCTGTGCTCTCGGCCATGACTCTGATAACTGTGATAGGGTTGACGGCCTTCATATTACTACAGTGTTCTGGTTCGCATAATGGGTGCTTCCCTACTTCATGAAAGTGGCCGGACGCGGGACGGGGGACGCCGGACGGATATATCCCCGAGCATAAGATGCTTCGCATCTAATATCACTAGATAGCGTTTGTCGTTCTCGTATAGTTGACGATTAAAGATGATAGATGGCGCTGTGATAATTGGGGTCGTCGGGCCGATGCGGTACTCGGAGTCGAGCACCGGAGGTGGACTCCATCGTGATCAACAATGAGGTGAACTTCACCAGAGAGGAGGTAGTCAGCTCCTAGTATCATGTCAGCGGGCAGGTCCTCGAATACGGGAACGCCGACAAGGAACATGCTTCCGGCTTCGGTTTGGAGATGCACGTCGAGTTACCGACAGGCAATGCACAACCACCGAAGACACGCAGGGGGGCATCGGGCCAAGGTTGGAGCTTGGCTGGGGCATGGTGTCGATGTAGCGCCGTGCGTTGAGCGCGGAGCATGCGGCGCCTCCGGTACTCACGACGGCACAACCCATACCCTAGGACGCGTTGACGGCGTACGTTGGAGGCCGATGGGATGATAGAGTCCACTTCACGGGAACAGCACCGATGGGAGTGTTAACCACGTTCCCAGACGAGAGGACCCCGTGTGGTGCCGTAGCGTGAACCAGTATCGCGGCGCCGATGAATGAAAGTTGAGCCGCCAAGGAGGCCTGGACGCCGTCCCCGGTCGGCGTTCGCAGAGCCGGAAGGTTACGGGGTGGCGAGGAGGCATAGACGCTGTCCCCGAACTGTGGTTGGTGTGGTGGCAGGTGGGCGGGTTCCATGGCCGAGGAAGCGTGGACGGCTTTCCTGGGAGGGCCTGTCCGGAACGCCGAGGACGCACGAGCACAGGTGGCCTCTGCCTTAAAGCTTAGGCGATACACGGAAGATTCACGATTTTACCGATGATTCCCTGCGGAGCTTCGCCCCACTCATCATCATTCACCTCGTGGATATGCTGTGAATTTTTTCTCGCATTAACGTCAAGTCCGCCTCACGTGCACGTTCCTCGCGGTCTTGCTGCTCGCGCCGGGCCTTTTCCTGGCGCTCGTATTGCTCGTGCCGGGCTTTCTTCTCGCGCTCGTGCTGCTGGCGCAGTGCATTGCGTTCCTCAGTGCGAATGTCCCTTTCGCATGCTCTCTGTTCTTCTATCCGGG
The DNA here is from genome assembly GCA_030522465.1 of Rhipicephalus appendiculatus. Classification (NCBI taxonomy): domain Eukaryota; kingdom Metazoa; phylum Arthropoda; class Arachnida; order Ixodida; family Ixodidae; genus Rhipicephalus; species Rhipicephalus appendiculatus. The sequence goes on from JALIZH010032538.1 coordinate 10,008, forward strand.
TTCGAAGTGCGTCTATCAGAAAACGCTTTATAGTGCACCCATTGCCGAAGAACATGCTGGCCGGCATTCACGACGGTAGACGATCGGCCCGCGCCAGAAACCTGCACAGTGCTTACCATACGGACACAAAGGCCGCTCACGTCGACGCGGCCAGATACGGAGCCCCCCAGACACGCCTATGCAATCAATGTATCGGCGAAACGCACCCCAGTCGATAAAGAGCCCACCACAATATGTGCCGGCTCCATACGCACACAAGACCCAACCGACGCCGAAGAAGCTGCCATAGCCCTTGCTGCAATGGCCGGATTTGAAACAGTCATCAGTGACTCGAAATCTGCCATAATCCGATTTGCCCGTGGCATGGTCTCCCCAACCACGGCACGCATCCTCCGCCATCTGCCCCAAGTGGCATGCAGAACCTCAGGCAACACCGCCACCAGTAGCACCGATGATGAAGATCGCAGCTTCATCCAACTCGTCTGGGTCCCGGGACACGCAGGCAACCCGGGCAACGAAGCCGCCCACAGACAAGCTCGAGGAGTCGTACGCCGAGCGGTGGGCCAGACTTCATACCACGACGCAGAAGCAAACGAACTACTCCTCACCTTTCACGATATCACGCAGCACTACAAGCTAACAAGGCAAACGAAACCACCTCCACACCCGCAACTTAACAAAGCTCAACAAATCACTTGGCGGCGGCTACCAAAAACACTCATTCCCATCCCCGTACATCTATCGACACATCTACCCAGCCCTCTTCACATCTACTTGCACCCTTTGCAAGACAGAGACCGCGACCCTCGACCACATCATCTGGGGATGCTGCAAAGACCCTCCCCCACCCGACCTCCTAGGACAGTCACCGTCCAGTGAGGCCTCGGAGAGAACCCTGACGACCACAAGCCTGGACGGCCAGCTCCGGGCCATCAAACGCGGTGACGAGGTGGCGACCAGGCACGACCTGGCAGCCATCTCCGCTTAGGGAAACCAACGGCTTTTCTAATAAAGTTGTTTACTACTACTACTCCCGACAAACCAAGCTACTCGCCTAAACTAAATTGTTCTTTCAGATCCATATCGCGGTCGTTACGTTCCTTTCGGAAGAACAGAAATCAGCCTCGCCCCATATGTTGGGCGCCATTGTGATGGAATTCTTATAAATGAGCTGGTAGAAAGAGTACGTTGTGTCGCGGACAGGAACGTTCGTAAGAAAATGGTGAGGCTGTTTTCTCTATTCTTTCCACTTTATGGAGAAACATACGAACATAAGACATACAATGACGGGTACAGTTAGTAAAAAGTCACTGTACAACAGATGAAAAAAAAAAAACCCCCATCTCCCGCTAAAGGGAACCATGTGTGGATGCGAAGCAGCGGGGGAGATAATTAGCTTGAACGGGAGGAACGTCGCCGCTCTCATTTCACGGCAGCGGTCCGGGCGCTCATCGCGGCGCTGCACAGGAGAGAGAATGAGGCGCGCGCGCTCCGTCATTTTCATACCGCGGAACTACCGTGGCGCCCCCAGCGGAGTACGCAGCTGTCACACCACCTGTCGTGCGCGCCGCTCCGTACAGGATTCCTAGAGGAAAGGACGGGGGGAGGGACCGCAGGAGAGGAGGGGGAGGGGACGTGCATGCGCTGTGGGGGGTGTAGGACACGGGAGCCGCTCCGTAGAGTAGAGGATTCCTAGAGGAGAGAAAGGGGGTGAGCGTAGGAGTGGATAGGGGGAGGGGACGCGCATGCGCTGTGGGGGGGTGTGGGACGCGAGGGCCGCTCCGCCGCGTAGAGGATTCCTAGAGGAGAGAAAGGGGTGAGCGTAGGAGAGAGAGAGGGGGAGGGGATGCGCATGCGCTGTGGGACGCGGGAAGAAGGGTCGGACTAAGCCCCCTCCAAACACATGCAAGCAAGATCAAGGAATGGGGTCAACCTGGGCGACAGACACACCTACCTATCCATTTCTAAGCAGCCTCTCTGTGCTCTCGGCCATGACTCAAGGAATGGGGGTCAACCTGGGCGACAGACACCACCTGCCTAGCCATTACTAAGCAGCCTCTCTGTGCTCCCGGCCATGACTCTGATAACTGTGATAGGGTTGATGGCCTTCATATTACTACAGTGTTCTGGTTCGCATAATGGGTGATTCCCTACTTCATGAAAGTGGCCGGACGCGGGACGGGGGACGCGGAACGCGGGAGGGACGGACAGAGCCCCGAGCATAAAATGCTTCGCATCTAAAATTCCCCATCTCCCGCTAAAGGGAACCATGTGTAGATGCGAAGCAGCGGGGAGATAATTAGCCCGAACGGGAGGAACGTCGCCGCTCTCATTTCACGGCAGCGGTCCGGGCGCTCATCGCGGCGCTGCACAGGAGAGAGAATGAATCGCGCGCGCTCCGTCATTTTCATACCGCGGAACTACCGTGGCGCCCCCCAGCGGAGTACGCAGCTGTCACACCACCTGTCATGCGCGCCGCTCCGTACAGGATTCCTAGAGGAAAGGACGGGGGGGAGGGACCGCAGGAGAGGAGGGGGGAGGGGACGTGCATGCGCTGTGGGGGGTGTGGGACACGGGAGCCGCTCCGTAGAGTAGAGGGATTCCTAGAGGAGAGAAAGGGGGGTGAGCGTAGGAGTGGATAGGGGAGGGGACGCGCATGCGCTGTGGGGGGGTGTGGGACGCGAGGGGCCGCTCCGTAGCGTAGAGGATTCCTAGAGGAGAGAAAGGGGTGAGCGTTGGAGAGAGAGGGGGAGGGGACGCGCATGCGCTGTGGGACGCGGGAAGAAGGGTCGGACTAAGCCCCCCTCCAAACACATGCAAGCAAGATCAAGGAATGGGGTCAACCTGGGCGACAGACACACCTGCCTAGCCATTTCTAAGCAGCCTCTCTGTGCTCTCGGCCATGACTCAAGGAATGGGGTCAACCTGGGCGAGAGACACCACCTTCCCTAGCCATTACTAAGCAGCCTCTCTGTGCTCTCGGCCATGACTCTGATGATCGTAGTAGGGTTGATGGCCTTCATATTACTACAGTGTTCTGGTTCGCAGAATGGGTGATTCCCTACTTCATGAAAGTGGCCGGACGCGGGACGGGGGGACGCGGAAGGGACGGACAGAGCCCCGAGCATAAAATGCTACGCATCTAAAATTCCCCATCTCCCGCTAAAGGGAACCATGTGTGGATGCGAAGCAGCGGGGAGATAATTAGCTTGAACGGGAGGAACGTCGCCGCTCTCATTTCACGGCAGCGGTCCGGGCGCTCATCGCGGCGCTGCACAGGAGAGAGAATGAGGCGCGCGCGCTCCGTCATTTTCACACCGCGGAACTACCGTGGCGCCCCCAGCGGAGTACGCAACTGTCACACCACCTGTCGTGCGCGCCGCTCCGTACAGGATTCCTAGAGGAAAGGACGGGGGGGGAGGGACCGCAGAAGAGGAGGGGGGGAGGGGACGTGCATGCGCTGTGGGGGGTGTGGGACACGGGAGCCGCTCCGTAGAGTAGAGGATTCCTAGAGGAGAGAAAGGGGGTGAGCGTAGGAGTGGATAGGGGAGGGGACGCGCATGCGCTGTGGGGGGTGTGGGACGCGAGGGCCGCTCCGTAGCGTAGAGGATTCCTAGAGGAGAGAAAGGGGTGAGCGTAGGAGAGAGAGGGGGGAGGGGACGCGCATGCGCTGTGGGACGCGGGAAGAAGGGTCGGACTAAGCCCCCTCCAAACACATGCAAGCAAGATCAAGGAATGGGGTCAACCTGGGCGACATACACACCTGCCTAGCCATTTCTAAGCAGCCTCTCTGTGCTCTCGGCCATGACTCAAGGAATGGGGTCAACCTGGGCGACAGACACCACCTTCCTAGCCATTACTAAGCAGCCTCTCTGTGCTCTCGGCCATGACTCTGATGATCGTAGTAGGGTTGATGGCTTTCATATTACTACAGTGTTCTGGTTCGCAGAATGGGTGATTCCCTACTTCATGAAAGTGGCCGGACGCGGGACGCGAAAAGGGACGGACAGAGCCCCGAGCATAAAATGCTTCGCATCTAAAATTCCCCATCTCCCGCTAAAGGGAACCATGTGTGGATGCGAAGCAGCGGGGAGATAATTAGCTTGAACGGGAGGAACGTCGCCGCTCTCATTTCACGGCAGCGGTCCGGGCGCTCATCGCGGCGCTGCACAGGAGAGAGAATGAGGCGCGCGCGCTCCGTCATTTTCATACCGCGGAACTACCGTGGCGCCCCCAGCGGAGTACGCCGCTGTCACACCACCTGTCGTGCGCGCCGCTCCGTACAGGATTCCTAGAGGAAAGGACGGGGGGAGGGACCGCAGGAGAGGAGGGGGAGGGGACGTGCATGCGCTGTGGGACACGGGAGCCGCTCCGTAGAGTAGAGGATTCCTAGAGGAGAGAAAGGGGGTGAACGTAGGAGTGGATAGGGGGAGGGGACGCGCATGCGCTGTGGGGTGTGTGGGACGCGAGGGCCGCTCCGTAGCGTAGAGGATTCCTAGAGGAGAGAAAGGGGGTGAGCGTAGGAGAGAGAGGGGGGGAGGGGACGCGCATGCGCTGTGGGACGCGGGAAGAAGGGTCGGATAAGCCCCCTCCAAACACATGCAAGCAAGATCAAGGAATGGGGTCAACCTGGGCGACAGACACACCTGCCTAGCCATTTCTAAGCAGCCTCTCTGTGCTCTCGGCCATGACTCAAGGAATGGGGTCAACCTGGGCGACAGACACCACCTGCCTAGCCATTACTAAGCAGCCTCTCTGTGCTCTCGGCCATGACTCTGATGATCGTAGTAGGGTTGATGGCCTTCATATTACTACAGTGTTCTGGTTCGCATAATGGGTGATTCCCTACTTCATGAAAGTGGCCGGACGCGGGACGGGGGGACGCGGAACGCGGGAGGGACGGACAGAGCCCCGAGCATAAAATGCTTCGCATCTAAAATTCCCAATCTCCCGCTAAAGGGAACCATGTGAGGATGCGAAGCAGCGGGAAGATAATTAGCTTGAGCGGGAGGAACGTCACCGCTCTCATTTCACGGCAGCGGTCCGGGCGCTCATCGCGGTGCTGCACAGAAGATTGAGGCGCGCGCGCTCCGTCATTATCATACCGCGGAACTACCGTGGGGCCCCGAGCGGAGTATGCAGCTGTCGCACCACCTGTCGTGCGCGCCGCTCCGTAGAGGATTGCTAGAGGAGAGGACGGGGGGGGGGGGCGTAGGAGAGGAGAGAGAAGGTGGAGAGGACGTGCATGCGCTGTGGTGATGTGGGACGCGGGAGCCGCTCCGTAGAGTAGAGGATTCCTAGCGCAGAGAGGGGTAGAGGACGCGCATGCGCTGTGGGAATGTGGGACACCAGAGCCGCTCCGTAGAGCAGAGGATTCCTAGAGGAAAGAGAGGGACGCGGGCGCCGCTCCGTAGAGTAGATGATTCCTAGAGTAGAGAAAGGGGCTGAGCGTAGGAGAGGATAGGGGAAGGGGACGCGCATGCGCTGTGGGGGGTGCGGGACGCGGGAAGGAGGGACGGACTAAGCCCCCTCCAAACAAACGCAAGCAAGATCAAGGAATGGGGTCAACCTGGGCGACAGACACCACCTGCCTAGCCATTGCTAAGCAGCCTCTCTGTGCTCTCGGCCATCACTCTGATGACTGTGGTAGTGGTTGACGGCCTTCATATTACTACAGTGTTCTGGTTCACAAGATAGGTGCTTCCCTACTTCATGAAAGTGGCCGGACGCGGGACGGACGCGGGAGGGATTCGGGAGGGACGGACATAGCCCCGAGCATAAGATGCTTCGCATCTAAAACTGAAAGAAAACACACAAACAGCTTCAGTCTCAGCATAGGTAAAACAGTCTCACCGGTGAGTACTACAGCTGATGCGAGAGACGTCTACTGAGAACAGAATTTAGCGCAGGAAAGCCTCTATCTCAGGAATTCGGAGAAGAGCAGGGCGCTGATCCAATGTAGGCGTTGACGGAGCAGGCAAGTGATGTCGACCTGGATCGACGAAGTCGCTCCGTCTTCTGCTGGAACGCGCGGACCAAGGACCACAGCCGAACACCCGGGTCCACGTCCGACGGTGTTACTGGTGGCTGCGGTAGCTTCCCGCTGGCTCCATGCACCGGCCGTCGGAGCTTGAGGCCAAGCGAAGCACACCGCTCCGACCCTTGACCTCTTCCAGGCACTCGGGACAAACCACGACCGTGACGCTGGCGAACAGCCTTCCTCCAGTTTCCGCTCGCTCGTACACCACCTTGGCAACCGCGTGGCACTCCACTCCACGCGCACGCCTCTTTCCCTCATGGCCTCATCTCGCAGCCCATCGTCGTCTTCCTCTTCGGGCAAGTCTTGTCATCGCGCCACTCCGTCCGCTCTGTCCATGTCGAGTTTGTCACACCGGACGCGACACATGGGCAGATCTCTAATCGCACATGGGTATCATGATTATGTTAGTACCTGCCATTCATGTTCGTCATACAATTATTCCATGCCATACCAATTTTGGTATTCATCCCATAACGAAACTGGTAGGAGAGCACAAAGTCATAGGCGGCATGATAGATAAATAGATACGCTCAAAGTCGCAGAAGTTTGCTAAGAAGTGCTTCGCATTTAAAACAGAAAGAAAGAAATAACGAAGGCAGCAACAGTGACAATTCTTTCACTAGGGTATTTGTCAGGGGCTCCAAAATGAGAGAAGGAACTAAAGATGGAGAGCCGCCGTAGGCGTGCGGGATATTCCTATTGTGTGTTCGTGTGGTAGGTTGTTCGATCAAGCGACCAAGAAAAAGTGGAAAAGAGAATTGCTGCTTCTACACATCACACATTCGGGTCCAAGTTTAGATGGTGTCGCTAAGAGCAAGGACGAAGGGGAAAAGGGATGTGCAATTCAGGGCAAAAAGGAAGAGAAATTGAAGTATGATGGTGCGTGACCAGCTTGAAATAGTCCCGTCAGTCAAAAGCCCACAGGGTATATAAATCAAACGGAAACCTCCCGTGAATCTCCTCACAATAACACGAATGTCACCAATGTGCTTAACCTGTTTAGTGAACCTTCGACATATGCGCAAATATAGCTGCTGAGAAGAGGTTTATTTGTAGTACGTTTCTGTGGTTATTCTGCGAAGCAACACAGCGAGTCAGAGCGCCGCACCGCCTAGAAAGATGACAGAACGAGAAGCGCGTGGTGAGCGAGCCGAGCGAGCCCAGCACCCGAGCTTTGGCGATGCTGCTGACCGGAGACACGTCTTTATCACAATTCGCCCGCGCCGAAGTAGAGCCATCCTGGCGACCTAACAGTCTGGCGGAAGAAGGCTATGGTATGGTTTGACAGGCCACGTGGACGTGATCACGTCCACGCCGGCGTATATCGTCAGATGGGGAAACTGGCTCAATGAGAAAATTCACTGGGGAGGTTTGCTCCAAAACGCGGTAAAGACACTCATACTTTGGGACGAGTTTTGAGGAAAGCCCAGAAGTTTGGTAAGGGACAGCCAGTCATACAAGAGATCCCGTGGAATATCTGGAATTTGACGTGAGTCGGCGTTGTTGTCCTTCTGGTGCTGTTGCTCTTGTGACGTAAAGGTGCGTGCGAGTTGGCGACACTCTTCCGCTTGTCGGGCAACTTCGGACGCAGGTGGCCATTCAGAAGCGTCAGGATGGTATGGAAGGAGAGTGTCGATGGTGTGCGAAGGGTCGCGTCCATACAGGAGGACGAAAGGTGAGCACGCCATGGTAGCCTGTGTCGCGGTGTTGTATGAGAACTTTACGAATGAAAGAGCGTGATCCCAGTTGCCATGACCAGATGTCACATACATAGCGAGCCTATCGCCGAGTGTGTGGTTAAAGCGTTCTGTGAGTCCGTTAGCTTGCGAGTGGTATGCCGTGGTCCTGCTATGAACAACGTGGCATTCGGAAAGGAGAGCTTTGGCGATTTCCGAGAGCAAGGCTTCACCTCGATCACTGAGGAGTTCTTGAGGCGCGCCATGTCGAATGATGAAGTGGCGGAGGACGAAAGACGCCACGTCCCGCGCTGTGTCACTTGGTAGGGCATCAGTTTCGGCGTAGCGTGTTAAGTGGTCCACAGCGACTATGATCCACCGATTGTCATCCGGTGTCATTGGAAGTGGGCCTTAGAGATCAATCCGGACGCGATCGAAGGGTTTGGCAGGGCACGGAAGTGGTTGCAGGGCTCCAGACGAACGTAAAGGCGGTGATTTGTGACGTTGACAGTAAGGACAGTACTGAGCAAATTTTAGTACGAAATTGTACATTCCGCACGAGTAGTAGCGATGGCAAATGCGGTCGTATGCTTTGAAAACTCCGGCCTGGCCACATTGCGGATCTTCGTGGAAGGAGGCACTTATCTGTGACCTTAGGGCCCTGCAACACTTCTTGAGCATGGTCAGAAAACGCTGCCGATCGGTATTGAGGCTCCTGAGAACACGCGAACCAAATATTATAGCGCAAAACGCGGGCTCGAATTCACAATAAATTCTCATAGTCAGCTATAAACTGCTTTCTCTTATCTCGACAAATGACACCACAAGCTCAAAAATCACTCGTCAGAGCCATTGTATCAGCCATTGGCCGATTTGAACGTGGCGCGCTCGGTCGTTACTGGGGCCGCCGCGGGAAGGCGGGACTTGTCCACGCGTGCGCGCGCACTGGAAAAAAAATTGCCCATCTCCCGCTAAAGGGGTGTGGATGCGAAGCAGCGGGCGAATAATTAGCTTGAGCGGGAGGAACGTCACCGCTCTCATTTCACGACAGCGGTCCGTGGGTTCATCGCGGCGCCCCCAGCGGAGTATGCAGCTGTCACACCACCTGTCGTGCGCGCCGCTCCGTAGAGGAATCCTAGAGGAAAGGACGGGGGGGGGGCATAGAAGAGGAGAGAGGGGGGAGGGGACGTGCATGCGCTGTGGGGGTGTGGGATACGGGAGCCGCTCCGCAGAGTAGAGGATTCCTAGAAGAGAGAGAGAGGGAGAGGACGCGCATGCGCTGTGGGGATGTAGGACGCCGGAGCCGCTCCGTAGAGTAGAGGATTCCTAGAGGAGAGGAAGGGGGTGAGCGTAGGAGAGAGAGGGGGGAGGGGACGTGCTGTGGTGGTATGGGACGCGGGAAGGAGGGATGTACTAAGCCCCCTCCAAACACATGCAAGCAAGATTAAGGAATGGGGTGAACCTGGGCGACAGACACCACCTGCCTAGCCATTGCTAAGCAGCCTCTCTGTGCTCTCGGCCATGACTCAAGGAATGGGGTCAACCTGGGTGACAGACACCACCTGCCGAGCCATTGCTAAGCAGCCTCTCTGTGCTCTCGGCCATGACTCTGATGACTGTAGTAGGGTTGACGGCCTTCATATTACTACAGTGTTCTGGTTCACATAATGGGTGCTTCTCTACTTCATGAAAGTGGCCGGACGCGGGACGGGGGGACGCGGGAGGGACGGACAGAGCCCCCTAGCATAAGATGCTTCGCATCTAAAACGCCGTATTCGAAGAAAAAAGGGAAAAGGTGCTCGAGGTCACCAGGTGCGCGTGAGATATTTTCCTTCCCCGTGCCATCCCTCCCCTGCTTAGCTTCCAGCGATTTCGTCGAGACGAGAGAAGAGAGAATACAATCGCAGCGTGCGACAGATCTTCGTAACTCCGCTCGTACTGGATGGATTCTAAAAATTTTTGCAGGGGTGAATTTGGGAGGCAATAAGCTCATTTAGTGAATCCATTCCATGGCTACTTATAAAAGTGTTGCAGGGCCCCTTCATGCTGCGGGGAATGACCTAGAGCCATTTACGGCCCTCGGGAGCATAGTTGCGGTGGCGAAGTAGCCGATCACGAATGGCAAAATAAGCAGCTTGGCGTCGGAGTGATCGGGATAATACAGTCGTCGAATATCCAGAAAGATAGTCGAAAAGGGGCGCGATCCACGGCTCCCGGCTTTGTTCAGTAGGCAGAGAGTTAAAGTGCAGAGATGAGACCGAGTGTGTGGAATTCGTTCCGCAGGCGGATTCTGCAGGTGGAGGGGGAACGGGACAAGGCTTCTACGTCAGAGTGCTTGCGTCCGCTGCCATAGATGAAGCGAATGTCATACTCCTGGATTCGGAGTGCACCGCGTGCTAGCCGGCCGGAAGGATGTTTTAACGTGGCGAGCCAACACAGGGTGTGCTGATCCGTTACCAGTTCGAACGGGCCACCGCACAACTTGCTAGCGCCCATACTAGAGCCAAGCACTCCTTTTCAGTGACGCAGTATTTGGCCTCTGCCTTTGTGAGCGTGCGACTCGCATAGGCTACGACGTGTTCGGAGTAGCCGGGCTTACGTTGGGGGAGGACAGCGCCAAAACCAACCTGTTGGGTCGAAATGCCGAAGGAGGGGAGGAGATGTGAGGAGGCGTCGTAGAGTAGCAAACGCGACGTCGCACTCGAGGGACCAGGAGGAGAGGTCCTTGTTACCGCCTAAGAGAGTGATCAACGGCGACATGATCGAGGCGAAATTTCGAACAAAGTGCCGGAAGCAGGAGTAAATTGCGACAAAACTACGAAGTTGTGTGATCGTAGCAGGTTTCAGAAACTCGGCGACAGCACGAAGTTTCGCAGGTTCGGGCAGAACTCCGTGCTTGGACACTATGTGGCCTAAGATGGTAAGCTCCTGCACGGCAAAGCGGCACTTTTTGAGGTGCAGTTGCAGTCGAGCGTTGCTTAAACACGTCAGAACCTGTCGTAGCCGATATAGGTGGGTATGAAAATCGGGAGAGAAAACGACAATATTGTCGAGGTAGCATAAACACATAGAGCTCTTGAGGCCACGCAATGTGTTGTTCACGAGTCGTTCAAACGTTGCAGGCGCGTTGCAAAGCCCAAAAGGCACTACGTTAAATTCGCACAGTGCGTCTGGTGTAATATATGCAGTTTCCTGGAGATTAACGTCAGCCACCGAAACCTGCCAGTAGCCAGAACGTATGTCTAAGGACGAGAATAATTCTGCTTCTTGAAGGCTGTCAAGGGCGTCATGAATGCGTGGCAGAGGATGGACGTCTTTCCGTGTCACCTTATTTAATCGACGGTAGTCGACGCAAAAGCGAATAGACCCGCCCTTCTTGCGAACTAGAACGACAGGAGATGCCCAAGGACTGTGGGATGGTTGAATAACGCCACGGTGTAGCCTATCTTCGACCTGGTCGTTGATAACACGACGTTCTGTAGCAGAGACGCGGTACGGCCTGTGACGCAAAGGCTGGTGCAAACCTGCGTCACTGAAGTGATGGACTTCTGACGTGCGACCCAAGTGCGGCTGAGAAACACCGAACGAATTCGTCAAGTCTTGGAGAAGTCGAAGAAGCTCGGCGCGTTCTACAGCAGTCAGAGTATTGACGATAGACCTCGAGAATATGTCACTCAACGAGCCGTCCAGCGTGGAAAAGACATCGAGTTCAGTAGAGTAAGTATGGCACGATTGGTCTGGCACGTTCAGAAAGAACGATGAGCCAAGGTGTTCCACGCGACCGAGACATTCGCCGACAAGCAACGTAACCGGTGCTGACAGGGGGATTGTAGACAAATATATTGCAGCAGCCGGCAGTGATGTCAAGCGTCGCAAAAGGCATTGGCATGGCTTTGCGGCTCATGAAGATGTCGGAATGTGTGTAGAAGACCATAGTGTCGTTAAGGTCGCCACAGAAGAAGGGACAACGGCAACAGAGGGAGGCAGAATGTCGGTGTCCTCGCGCACGACGAGTTTAGGCGGCCGATCAAAAGCTTCGTGCAATGGTTCTTCACACAGTGACGAAAATTCAACTTCAGCGCGTGCGCAGTCAATGACGGCGTTGTGACGTGATAAAAAGTCCCACCCGAGGATTATGTCATGCGAGCAGGCGGAAAGAACGATGCACTCCACGACATACATGATGCTTTGTATGAATACGCGGGCAGTACATGCTGTGAGAGGTGTGACGTGCTGTGCGCTTGCCGTGCGAACCTGCAGTCCAGAGAGAGGTATGGTCAATTTGCGTAGACAACGGCAGAGCGTGGCTACTGTAACAGAAACGGCTGCACCGGTGTCGACAAGGCAAAATGTTGAAATACCATCGACAGATATGGCGACCACGTTAGCAGGAGAGGTGCGAGGACTTGGGCAGTTCGAAGACGGCGCACTTCTTTCCGCTTGAAGTGCGGTGTTTAGTTTTCCTGGTTTGAGGATCCGGGTCGACGACGCATTGGGGAGGGCGATCGCCGTCGACGAGACGTGGAGCGGGGTGATGGAAACTCAGCGAAGTCAGTGTAAGCATAGCTCGGTGAGGGACGGCGAGCAGATTGGCGTATGGGCTGTCTGTCGTATTGGAGCGGCCGGGTAGCGTCACTGGATGTTTGAAAGCGACGGCGACAATATCGAGCAATGTGTCCTGGAGTACCGCAGGCACAGCAAACGGGGCGATTGTCAAGAGTCCGCCAAAACTTGTTGACTCTCGGCTCGGCCCAAGATGTTAAGAGTGTACTGGTGGACGTATTGCTGCATCGGCGGGCAAGGCTGCGGGGGAGGCCTGCGAACCACCTGGGCATACGTAAGAGGCGCAGCCACAGGCTGCTGGTAGTGAGCGACGGGAACAGCTTGAGCGACCTCTTCCACAATAACAGTGCGGAGTGTTGGTTGCAGACAAGAGGACGGCTCCTGTGTGAAGGGGACCATGGAAAGTTGACGAGCAACTTCGCACACGAAGTCTTTGATCTCCTGAAGCGTAGGCGAGTGCTCGGGGACTGTAGCAAGACTCGACAGTGAGTCGGTGTGCTATGAAAATGGCCGAGTCAGGGCGCGCTGCTTCCTCGGCTCGTCATAGCTTGGACATAAGGTGACCACTCCCGAAACGGTGTTAGGATTTCTGGCTAGGAGCATCTGAAACGCGCCATTATCAATCCCTTTGAGGATGTGCCGAATCTTGTCAGATTCGGTCATGGTGGCATTGACACGGTTGCAAAGAGTGACGATGTCGTCAATGTAACTCGTGAACCTTTCGGATGTCTGCTTTGCTCGAGTGCGCAAGCGTTGTTTTGCGCGGAATTTGCGGACAGTGGGTCGGCCAAACAGTTCAGCAAAAGATGTCTTAAGACTGACCATGTCGGGATGTTGCTTTTGTGGTTGTGAAACCCCATCTCAGCAACGCCAGTGAGATAGAATACGACATGAGTCAACTTGTCAGCGTCATCCCACTTGTTATGAGCGCTCGCCAGTTCGTAGTTGGTAAACTAGTCTTCCACGTCCATCTCATCGGCACCGCTGACGATCTTTGGGTCCCTGAGGCGAGGAACTCCGGTGCCGCTGCCGGACTGGGCGGTTGGGGGCAGGTTGCACTTCGTTCGTTGTCATAATGGGCGGAAGTGTTCGGTTTCGGAACTCCAGGTTCAGTTGACGGGGGGATCTTCAGCAGCTTCACCGATTGAGAACAGGTTTATTGGCGGTACGTTTCTGTGGTGATTCTGCGAAGCAACACAGCGAGTCAGCGTGAAGCACCGTATAGAAAGATGACAGAAACCAGAAGCGCGCGGTGAGCGAGCCGAGCGAGCCCAGAGCCCGAGCGTTGGCGATGCTGCTGACCGCAGACACGTCTTCTTCACAATGCTATCAAAAGGTCTAACCGTCTGCCCCGCCTCTAGAAAAATTGACGAATTTCAGCTTTACCAAAATTTGGACAAGCTTGCCAGAACCCTGCATCTAAAAGAATGTTTTCATGACTGAAGCAGCACAGACGCACACCAATCTTGCGATAAGTCATGGACTCCAAGCGTTTGACAAGACGAATATTTAGGCATGTACCTACATTTCATTCGGAGAAGGGGATATAATCACAGATTATCCTAAACACCTACCCATTCGCAACAATCTCGGTGCTTGGCGCAGATCAATTGACGACCTGAGCATAATTGTCAAACCGGCCAATAAGGGTCGCGTTGTGGGTGTGCTAGACAGGACTGTCTACATAAAGAAAGGCCTTCTCCGAGTGGAAGATGAAAATATACGATGAACTCGCTAGTGATCCCACGGAGGAACATGAAAAGGAAATTAAGGCCTCATTAACCTCCTTACATAAAACCGGCCAGATAACGCAAACTATGCTTAAAACGATGGCACCGGGCAACTCCTCTCTTGGCCCCTTCTCCCTACTGCCTAAAATAGAAAAGATTAACAATCCCGGCCAGCCTAAGTTTCCAGCAATGGCACCGCCGCTGAAAAAATCTCTAGTTTCGTCGATTCTCTCACTAGGCACATTCCAGAATCATTCCCGTCATATGTTAGATACCAGTCACTTCCTTCGAGAAGTCTCAAACCTTTCAGTTCCACCAGGAAGCTATTAGGTCAATATGGATGTCTCATCACTGTACACCATCATTCCCCATACCGAAGAAATAGCCACCACAATCGCAGCCTATGGAAAAACCACCAGGCCTGCGCAAAGAATACCAGCACACTACTTCAAGCACACTTGCATGTTATCCACTACGCCATAAATCATAATTTTTGTGTACTGGGGAAGCGTCCTCTATGGGAACCGTGCATACGTTAGGAGCCGCCACAGTCGCGAGCTGCCTCCAGCGCCAAAGCGGCCACGGCAGCAGATTTGGTGTGATACGGGAGCAGACGACGCAAGCAACGGCAGACCACTGCGTTGTGCTTTGGTGCTTCGCTTTGGGCGTTTGCGTTCCCGTTTGCTTTCAAAACACGGTAAATTGTTAGCAGCCGTGAGAGAACCGTAGTGTTAGCGCGTGTGCCTCTCTTTTGTTTTCGCTAGACATCGTGCACCTTCAGGCGAATGCGGCCACATCAAATTCTTGGCAAAAACGACAATGGAGACGACGAGCCCGTTGAGCGAAACTGCACGCGTGTAGCGCGGACCGTTTCGCTCACTAAACGATCAAAGCTTATCACGCTCGGGCTAACGCGGCAGCGAATTCGGCGGCCACTTCAAACAGACGACAGCAGCAATTGGACAGTTACGGCGGCTGCAGGGGTGCAATCGCGGAGCGATGCCTTATGACTTATGCTATGTTTGCCGTGTTTTGTTTGCCGTGTTCGCATTATGCTATGCCGTGTTTTGAAAGCAAACGGGAACGCAAACACCTCAAGCGAGGCACCAAAGCACAAAGCAGTGGTTTGCCGTTGCTTGCGTCGTCTGCTCCCGTATCATACCAAATCTGCTGCCGTGGCCGCTTTGGCGCTGGAGGCAGCTCGCGACTGTGGCGGCTCCTCACGTATGCACGGTGCCCATAGAGGAGGCCTCCCCAGTACACAAAAATTATGATGATTTATGGTGTAGTAGGTGCCATGCAAGAGTACTTGCAGTAATTGTCCCGATAAAGTTGAAAAATACTTTAGAAAGGCCGCTCTTCCGCATTTCGCTGTAACTATGCTGCGCGTTGCGCGCAGGCCTGGGGGTGTTTTGAAACCTCGTCCAAAGTGGTTTACCGAAGAAACAAAAACCTGAGAGACTTGCTGGTCAGGGTGAAAACACAAAAATCCGACCACCACCAGTGCTGTAGACCATGCGAAACCTCGTTGCAGGGTGTGCAAACGCATGGTGACTACTCACGCAGCCGACGCCTCCTATTCGGAGCTTCAGTATGAAATTAAAGACGACCTGAAATGGGACTCGGCCAGTGGGGTATACCAAATTCGCTGTGAAGTGTGTAAACAGAAATATATTGGACAGACAGAAACGGCGTTCCGTTTGCGTTTCAACAACCACATGGCACACGTGAAAGACCTCCCTAATTTGTATTTTTGCAAACATATTAACCTGCCTGTTCACTCTTTCGAGCTCATACTTCTACAATCCATCTTTCAAAACACGGGAGCGCGAACAGCTAGAGTCATACGCCATAAACCGAATCGAAATCACTCTTCCACGGAGTCAACAAGAGCCCTGGGCGAGTGACGTGCCTTTGTCATCAGTCGTAGCACTATGACAGAGAATTTGCTAATTTATTCAGACTCACTCAAGAAATCCATTTTGCTCTGAGGACTTGCTCACACACCAAAATTTTCCTAAAGCGGAATCACTCGGACTCAGACTCAGACTCACCAATCTATTACTTAGCTGGACTTGCTCCGACACTGACTAACGGATTCACCTTAGTCAAGGTGAGCCTGAGTGAGTGGACTCACGAGTGTGTTAGCGTAAGATTAGCTTTTTCTGTCTTGGTGTCAATACTTTTTAACAATTCTTCACGCAGTCGGTGCTCTACGATACGCCTTTATATTTTTCGCCTTCAAATGCAAATTATCAGTGGTTTCAGTCAAGCAAGGAGATTTTTAAGAAAAACTGTACTCGCAGGAGACGTATTTATCAAGAAGTTGCCCTGAAAGTAGTAGTGGTTACACTAGTACTTCTAAGTTACATAGTAGTGGTTAGTTGAAGAAATGAAGCTAATTTCTGCAGGTCGTTAGGAAGCACGGCGCAGCGTCAGGGGAAGGGGAAGTAGCAAAAAAAGAGGAATACAGCAGAAGACAAAAGAAACAGCCAGGGTCTCGTCCATTCATGGGGAGACCGTTGCTGAAGCGAGGCCGCTCAACGGAAGGCGGTGATCCCGGTCACCTCCACAAACTCCATGGTGCTTCAGAGAGCCCGGATGTTTGAATGCCATGGGAACAGCAATTCAATTGCGGTCATCGCAGGGAGTCCCTGTTCTGTGTAGGTGGCGGTGAGGCTTGAGCGTTCCCGCGCCAGTGCTGGGGAAGCAGAGAAAAAGTGCTCAAGAGTCTCGTGGTCGCCGCAACGTTCGAAGGCCAGTGAAGGGGAGCGTTTCTTGGCGGACAAGCGCGCCGCTGTCCACACACAGCCCGGCCGGAGGCGAAGACGCGTGGCGCGCTCCCGCTTAGTGAGGCCACCCTCTGGAAGAGGCTGGGGCCTTTGCCATGAGCCGCTGTGGTATCCCGCTTGAGGGTTGTGAGCAGCAGTCTCAAGCGCTGGCTCGAAAAATTGGAGGCTGCAAATGCTCGTGTAAGCGGCACACCAGGTTGACGGGCAGTTGTGGCAAGGGTGTCCGTCTACTCATTAATGGTGATTCCCACATTAGCCCGCATCCAATGAAAGGAGACGGAAACCCCCGCAGCAGGCAATGCGGATAACTTAGAGCTCAGCAAGGACCCGGTAAGCCCGGATGTTCGGTGGTTCATGAGGCTCTTCAGCGCTGGCTTCGAGTTGCAGAGCGCTGCCAGTGGCTGCTAAGGAGGGTCCTCAGCCAGGGCGTCGGCGGCTAGATGGAGACCCGCCAGGTCTGCCGCGGTGAAGCTCGCAGCGAAAGAGATCGCGGGGAAAGGACACGGCGCCCCTCCCTCCCTCCTTTACTCAAACCTCGGAATAACAAACATGAGGTAGAACATTGTGAGATATCTGTGAGAGGACTTGAGTACAAGCTTAAGGGGAGATGCGGGTCGAAAAACGCGAGTTTTCTAAAAAATTATCGATTTTTTGTTTTCACCTGTTTTGTTAAGATTAGTACCTCTACTGTGCTGAAAAAAAAAATCTATGTCGAGACTCAACTGGAAATGGTTTAAAATTGCGTCTAAAGAGCACAAGGTGGCTGTCAAAAGGCCGAACGTGTGTCATCTTCGAGCACCTTGCCGCTGATAATGCGCCGCTGCTCGCCGTTGTCGACCGCATGGGGCGAAGAGCCGAGCCTCACTCTTCAAATAACGACGGTTTCCCGCGCTGCTGCAGCGCAAGAAATAATAAAGAGAAGCACGCTTTTGCCGCGCTTTTCGAGCGCCGCGACTGGCTTTTAAATCACGTGGTACGGATCGGGGGTCGCCATTGGCCGCTGCGCGCCTGTGTGTGCTGTGAAGTCTACATGCAGGATCCGTGTCTCGTCGAGCAGCGCAGTTGAACAACGATTTTCTCGAGTGCTTATCCGTTATGGATGAAGAAAACCGGGCAGGGTTCTGTTTGGTGTCGCATAAGTCAGTGGCCAGACTTGGCAGTATTTGCCCCTGCAGAAGTTTCACTCGGCGCACAAATTTCGAGGACGCCGGCGCAAATCAAAGCCAAACACTCAAACCACGAAAAGATCGTCTGCTGCCGCAAGGTGTAGTGGCAGTGACGTCGATGCGTCCGACGAGTTTGCCGTGGCATTCGAATATGTGAGTGCCTCCCGGAAAAAGATCGGACTCTTCGAAGACGAAGAAAAATCACCGGACGACGAGTCTTCGTTGATTGCTGATATGACAGCACTGAACATGCTTGTGCGCGGTGCAATGTGTCCGACGTGTCGCAATTTGGGATTACGTGTCCGGGAACCGGCCGATAAGCGGAAAGGACTTGCGTCATTCGTGGAACTGCACTGCCCAAACAGTGAGTGCCCCGAAACTATTCTTTCGGCGACATATACTTCGCGGCGAGTTGCTTCAAGTGGGGAGGCCAGCGTGAGCGCGGCTGGTGACGGACTGACCGCGAGGTCAGTCCGTCACCAGCCGCGCTTTAATGGCAGTGGCCTCTACAAGGAGGATTGTTCTTTCTTGTGTATAAATTTCATCGCACTTAATGAAATCTTTGATAAATAAACCTGCCATTTTGACTTTAAAACTTATTTTTCTCAAAACACAAATTTTGTCATTTTTTTCAATGTGCCCCTCCTTTTTTCGGGTACTTCTGGTGCTCAGATCTGCATGAAATTTTGCCCAAACATTTTCCAATGTATGATAAATACAATTATCTTGTTTAAGTTTCAATATTCTTATTATATAATTAAAAACATTATGTAAACTTTTACTCGGGTAGGAGAAATATGAACTTCCCACGTAAAAATTTTTCATGTCTAGTACATATTTTGTATGGACTTCCTAGTTAGTTATTTGCATTCTACACTTTATTTGAAACATTATGAACTATCTATGGTAAAAAATTATTGAAGTTTAGTTATGAAAAGAGGGGGGGCAAAAAGCTTAAGTTTTTCATTTTGTCATGTTGCAAAACTAAAAGTATGCAACTTGCAAGAAATCTAATTATATATTTGAAATCAGCATAAAAAGTTCTATAAGCAGCTCAAGTTTCATTGCTCTAGGGGCGAATATTAAAAAAAAAGTGTCTTCGAGTAGCATCTCCCCTTAAGCCGATATAACACGGATAGTAATGCTGAAGATGATGAGATAGGAGTCATTCGTGAGTTCGGACGCGCGGGACGCTAATACACGATCGAGCGCGTGAAAATAAACGCCGGTGCCACATGCATCAACCGGGGCGCGCTCTCCCCCTTTTCCTAATCCATCTTTATCCTTTCGTGTTTAGCTCTGTACGCGTCTCTTTTAATGATACCCTCTTCATTTTATTGATATATATTTCAGTCATATTGATTGCGATTTGTTCCGTCCTTAACAAGGCAATAAGAAGTGGGCGGGGAACACTTTTAGGCCTGTATCGTGGCCAAAGTCTTCCCAAAGCTGGAGCGTGTCGTATGCATCTCTTCTGCATTGTTGAAAAGAAACGCAAAAAGACGAAGCACAAGAAGAAGGAGGACATAGGTCGTCACCACATGTCCTTTGTCGTCCTTCATCTTG
>JALIZH010032540.1:0-29602 GCA_030522465.1 Rhipicephalus appendiculatus
GTGTAACACAAAACAAATCGTCACTCCTCGATCTCGTTCTAACGTGATCAACTGATAATATTTCTACAGTAACACACATGCTCGGGCTGAGCGATCATGACATCTTGCTCTTCACAGTTGCAACGCCTCATGAAAAGATGAAGCGACAACGGCACAAGTTTCGAGATTATAAAAAAGCTAATTATGAAGCCATCAACAATGAACTCTGCTTGTTTCTGGACACTTTTTACCTACTTATCTAGAACGCTCCGTCCAAACTAATTGGGTCATTTTTAAAAATAAAATCGGTGAGCTAATCACCAAATACGTTCCCCTTCGCACTGTCTACGCTAACAATAAATCGCCATGGTATAGAACATGTTTGAATCGATTATCCAATAAGAAAAAAACGTTTATTCCGCACAGCAAAGCTTTACGCAACACCATCTCATTGGCTAGCATACAAAAACGCTGCAAGTGCATATATAAGTGCCCTAAAATCAGCCAAGTTCTCCCTTCCTTATTTGCACGCTGCCAAACTTGCTAAAGGCTAACCCAAAACGCTTTTGGGAGACTATCCGGGGAAATGCTCATAAAAATGGGATATCCCTGTTGGCAAGTTCTGGGGACACTGTAGCTGAGCATTTGTGTTCTACTCTGCTCAACGAAACTTTCGCTTTGTCATTCTCATCACCTAGCCTTCCTGGTCAGATGCCCGAGATAAGTCGTACTGACTACCACTTAATGGATCCCATTGTTTTCAACTGCACCGGTATCAAAGCCATCATTCACAAACTAAAATCTAAAGCATCATGTGGGGTAGACAAAATCAATACCATCTTTTAAAAAAAAACACCGCTGAATACTGTTCAATGATACTAGAACACATTTACTCGCAATCATACAACTCTAGCACCTTACCGTACGACTGAAAAACTGGTAGAGTAATCCCTATTCACAAAGTCAGGACCATCCCATGACCCAACAGAATTACAGACCGATTTCACTTGCATCAGTGCCTTGCAATGTTATGGAACATATAATTTACACACATCTGGTTAACTTTCTTGAAAACAACAACTTCTTCACAGCTATGCAGCATAAATTTCGCAAACATTTTTCTTGTGACACTCAACTAACTTCACTAACTTCCTCCATGCTAATCTAGATCGCGGTTTTTTAACAGATTGTATATTTCTTGACTTTTCTAAAGCATTCGACAAAGTGAACCATGCACTGCTTCTTCATAAACTAAGCGTTCTCAACATCGACTCATCTGTAAATAATTGGATTCGCGCCTTTCTGACATCACGTGTTCAATTTGTAACCGCTAATGACGCTAACTCCACATTGGTTTCTGTTGATTCCGGTGTCCCGCTAGAGTCTGTGCTTCGTCCCTTACTATTACTAATCTACATTAATGACTTGCCTACTAATGTCTCCTTGAAAATATGCGTGTTTGCAGATGATTGCGTCCTGTGTAGAAAAGTAACTGATGCTGAAGACATTTCACTAATTCAGGAAGATCTTAATAACATAACTAAGTGGTGTCGATTACGGCGGATGGAATTAAACGTTAAAAAAATGTAAAAGTATGAGGATCTCCCGTTCTGAAGTAACCTCCCCTACTTACACACTTAATAACATTCCACTAGAATGCGTAACATCATATAAATACTTGGGTGTTCATATTACCAGTAACCTATCATGGAATACTCATATTGAATCACATAACCACTAAGACCACTAGCACGTTAGGATACTTTCGCCGGAAGTTTTCTCAAGCACCATCATCATTAAAACTACTATTGTACACAACTTTCATTCGTCCGAAGCTTGAGTATGCATCATCAGTATGGGACACCGGATATTAAAGCCACATAAAATTACTAGAAAAAATACAAAATTCGCTCAGCCCGTTTCATTCTAAACAACTACCAAAGAACTGCGAGTGTTACTAACATGAAAGACATCCTACACCTTCCACCACTATCACACCGCAGAAAACTGTCTCGACTCTGTCTTTTCCATAAAATCTATTACCACGACTCATATTTACATTCTATATTCATTCAGCCGCCGCCGTACATTTCTTCTCGCATCGACCATCGCCAAAAGGTAAGCATTCCACACAGCTACACCGTTGGTTTTTCACATTCATTTCTCCCCACAACGACCAGAGATTGGAACAATCTACCTGCATCACTCACAAGCATAACTAACACCAATAACTTGAAAATCGCACTTCAGAATTTCTTTTCATGTTAACGTCGCTTAGTATCTGTTTTACAGCTTTGATTGTTCTGTATATGTTTTTGCTATGCTTCTCGAAATTTCGTTTTTACTAATGGTTACTTTTTGCGCATTATGTTTTTTCCATTATATCTCTCCTAGGAGTGTATTCAACGATGTCATTTTCTAACACTTCCGGGCCAATTAATTGTTTTAATTGCCGTCTTGTTTACTTCACGTACTTTTGCCTTGTAACTGAAATTTGTTAAAAGTGTCATCGCGATATTTTTGTTTTTATTTCTATGTTTTTGTATCTATAACCAAGTAGTTAATATGTGTTAACTTTTGCCCCTCCCCTCTTCAATGTACGTTTGTACCCTGAGGGTATTTCAAATAAATAAATAAAATAAAATAAAATGTTGCCTGCTTACGACGCCTGCTGAGTGGGAAGAAATTTACATTTGTTCTGACTCGAAAGATGCCGAGTGACCCTATAGAAGCCATCTTCGGATTCTTGAGGCGGAGTGCAGGATGTGACGATGTCTTGGACGTCAGAGGCATAATGTGTGGTCTCGAAAAAATGCTCGAACAGGAAATCGTAGCCGCTTCCAGTGGCAGCAATGTACAGAGTCTGGCGACATTCACGTCAACGCAGCTTCTCCCAATTCAGCAGGCGCGCTGTACCGGCACTCACTGCAGCTGACCTTCCTTCGAACACAACAGCAATGCGTCTAAGGGAACACTTTGGTCAGACAGGTCGATTCTCTCGAACCCCGATGTCGCCAGCCCGTCAATGATTGGAGGTGTCATTGTTTGCGCTGTAAGCGAGCGCATTGCCTCCGCTGAGTGCATCGCAATGCTAGAGGCAGCAAATAGCAGTTGTCCAAATCATGGCCTCATAACGCACCAAGATCGCTGGCGGCCTTTACGACTTGGCGCAGGAACTTGTCAAAGTTCTTGTAGGCCTGCGGAGATTTGCGGACTGCGGACTGTCGCAACGACGGTCATGGCTCTTGAAGTATGCGTGAAGAAGTCGGTACAGGAGCTCATGAGGTTGCCCGTGTTGAGTTGCGCCGAAACCACTTCGGATCACAGCAAGGTTCCACTGTAGCTTATCGCACGAAAGCGGATCAAGCCACTGTTTCCAAACTATGCGCCAGGGAAAACCGACACGAAAGCTATTGTGAAGTTCCTTCAGAAAATCCCCTGTCAAGAAAAATCATGAAATTGTAGGTGTTAGTAGTCACCGCAGTAATCGACGGGGCGGACCTTAGCACCGACTCGTTTTGCACAAAAGTGCGTGGAATCTACATATGACACGTGCTGTTGAAGTAAAGCGCGTCCCTTTATCAACAGCGTAAGCGATACATGTGAACAATGCGAAGCTAGCACTGAACCATTCAAAGAACAATTTTTAGACTCTGATCTTCGATGTCGTGGTCATCACCAAATGTGTACCTAATTATTCCTTGTTTGCGTGTTTCGATCAACTTATCCGGGATAAGTTAATCACATATACACTGTTATCACATATAATACAGAGTGCATATGTTATCAAATATACATATGCGTGCGCACGAGGGGGGGGCAGAGGGGGCGGCCGCCTCCCCCCCCCCCCCCAAATTACCTAAGACGGGGGGGGGGGGCGCAAAGTCGGCCCTATACATTGACCTAATAGGGGAGGGGGGCGCTGCAAAGAACCTTCGCCCCCCTTGAAGGGGAACCCTGCGCGCGCTTATGCACATATACACTCTGTATTGTAATAGGGATTATTTATCCCTATTACAATACAGAGTGTATATGTGATAACATCTGCGCCTGTGTTCTTCACCTCGAGCTGAGTTGCGCCAGTAATCGAATAATTTTATGTTCTGGCGCGTTAGTCAGCAGAGTAGCAAAAAAAAAAAAAAAGAAAACAAGCAAACATGCACTGTTGCATAAAAATAGGTAAGTCCCTTTACACCAGAAACATATACGTAACACATGTTTTCGCCAGGCTCTTTATATTGTCAATAGACGTACAGTGAGCTCATCTTCCTTGCAATAGGCTAATCCTGCACAATTGCCCAAACTTCCAGCTTACACCGTTGTGCGGGCAAGCTGCACACGCCGCATTCTTACGTTTCAGGCTCGTTCACAAAGAAGGCGGGGCGGCAAAGCGTGCTCCTCAACGCGGCGAGGCGGCGAGTGTGCGCAGCTGTTCTAACCGCACGGCCGCACGGCTCGCTTGGCTGCCCGCGCGGCCGAAGAGGCGGGGCATCTCACGTTTTTGCCCACGTGCGTCGCCACCTCGTAGCACCCTTTGCGGCTTCTCATCACGTGGCTTCTCTGCCCTCGCCACCAGAGCGCCAGTGTACTCGAGCTGGCTGCGCAGTTCTCGCGCCTTTTCCAACTCAGCTGTTTCGCTTTGTGACGCCTGTGGTGATAAGTTCGGACGAAGAAGACGATGTACTTGGCGTTGTAACGGTCGCTTGTTTACTGGCGCATCATGAACGGCTGGAAGCGCATGAAAAGTCACGCCGCCAATGTCGCTTGTGGGTCCGTTCCGCCCAGCAACAACGAGATACAGTGGGCCATGCTCACGTTTTGTTGCCGCTCCTGCAGTCTCGCGACATGTAATATATGCTACAGAGGGTGAGCACCCATTATGAACTAATGAGAGTTCATTAAGTTTTTTAGTGATGTGCGCTACTGCAAGCAATAAGTTGTACGTGTTGTTCAAGGTGCCTGGCACATGTGTTTATTCTGCATCTATTTTAGGATGTTTACGAACTGCTTCGACACACTGTTGGAAATGCTCAGGCCAAAGATCAAGAAGAATGACACGAAATACGGAATGGCAATCCCTGCATAACACCGGCTAGCTCTAGCAGTCAGACAAGGATTCATATTAGACGCACTTTGCGCGTTTAACTGCTTGTATTTTTACGTCATGCATGGAAATGATTGTTTTATCGTGATCATGCGAAGCCACTTAACAGGGCTGTTCTAGAGCAGTTTTAAATTCACCGATGTGTGTCTTCGAGGTTCTTGGCGGCAAGGGAGACGCTGCGCTCGTCGTAGTTCAATTTTCTGTCGGGCAGATCCACGGCCTGCGTCATTGTTTCTGAAGTATGCCAGACAATTTGGGACGTACTTGGACGTATATACGTGGCGCTTCCGTCAACTCGGAATGAATGGTCAAGGGTATCCTGTCAGTTGATGATTTATGTGGCAACTGTCTTACAGTTGGCCTACACTAATTACCTTGCACATCAATGTGTTCGCCGCTGTTTTACATAACATCAGTATGAATAAAACCTCAATATTATAATTTTATTTATGTAACATGGCACCGTCAACTCGGAATGAATGGTCAAGGGTATCCTGTCAGTTGATGATTTATGTGGCAACTGTCTTACAGTTGGCCTACACTAATTACCTTGCACATCAATGTGTTCGCCGCTGTTTTACATAACATCAGTATGAATAAAACCTCAATATTATAATTTTATTTATGTAACATGGCGCTTCAAAATTCTTTAAGTGTAACAGTTCCTTGCCTTGTATGACCTCAGTTGCAGGGTGCGAGAAACTTCGAAGAGAAGTGGGATATGCCACACTGTCTGGGTGCCATAGACGGCAAACATGTGAACGTGGAGTGCCCACCAAACTCGGTAAGCCGAGTAACCACTAAGAAGGAGACAGGAATACAAGAGTGCATTCAGCAAATCAGTGATGGCAATCAGTGATACAAACTACAGGTGTGTATCTACTGATGTGGCTTTGTATGTCAGTAATTATAGTTTGAGCAGGCAGCGCAGTTTATAGCGAATGCTGTATGCATTTCCAATTGCAGGCTCAGAGCCACCGGTCGGCATGGTTCTGTGCTACACATAATTATATTCCACGTATACTGCTTGTATCGAGGCACATTCTAAAAAGCAGGGCGTGCAAACACGGACACAATAAGTGAGGACAGCACGCCCTACTTTTTAGAATGAATATTTACGGAATAGCTCAGCTCTATGTTGTTATCAAGGTATAATTATTAACCACTTCTTTCGTTTCCCTCAATAAAGTAATGAAACGCTACTTGCTGAAGATAGATAATTCATCAAAATATGAATACCCTAAAAATCGATATGAAAACTCAAAGGTCCCCACTCATGCAAAACTACAGGTAGTTGGGGCCAGTGATGAAAAAATAACGGTCAAGGATGATCAGTAATTGGCTGAGACGTGTTAGCGCAAACAAACAAACAAAAAAAAACGACAGACGCAAGAAAGAAGACGAGGACACGCGCATGTCCTTGTATTCTTTAAAAGCCGACACGCGTGAACGCTTGTCAGTTTTGCAACGGGCGACGCTCTGTTCGCCGATATCAGTGTACAGCGTGCATTGCTTCCTGTAGCTTGAGTTTGTTTCCCGGCCGCAAGCTCGGGCAAATAAAAAGTTGCATATTGGGCACATCGACTGCTGCCTTCATCAATGTCAAGACCACGTCACTTTTTCAATTTCAAACGCCTCGATTATTTCCCGGGTTGTTTTTCCTCGAGCCCTATATAGAATACGAGTGCTCTCAAACTCTGGGGCGCAACCGCACCTTTGGCAGTGAATGCCCAAGTGGCCAGAAAAATGCGTGAGTGCGCCGTCTTTAGGTTTGTCCGATAAAGAAAAGAGGTATCTTGAATTGTCACTTTGAAGAAGGTGTGTGCAGATGTTGTAATCAGTGATGACATGTGCGCGAGCGATGCTGTACTATTACATGTGTTTTATTTTTCCTAGGTGTTTCCTTGGTTTTATCGATCGCCTGTTGCTGTATAAATAACACGTGTGATCAGAAATAAAACCAGAGTTGAAAGTTAGCGCTGTGTGTGTGTGTCCTTTGTCCTTGTGGGTGTGCGCTACGCCAACAGTCTCATGGATCACAACCAACTAGCCCAACAACGCGCCTTGTACAGGGCTTACCATCGCACTTGGCTTTGTGCGGTTTCACGACGGTTGGGCGTTGGTCGGCGCTCTCAACCCAACTTCCTCGCCAGTGGCGCTGCCCCAGGGCACTGCTGTGAGATGTTTCGCCGACACCGAATCTCGCGCAGAGCGGCCACCTTTCTCTGCCTCAGCTGATCATCAGGGTGCCACAACTTTTTTAACTGCTACCATCAATCCCCATCTCACTAATGAGCAAACGAGCGACCTTTTATAACTAGTGAAGCACGGCGTTTTATTTGACGTTCATTCCAAGGTTTTGGGCCGCACTTCTGTCGCAGTGCACCGCATCGAAACTGACGGCAGCTGTATTGTACGCCGCCGCCCATGTCGCGTGTCTTTGGCGGAATGGAAAATTATCGTGGACAATGTTGCTGACATGCTCAAACGCGACATCATCCGGCCTCTGTCGAGGTCTTGGTCCTCTCCAGTGGTGTTGGTCCGGAAAAAAGACGGCTCCGTACCATTCTGTGTCGATTACCGAGCACTCAATGAGATCACGAGAAAAGACGTATATCCGCTGCCACGAATCGACGATGCCCTTGACTCTCAGTTAGGTGCGGTGTATTTCTCTAGTCTCGACCTCCGGTCTGAATATTGGCAAATACCTATCCACGAAGCGGACAAGGGCGAAACAGCCTTTGCAACACCGGACGGGCTTTACGAGTCCAAGGTAATGCCCTTCGGATTATGCAACGCCCCTGCAACATTCGAGCGAATGATAGACTGTTTTACGTGGCCTCAAGTGGACATTGTTATCTTTTCTTCCACTTTTCCTCAGCACCTTGAGCGTTTGGACGAATGTTCTCACGTGCATTTTGAACGCTGGACTTCAGCGCAATACAAAAAAGTGCCACTTCGCCAGCAGAGGCATGAAAGTGTTGGGCCACCTTGTCAGTAAAGATGGCCTTCGACTAGACTCGGACAAAATTTCTGCCGTGACTCGTTTCCCTCGCCCAGAAAATCAAAAAATATTTGCGAAGTTTCCTTGGCCTGGCGTCTTACTTCAGCCTCTTCATACGTGGTTTTTCGGCCATTGCGCGACCCTTTACAGAAGTTTCTCACGCCAGGAACGGCGTTTACTTGGACTGATGACTGCGAGTGCGCATTCCAAGCCCTTAAACGGGCGTTGAAATCCCACCCCGTCCTCCGTCACTTCGACGAGAACGCAACAGCTTTTCTGCGCACAGACGCAAGTGGCCGTGGAATCGGTGCTGTTCTCCAACAACGCGACGACACTTCACGAGAGGGTTGTTGCGTATGCCAGTCGCGCACTACCACCTGCGGAGGGGCAAAACTACTCCATAACAGAGCAGGCAATGTCTCGCTGTCATCATCATCATCATCAGCCTGACTACGCCCACTGCAGGGCGAAGGCCTCTCCCATGTTCCGCCAATCAACCCGGTCCTGTGCTTTCTGCTGCCACGTTATACCTGCAAACTTCTTAATCTCCTCTACCCACCCTAATTTTCTGTCTCGCTCTCACGCGTTAGCCTTCTCTTCGAATCCAGTCAGTTACCCTTAATAACCAGCGGTTATCCTGCCTACGCGCTACGTGCCCGGCCCATGTCCATTTCTTCTTGATTTCAACTATGATATCCTTAACCCCTGTTTGTTCCCTGATTCCACTCTGCTCTCTTCCTGTCTCTTAAGGTTACACCTATAATTTTCCTTTCCATTGCTCGCTGCATCGTCCTCAATTTAAGCTGAACCCTCTTTGTGAGCCTCCAGGTTTCTGCTCCGTAGGTGAGTACCGGTAAGATGCAGCTGTTATATACCTTCCTCGTGAGGGATACTGGTTGACTACCATTCTTGATTTGAGAATGCTTGCCGAATGTGCCCCCACCCCATCCTTATTCTTCTAGTTATTTCACTCATGGTTCGGTTCCGCGGTTACTACCTGTCCTATGTAGAGATATTCCTTTACAACTTCCAGTGTCTCGCCACCTATCGCAAAGCGCTGTTTTCTGCCGAGACTGCACACATTACTTTAGTTTTATGCATATTAATCTTCAGACCTACTCTTCTGCTTTCCGTGTCCAGTTCAGTAATCATGAGCTGTTATTCGGCCCCTGAGTTACCTAACATCAATGCAATGTCATCAGCGAATCGCAGGTTACTAAGGTACTCTGCATTAACTTTTATCCCTAACTCTTCCCAATCTAGGGCCATGATAACCTCCTGTAAACACGCGGTGAATAGCAATGGATTGATCGTGTCTCCTTGCCTTACACCCTTCTTTATTGGAATTCAGTCACTTTCTTTATGGAGGACTATGGTGGCTGTGGATCCGCTGTAGATTTATTTCAGTATGTTTATATAGGCTTCGTCGATGCCCTGATTCCGCAGTGCCTGTATGACTGCTGATGTTTCCACCGAATCAAATGTCTTCTCGTAATCTATGAAGGCTATGTATAGGGGTTGGTTGTATTCCGCGCATTTCTCTATCACCTGATTGACAGTATGAATATGGTCTATTGTTGAGTAGCCTGTAGGAAATCCTGCTTGATCCTTTGGTTGATTGAACTCTAATGTCGTCTTAATTCTATTAGCTATTATTTTTTGTAAATAGCTTGTAGACAACGGACAGTAAGCTGATCGGCCTGTAATTTTTCAAGTCCCTGACGTCCCCTTTCTCATGGATTAAGGTGATGTTGGCATTCTTCCAAGATTCTGCTACCCTCCATGTCAAGAGACGCTTGGTATACAGGGTGGCCAGTTTTTCTAACACAATCTCTCCACCATCTTTCAACAGGTCTGATGTTACCTTATCCTCACCAGCGGCTTTGCCTCTTTGCATTCCCTCTAGAGCTTCCTTTACTTCCCCTGTCGTTACTGGTGGGATGTCAAATTCCGCTGGGCTATTATTGCTTCTTACGATATCATCTTCCTTGTCTCGGCTGCTGTACATTTCTCTATAGAACTCCTCGGCTACCTCAACTGTCCTATCCATATTGGTTGTGACCTTGCCTTCCTTGTCCCTTAATGCATACATCCGATTTTTGCCTATGCAGAGTTTTGCCTTCACAGCTTTTAGGCTTCTTCCGCTCTTACAGCACGTTCAATTTCTTCATGTTATACCTTCTTATGGCGGCTTCCTTACACCTATTGATTAACTTCGAAAGCTCCGCCACCTCTATTTTGTCTGTTGCATTTGAGGCTTTCATGGTTTGACGTCTCTTAATGAGGTTTTTCGACTACTGGGACAGCTTGCCGGTATCCTGTCTGTACCCCCCGACTTCCATTGCACACCTCTTAATGCTTCTCGTCAGATTATGGTTCATTGCGTCAAAGCTAACGTCGGTTTCCTCGGTTAGGGCCTCGAAGCTATTCTGAAGGAAAACTGAATTCCTGTACTTTCCCTCTCAGCGCTAGCTCATTAATTGGCTTCTTGCGTATCAGCTTCTGCCGTTCCTTTCTCAAGTCTAGGCGAATTCGAGACCTTACCATTCTATGGTCACTATATCGGATCTTGCCAACTACTTACACATCCTATACAATGCCCGGGTGTGCACACAGAATGAAGTCTATTTCATTTTTTAGTTTCGCCATTAGGACTCCTCCACGTCCACTTACGGTTAGATCGTTTTCTGTAGAAGGTGTTCAAGATCCGTAAATTATTGCGTTTTGCGAACTCTACTAGTAACTTTCCTCTGGCATTTCTAGAGCCGATGCCATATTCCCCCACTGCATGGTCTCCAGCCTGCTTCTTGCCTATCTTGGCATTAAAGTCGCCCATCAGTACAGCATACTGTGTCTTTACTTTACTCATTGCTGATTCTACGTCTTCGTAGAAGCGTTCAACCAATTGATCATCATGGCTGCATGTAGGCGCGCAGGCGTGTACTACCTTCGTCTTGTACCTCTTATTAAACTTAATAACGATACTTGCCACCCTCTCACTAATACTATAGTATTCCTCTATGTTGCCAGCTATACTTTTATGGATAAGGCACCCCACCCCTAGTTCTCTTCTGTCAACTAAGCCCCGATAGCTTAATACGTGTCCGTTCTTTAGCAGTGTATAAGCCTCATGTGTCCTCCTAACTTCGCTGAGCCCTATTACATCCCATTTAACACCCTCTAATTCCTCGAATAGCGCAGCTAGACTCGCCTCACTAGATAAAGTTCTAGCGTTAAACGTAGCCTAGTTCAGATTCCAATGGCGGCCTGTCCGGACCCAGAGATTCTTAGCACCCTTCGCTGCGTCGCAGGTCTGACCGCTGCCTTGGTCAGTTGCTTCGAAGCCGCTGGGGACTGAGGGCTGAAGGTTATTTGGTGTATTCATGTGGGAGGTAGTGTCCAGGTACTGCACCAGCGTGGCCAATGCTGCTGTGGTGAGCGAGTGCATTACCGGCTGTGGTCACCAGTGTGGCCGCACCCCAGGCCTTGCAATTCCATCATCACGCGGAACCGGTCCGGCACCGGGATTCGAACCACGGACCTCTTGCATGCGGGGCTGATGCTCTACCTCTAAGTAGGGTGTGTGTCGCGCTTTCTTAGCACTTTTGAATTCTACATTGACTGCGGATCAGTTCTTGACCTTCCTGGCAGCTCGCGTGGCCTTCCCGTAACTCTATGCAACTCAATACTTCTCCTTGGAAGAAACAATTTACTTCACTGCAGTGCTTGGAACGCTTAGACGTTGCTTTGAATGCGGGTTCAAGGTCTACTCCAGGTTGATCCTACCCTCTGTAGATTATTATTCTGCCTGCCTTAGGAAAAATCTCCACCTAACTGGGGTGCTTGCCCGCAGTGCTTGCAATACTACCGCGTTACTTTGATCGCGGATATTTACTCCGTTCAAAGTTGTCACTACTCTGTGCGCAATGGCGTGTTCAAGATGGCTGCCTCCAGAGATATTTATGGGTTGAACTGGGTTGAACCAACGTCACTAGAATAAACTTAGTTTCAAAGCTCCGCCGGAGAGGCGGGCCGAGTGGCGGTCGCGAGAACTAGTGGCGCTGTAGTCAACTCTTGCTCCCGCTACCGGGGCTTGTTTTGATAGGCGCCGGCGGCGTGCAAGCGCACGTGGCTTACAACCTGGTTCTAGAAACGGGTTACAGCGATTGGTGCGCTTTATTCTCTCGTAATTTTCGCGACTGTTTTTGACCACGCGTTGTGACTTCGAAGACACGTGCCCCATGTACGAGCCGTAGCGACGAGGAACAGCTTCATCTACAGTGCAGTATGCCGACTTGCTTTGCGCCGGGCTAAAAGAGCGGCTACTGCAACGACGACTCCGCTTCGCGCCACTTCTTCGGACCTCCAAAAGATCCTGCGCAATTTAAATTTGCATCGCAAAGATAGAAAGCTTACTGCGAAATGCAGAGTGTGCGACGTCCATTGTGAGAGTGACGACATTGTGAAACAGTAACGTCATGTTGTTGCTGGACAAGAAGTTTTGATCCCACGTGGAAAGTTGGAACTCGCGCCTGGTGCCGTGCCGCGCTTGTTCCCAGCACTTACACCCCCCACATTTCCGAGCCAAAATGTTCGGGATCAAGGCGAAAATCGCTAGAAGTAGAAGACGAAGCTGAAAGGCAGGCGATCACCAACGCTGCCGAGACTCAGAGTTCCATCCTTCTTACGTTTGATCAAATGTCAACTGTCGCGCTTACTTCGAAACAGTGGATTTTTGACAGTCTTCACGATGAGGTAGCGAACAAGATGTGTGGCATATTTTACACTCGCCGCCTCGTGAATGGGGACTTGTGCAAAAGACAATTGTAGTTGACGAGGAGTTTAACTGCGTAGTGAATGGCTACAGCACGCAACGCAAAAGGCTGTCGTACGTGTAAAAAGTGCTGCGGGCATGGAACATCTGCTCGGTGAAGTTGAAGAACTGAAGTTGTGTGAAGGAGTCAACACGGACGACTCGCCCAGCGAAAGAGCCCTACTGAAAAAACCTATATACTTTCATATAGGATCCGTATGGTTTCATACCGGACCCACAAGACTGAATATAGGAATTGTATAGGACCATATGGTAGTATATAGGATCCATATAGGACCGATGCAGGACCTACATGGTGGCACATAGGACCTAGATAGGACCTGTACAGGACTTACATAGGACCAATATGGCAGTATACAGGACCTAGATAGGACCTGTACAGGACTTACATAGGACCTATGTAGGAATTGTGGGGTTGGTATGGGGGTCCCATCAAGCACAATATAGGACCTAATCAGGTTGAATGGGGGCCCTATATAGGACCTGCGGGGTTGGTCTATGGCACCTACAAGACAATGCAGGACATTAATAGGGCTTATTAGACCGAATATATCGAGCATGTATCACATTTTTTTGGCATTGAAGGACAAAAAAGACCAAAAGTTTTTTCAGCTCAATTAGATGGCTGTATACTTTTTCATGAAATAACTAATTTTAATTAGTATATATCATGAATGCAAATATATACTAAAGTATATTCGATAAGTATATCAGATGATTACCACAGTATTTCAATTTCACTTGTAATCAGCTTAGTCGCACACATGTTTAAGTACATTTGCACAATTTATGCTATCTCTGAAAAAAAAATTCATACCAATATTGCATATGTGCAACCGATAATTTTTTTTTAATTTGTAAGGTTAAAGAGTGAGTATGTGGCTGTATCAGGCATGATGGTCACTTACAGTATAGCATCCATGTGAAGGGTTTCTGGATTATTAAGAAAGCTTTGAGCTTGCTCCTGCCTTGTAATACCTTAGTATTAGTGTCAGGGTCCAATTTACGTATGTCCTTGCCATTCATCACATTTCTTCGTGCCTCAGCCATCCCCATTACATTTTAACAGGTTTAGATATTCGACCACTTTGTAAACAAAATTTTCAGTCCTCGTAGCAAGTAACTTCCCATTACATGAACCACACACAAAAAAAGATAAAAGACAAAACCAAATTTGTGGGATAAAAACAGCTTTGATTGGACAATTGTTCATTAGTTAGATTCAGGAGTAATACTTCTACTCAGTAAAACTAGTACACAAAGCTCAATAAAAAAAATGTTTCGCGGTACTGGTGTTCTTCAAAAAAGGTACCCTGAATTTTCAGTTGAAATTTGCACGCAATGCTTCAAATGGCTCATCCGAACATTTCTGTGGAACAAGCTTGCTCATTCGTGTTCAGTACTAGTCGACACGTAGTCGTCTGGTGGTGACGTAGTCGTCACCACCAGACAACTATGTGCCACCTTAGTCGTGTCTTTGAAACAAGAGTAGCTTGAATTTTCATCTCAAGCAAACACGTAATGCTTCAAATGGCTCATCCGAAATTTTGGTTGGCACAAAGTTGGTCGTTCATGATCAATACTTGGCGTTGTTTATCGCTCAGAAGTTGAACAAGAGCCCATAATTCTCAATCTTTTGTTTCATGTGCTTCCATCTGAACCTTGAGAAGCATCTTGTTGTACGTATGCGTGAAGCAGTCACCACCAGACGACTACGTGTCATCTTAGTCGTGTCTTTGAAACAAGAGTAGCTTGAATTTTCATCTCAAGTAAACACGTAACGCTTCATATGGCTCATCCGAACCTTTGGTTGGCACAAAGTTGGTCGTTCATGATCAATACTTGGCGTTGTTTATCGCTCAGAAGTTGAACAAGAGCACATAATTCTCAATGTTATGTTTCATGTGCTTCCATCTGAACCTTCAAAAGCATATTGTTGTACGTATGCGTGAAGCAGTCACCACCAGACGACTACGTGTCACCTTAGTCGTGTCTTTGAAACAAGAGTAGCTTGAATTTTCATCTCAAGTAAACACGTAACGCTTCAAATGGCTCATCCGAACGTTTGGTTGGCACAAAGTTGGTCGTTCATGATCAATACTTGGCGTTGTTTATCGCTGAAAAGTTGAACAAGAGCACATAATTCTCAATGTTTTGTTTCATGTGCTTCCATCTGAACCTTGAGAAGCATCTTGTTGTACGTATGCGTGAAGCAGTCACCACCAGACGACTACGTGTCACCTTAGTCGTGTCCTTGAAACAAGAGTAACTTGAATTTTCATCTCAAGTAAACACGTAACGCTTCAAATGACTCATCCGAACTTTTGGTTGGCACAAAGTTGGTCGTTCGTTATCAATACCTGGCATTGTTTATCGCCCAGAAGTTCCACAAGAGCAAATAATTCTCAATGTTTTGTTTCATGTGCTTCCATCTGAACCTTCAAAAGCATCTTGTTCGTATGCGTGAAGCAGTCACCACCAGACAACTATG
The DNA here is from genome assembly GCA_030522465.1 of Rhipicephalus appendiculatus. Classification (NCBI taxonomy): domain Eukaryota; kingdom Metazoa; phylum Arthropoda; class Arachnida; order Ixodida; family Ixodidae; genus Rhipicephalus; species Rhipicephalus appendiculatus. Next base: position 15,413 of record JALIZH010032540.1, read on the forward strand.
TGCCACCTTAGTCGTGTCCTTGAAACAAGAGCAGCTTGAATTTTCATCTCAACTTAACATGTAATGCTTCAAATGGCTCATCCGAACATTTGGTTGGCAAACAGTTGGTCGTTCGTGATCAATACTTGGCGTTGTTTATCGCTCGGAAGTTGCACAAGAGCACATAATTCTCAATGTTTTGTTTCATGTGCTTGCATCTGAACCTTTGGCAGAATCTTGCACGTATGCGTGAAGCAGTCACCACCAGACAACTACATGTCACCTTAGTCGAGTCCTTGAAACAAGAGCAGCTTGAATTTTCATCTCAACTTAACATGTAATGCTTCAAATGGCTCATCCGAACATTTGGTTGGCACAAAGTTGGTCGTTCATGATCAATACTTGGCGTAGTTTATCGCTCAGAAGTTGAACAAGAGCACATAATTCTCAATGTTTTGTTTCATGTGCTTCCATCTGAACCTTCAGAAGCATCTTGTTGTACGTATGCGTGAAACAGTCTCCACCAGACAACTACGTGTCACCTTAGTCGTGTCCCTGAAACAAGAGTAGCTTGAATTTTCATCTCAAGTTAACACGTAATGCTTCAAATGGCTCATCCGAACTTTTGGTTGGCGCAAAGTTGGTCGTTCACGATCAATGCTAGAGCGCGCCTAGAGCTGAGCTCTAGACGCGCTTTCCTGCGTAAGCGATAGACCGAAGGAAGGACGAAAGAGAGAGAACGCGAAGTCTGCACCCCCCCCCCCCTGATTCTTACGGTCGGATTTTGTGCGCATGCAGGGCTGAGACGTGCACTGCGGCTGGCTTCGATTGTCGTAACGGGGCTGTAGGCGTTTCGCGTCGTTCGCGGCGCCTTCAACGCACATGGTGGTGTGTGTTGCACTCGAGCGCCCGGCGTTTCGCGACGCCTGCAATGCACTGCAGAGTGGTGTGCGTAAAACGTAAGCGCTGGCAGTTCCTGTGGCAATATGTTACGAATGTTACATTGCTACAACTGCGGAAAGCCAGAGCTTGTTCTACCACATGTGGTTGCAGTTGGCATTGCTCCAATACAAGCTGCGCTCAGAATTCGCATTAGGCAGGATCGTAATCGTCGCTGACTTTTTTCGGTTGTAATAATGGAGCGTGGTTTGGAAGTAATTAATTGCAGTAGAAGTTATTGCGGTTAACACGAAAGCGACGACTTTTTGCCCTGAGGGTAAAACATATATTATGACGTGAATCACTGACTCAACTCTAAAAACATAAAAATAGTGCCAGCCATTTAAGACTCTTGGTGTTTGGCTAACAGAAAAGTTACTGAGGGATATGTGCAGGTTAGTCACGTGCGTTAAGCTGTCTCGTGTTTCATTTCTACTAGCAGCCTTACAGAATCACTACGCACTTCAAAAGAAAGCTTTACGCATCATTTACAACTTAGCCAGAGATCATTCTTCTCCACAGCTAGCTCTTCCAAACTGGTGATCTTACACAACTGTTTTTAATACTTATTACTTACGCTGAGTTCTTAGATGCATATACGAAATAAAAAAATGTATAAATGCTTGGAGATATAGCAACGGTAGCCGAATACTCTTCTGTGTAATCCTTACGGCTCATGAAAATATTCTATTCTAAAACACCACACATAAATTACGGGACCCACACGAGAATAACTACCACCCCGTGTATTGAACGCAAAATGGTTTTCGTGTTGCAGATCTGCGCTTCATGCTTCTTCGTGAATCTAGACTACCGGATATGAAATTTGTCTTTGATGTGTTTTTTTTCTCTCTTCTCTAAATTGCGTGTACTTGTCGCGTTCTTTTGGTCATCATGTGTGCATATTTGATGACTTTGTCGAAGCGCACCGAGACACACACAAGTAGTAGCAGACAGGACAGCGCTTACTTGTGTGTGTCTCGGTGCGCTTCGACAAAGTCATCAAATATGAACGTAAACCAACTGGCCCAACTTGCCATCTTGCTGCAATATATCTCATGTGTGCTTATGTGCGCCAGTTATTGTAGGCCGTCACAGCATGCTGCTGAACTGTAATCAGCTGGAAAGCTTGGCGAGGCTCACAAAAGTTTTCTTTCCATGCCCTCCGCTCTCGGTAGGTCCAGTTTGTTACTGCGTTGATGAAAATCAACGCGATCACCGCAGAGTGGTTGGCTGCCATTTGTAATATTCGCGACCGGATGTTTACAAGCCAAAAGCAACCACACCTGAGAGCAGCCGCATCACGGTAGCCAAATTATGGTTTCCGGTGATGTCAAAAAAAAAAAAAACGTGTGAAGATTGATTAAACTTGCTACCTGCTTTTTTACAAGTGTTAAAGAAAGTGGGTAATTTGAAGGTGTGTGAATGAGTTTTGTCGCTTTCGCCACCTTCGAGCTTTATCGATGTTAACTTGGTCGAGTCGGTCGAGCCCAAGCGGCCAAGACAAGCCTATGGCGAAGTCATTTACGTTATTATGGCGTGTGCGTGATGTGCTGATCGGATAAGTGCCTCCGGTTTTAAACATTTGCTATGTGCAGCGTGTGGTGCTCTTCTTCAAACTGTGCGGCAGATGTGAAGCAGATGTGGGGTTCAGTCAAACCACGCAGGTGCATCCAAAATGCGAGGTGCATCAAAAGTCACGTTCGTCGTTTGCAGAGACGGTTACCGCGCAAATGTGAACAAGCTCATGAAAGGCTTCAATCCGCTGAGCGTAGCCGACATCGCAAAAAACAATAGGCGTCTATCGAAAAATTGAGCCGGGCAAGGACATCAAGGAGAGCCACTTTCGCGGGGATGTCGACCTTCTTGGAGGTGAGTGTGATTTTATTTCCTGTGACGTTTTCGCTGGCTTGCGTTTAACGTGCGACGAACAAAAGAAGGCACAACGAAAACATGTTTGTGCTTTGTGTGTTTTATTTTGTGTGCCATATTTTTACCGTGTGTCGTGTTCGCGTGCTGCAACTGATACCGCGCGTTCGTGTCCCACGGGCTCTTTTGATCGCGATCATGGAAAAACCGGATTAAAATAGGTCTGTGTCATGTGCTGCTGCACGGCGACATAACTTGTAGTAGCGACCATTGTTAATCGCGATCAAGAAACCACATTCGGATCGGCCTTGATGGCGCTCAAAACGTCCCGTGTGACACTGGTATGAGTGGTTTATATGAACAAGTCCACGTCGCTATTCTGATGACCAACCTGTAGTATATTTGATTTACTTGGTGTTTGCGTGTGTATATCAATAGAAGCGCATGCATGTGCAGCTCAGCTTTAATCGCGGAGGAACGTCAGAACACGTTTGCACCGAATCATGGCCTTGAACTAATCAAAATATGCGCACATTCTAGGTTTTCATTTCCGTCTGGTTAATTTATGATAGCCTGCACCCCAATTTTTTGTGTTCTCTGGTGTAACTAACTCCACTGACCTCGTGCAGATGGGCAAAAAACAACTCGCAGTGCAACAAAACCTTTTCTACCAGAGTGACTCTGAAAGGAAGTGTCAGAGCTTGGAAGGTAAATATGCCTGAATCATCTAACAGGATTGGACAACATATACAAGATGCTAACTTCCAATGTTCTGGTTGCTTTCTGAAGCTGCACATTTATACAATAGTCGCTCAGTCAAGTGCATTTGTGCCAATTTGCTAGGCAATGGTGCGTCTGTGTCTTTCACCCTATGTTACAATTCCTTTTTTGTTTCCAAGGTCTGTTTGGTCGCGAAATAGTAAACAGAGTGAAAATTAGAACTGCCTCATTTGAAATGTTTAGGTACACATACCAGCCACATCCCTATGTAGTTGGCATTTCAACTCAGACATTTGTCAGTGTGTGGCACCAACTTATATATTTACTTATTTCACAATGGTTCAGGCCGGCATGGCCCACGCAGGAGTGGGATAACAAGGAAAACAGTACAGAAATAATCGATAATACTGGCACCACATGCAAATATGTCTGTTTGGCTAGGATGATTTTTAACGAAGAAAAAAAACAGCACCAATAGTTTACAACCTCACTCGTGCCACAAGTAATGTAACAGTTTCAGTGCTTTCGTATTCAACACAACAAATGTTCAAGGGCTTCATCAGAACTGTCTGCCTCGCAACTTTCCTATGTTCTCCTGGAGAAGTTCTGTAAGCCAGTCTGCAGCAAGCAGCTGACCTGTGTACAGGACTGGTTGAAAGCACAGGCTTCCTAGCCAGCATTTCATGTTAGCAAAGAGATGGTAATCAGAGAGAGCTAAGTCGGGTCTGTATGGTGAGTGATTGAACACTTCCCACCGCTTCCTTTGTGGCCCCACGTTGTCATGAAAAGAGACAATGTATGATGACAACATCCTTCTTCGCTTGTTCTGCATTGCCCTCTGTAGGCATTCGAGAGTTACACGTACGATGCCGCTGTGATGGTCGTGCCAGGTCCCATGGATTCCACCAAGAGGACACCATTTCTCTTCCCAAACACAGCAGCCATACACTTCTTGTTGGAGAAGGTTCACTTGAACTTCCTTGCTCTCAGGGAATCAGAATGCTTCCACTGTTGGTGTTGTGCTTTCGTTTCTTCGGTTTTGAAGTGGACCAATGTCTCGTCGCATGTGACTATTCTGCTCAGAAACTCTTTTCCTTCGTCATGGTAGTGCTGAAGAAATGTTAAGGTGGCACATCTTCACAATTTTTTCATGACCAATCAGCATCTTGGCAACCCACTATGCACACATTTTGTGCCACTGGAGTCTCTCTGTGTGCAATAATGGTATGCCATCAATGGTGTATTGAGCTGACTGCAGAATTTCAGGAAATGAATCACTCAGCCCAGAAACTGTGACCCGACCACTTTCCCGAAACACCTGATCCATTCAGTAAAAAAAATCATCGGTTGACACTCACTCCATTCCTGGTGCGTCTGCATTGTAAACATCTCTGCACACTGCTATAATTTCTTAAACTATTGCAGTGCCTTGCTGTCACTTATGAAAGTTGTGCTATACACATTGCTCATTATTCGATGAGTTTCAGCTGCACTGCACCGCTCAGCAGGCAACAATTGAATTACAGTACACACTTCACACTTGGCACTCTATTAGCCGAGGCATGCTTACATGCCTGCTGCGCATCTAGAACAGAGAGCTGCAGCCTCATGAGGTAGACAGCCACACTAGAGGGATTGTACAACACGTGTGTGTGTTGTATCATTAGATTTTAACTGCTCTTTATTTGGTGACCATTCGGACCTTGGCAAAAATAGGCCTCGTATTTTATGAGCTAAAATGTTTCTCTGGAATGTCAACATGCCGAAGCAAACTTCTTCAAGTTACACTCATGCTGATTGTATGTTTATGTCGTATGTTTGTTACATATATGATGCAGTTAATGCTTTAAAGATTTGCATAAATGCATATGGCTCTATCACTCTGCATAAACATCAGCATGAAACTGTTGTGGTCAGCAACATAGCATGCAATATCGTATGTCACTAGTGAATCTTCATGACTACTTAAAAAGTAATAGATGACATAAGCTACGCAGTTACTGCAACTCTAGTTTTGAGGTATGTGTTACTGGAAAGTGTAGACATCCTAGCATGTCGTGCTTACCGTAAAATCCCAAGCAAGCACACCTCCCTAGAGTGAATGATAATTCAACAAGATTTGGAGAGTGGGCCCTTGCTCGGTCATGGATAAAAATTCAAGCTGGAGGCAGAAGAGCCCCTAAGAATAAAGAATGCACACCCGTGCTTTTAATTAAGCACTTTCTTGAATATTCATGCATTCACTGTTTTTATTCGCCCTCGTTGGGCAAATATAAACAGTGAAGATATTGGGAGGGGAGAAGAGGCCGCATATTTGAAATCTCCCGAAGAAGGGAGGGGGTGCTTGCTCTGGGAGGGAGCGCTTACTTGGGATTTTACGGTATTTAGAGCCTCTCCAATGAGTGGTAATAATAAATGATAAGCATTTCATAGTGAACTTCGGCAACTTTGAGCGTATCTATCTAGCTGCCTACGACTTTGTGCTCTCCAGACTGTATCGTTAATGGGATTTATACCAAAATTGGTTTGGCATAACATGACTGTATGACGAACATTAATGACTGGTCATATCATGAAAATCATGACGTGTATGTCTTGTACAACTTGATTTACATGCCACGCTCATGGTGCTCTGACGGCTGTTTCACTAGCTTGATATACTACAAATTTGGTATTGTGTGACGTGACTATGACGAACATAAATGACAAGTGATAATATGAAAAACATGACAAGCATGTGCAACATGACTTGCATAGCTCATGGCGCGCTCGTGGCCATTTCGCTAGCTTTATATACACCAAATTTGGTATTGCATGACGTGATTGTATCCAACATGAATCCTACTGAATCCCTACCAACAAGCTCAGCTTTCTGTCATTCTAAGTTGTAGATTTCAGTAATGTAGTAAACTCTCTCACGATTTCCTGGTACCTATAATCTATCACCCCTTAAGTCGCAGCCATTGCTGCCAGATCAGCCACCTTCAGCACAGGCACTGCAGCTGTTGTCACCACCACCACAGCCTCCATTTCGCCTCGGCCATTGCTGTCATCACAACCAGCATCACCACCACTGGAGGCGCTACCTCAGTCATTCCCAATGATGCCACCTGTGCCACACCCTGACAGTGGTTGGCATGCTTCTAAGGGAAGCTATCAACCAGGTGTGCACTGTTTAGAAATTTAGCTTTCAATTGTATTGATGTTTTGCATGGGTGGCTGAATTGACAAGCCAGCCTACTATACGCTTCTTCAACAGACTCAGACTCATGGCTCGACCTAAGTCGGAGTTAGTTTCAATCAGCCGACTCATGAGTGAGATTGTCAACCAATGGCGCCCTGGTTCTAGGATTATTGACAAAACGCATGCATGCATAGCACAACGAAGGCCTTGGAAGGAGCGCATTCCTTTTTGCATGTTTGTCTCATGGCAGTGTAGCGGCCTCCTTCCACATGGCATCGTGTCTAGAGTTCTTATTTTTTCCCGCTTTTGCACCAGCATTTGATGTGAAGCATGCTAGCGATCGGCAGGGTGCCTTCTCCAGAGGGCGTGAAGAGGGCATGCTTCAGAGAAGCGACTGTTGGCATCTCGTGTTGCTGCGCGGGCTCAGTAGAGGCTGTGATTTGGCATGCTGCTTTCAAATGTGGTTTAAGTGCTCGTTTGTGTCAGCTATGCTCACATGCTTGTGTGGAATCACCTTGTTGTATGTATGATTAAACTATCCAATCTTTTGCCTTTCAGGGTGCAGGTGCCAGTGGCGAGCTGCCGCTTACAGCATCGGCCATCATAAATAAAGAGGTAGGCAGCTATATGTTTTTGCAAATCTTTGTTCGTTGTTGATGCATTAGTACTCATCACTAGAGGCCGGATTTTTAGGCACTTAAAAAGCGCGTTTTAGGCGCCAAAAATAGGCAGGCAAAACACAGTTTTAGGCTTCCAAAATCGTAAATATAGGCACAATAGATTTTTACATAAATTCAAAATATTGCGAACAAAGACGTATGCGACCTGTATTTACGACAGAAAAGCAAGAAATGTTATTGTTCACGATGACACAAAGGCGTCAACAGTTGAACATAACCACGCAATTGTCCTTTTTGCTGCACGGTTCGTAGAACACAGTCTCTTCTTTTATTCTCTATCATGGTGAGCAAAGTCTCCACCGTGGAATCGACACAGTCGTGGATCTCTATTTACGGCATGCACAGAACAGATTAGACCGCTAAAAAACCAGAAGGGAGGGATGCCTCGTATTGGCCGGGTCTAATCGCTTAGGGTCAGTTGCTACTCTGTCGACGAACACCTTTAAAGGGCCCCTCCCCAGGTCTGAGCATTTTGAACTGACAAGTGTTTTGCATGAACTGGGCGCTCACGATCACGTCTGCCAAGATTTCCAACGTTACGCGCCGCGGAAAAATGTGAACTTTCAAAATGAACACCGCTTGCCCTTCTCGCAGGTGCGCGAGCCAAGATGGAGGGGTTGACGTACAACAAAGAATGCTCCTCCGTAGTTATCTGAGCTCTAACGTCGCTAACATCGGCTCCTCTACGTAGACATTGGTGTTCTGACATCGCTCCCAGTAGCACGTGACACTGTGAGAATTATTCGAGGCGACATGTGTAATTTCTGTAATAGGTTGCTTAAATAGATGAATGAAATTGCAATAAGACTGATAACTGGGAAAGTTGGTATGTATCCATATTTTGGTGAAAGTTGAGAGAAATAATAAAACACACAAGCGGAATGTGTTTGAATTTTTATTTTTTTATTTCTTAATCCGAATTACAGCGAGATGTGAGACTAATGTGCCTCCATTTCGTATGCGCTCGTGTTTTCGCCGTTCCCGCGTCGAGCCGGCAGCAGCCCTAACAATGCTTGGAGCGATTTTGGTGCATTGTCCCTAACAACAGTTCCAGCTGTGCGACGCGGTGTGTCGGGGACGCGTTAAGGATACGTGATCCATGCCAGCCTCTCCAAACGTGCGCGCACTGAGAGATCCATCCTAAAGAAATAGGCAGTACACTGCAGAGAACGCCGAAACGACACAACACCACTCGAGTGCACGACCTAGTTTAGGCACGTCATGCAGGGGCGTAGCCAGAAATTTTTTTCGGGGGGGGGGGGGGGGGGGGACCTCCTTGATTTTGGGGGTGGCACCTCCTTGGAATGGTCATTTTTCGCTATGTATGCCATGGCGAAAAAAAATTTTGGGGGAGGGGGGGGGGGGGGCACAGGCCCGTTGTGCCACCTCGTGGCTACGCCACTGACGTCGTGCGCACGTGACCTTGCGTGCGCAAGACGCCTCCTCGCATAATGGTTTCGCGGCTCGTAATGAACCAACTTGAAAAATTATAGTGGTCCAACGCTCTTCATTGGGCACGCATCAACAAACAAAACCAAACCAGCGTGCACATCACATTTTTCGTACTTTTGATCTACACTCTCCTTTCCCCTGACAGCACTCCATGGTTTCGCATTCGTCCGCCACCTTCCCGCGGCTGCACAGAGGGACCTCCTATTTCTTGCCCACTGCCACACCCGTGTCTTCAAGGTGGTTCACTTCCTTGAGGACACTGGAATGGGAAAACGGCTCTAGAAGCCAAACGCCGTGTCCTCGACCATGGACGCCACTCTCCCTCCTTCTTATCTCCTCTTCCCATGTTTATTTCCCTCTCCCCATTCCATAGTATACGTTGATTTGCTCCCATTCAGGGTTGCAGAAACATAGTCTTTTCCGTTCTTGAACCTCTCCTTTAGCCGCTCGCGACATCTCAGCGTGTTGGCGTAGATGGCCGGCGCGTCCCATTTTACGGCTGCTAGAGGTTGTTTTCCGGAAATTGGTTGAACTAGAAGGCTAGTTTGAACCGACTAGTATTCCTAAAGGTCAATGTTCCCTGGTAACATGAATAACGGTCTCAAACTGCACTCGAAAGTGAAATTTGGGGTGAAATAGTGTTCATATAGGCACCCATTTGGAAAAAAAGGCATTTATAGGCACTTATAGGCGTTTAGGCACGATCGCCAAAAATAGGCATTTATAGGCACTATAAAAACACTATAAAAGCCCTTCTTAACGTCTAATTCGTGCTCATATATCAATGTGGCACGATAGGAACGCAAGGAACAAAATAGGCATTTGCCTATAATCCGGTCTCTACTCATCACTATCAGTCCCATTACATTCATCATATGGGCTGAATATGCCATTTACACTACTGCTGCTTGCACTGTGCTTGCACTTACCTGTTATGTGAGCATGTACTGTATTTTCTTGCATAATGATTACATTTCTTTCGTTTTTGGATAATTGACTGATTTAGAGGTGTGATCGTTACAGTGGGTGAAGTTTTGGAACAGGTGGTTTGGAAGTCAAATTGCAGGTTGGAATTGTTATGGTTACACCATGCCATAAACAAATAGGCTGAAGAATGCGTACCTTCATGTCACAGACGCATGTTCAGTTTGCCTTGTATTAAAGGGGCTGTTTAACACCTTTCCAAGTAATCATCGAATGGCTACATTAAATTGACTGTCGGAAAAATTCTTACAATCCGTGAAGTACTAGTGGAGTTACAGAGATTTGTCACACGCTTTACATGCTTTCTCTCTCCTTTTGTATGAGCAAGCGTGCTGAAAGCTACGCAGGTAGGGAGGACAAGGGGGCAAGAAGCTAGGCTCATTGACCAACGTGCGTCATGATCTTTAGCTCTTTCGTTCCTTTTTTCTTCGAACGTGGGGTTTCCTTTTAGCGTGATCGCGAGCGACTGTGCAGGCATGTGGCAGCCTCCCGCCGCAGGAAGACTTTGTGCTTGAGGTGCAGTCAGTTGGGTTTATGGCATCATATTGTCAAGGGAAAACAGCGATTTCTGGTTGACTTTGAGAATGAATTGTGAATTCCAGGCTGCGTGCTGGGCTGTAATGTTTGGCTAAGTGCTCTCAGGAGACTCGACTACCGATCAGCAGTGTTTTCTGACCATGCTTGAAAAGTGTTGGAGGGCCCCTTTAATTATTTCATGAAGAGCACTGTGTATACTTCACCGAAATTGGGAAAAATAATTTCAGCATGTCTAATTCCTGTATATTTGCCATCATCTACGCTTGATAAAAACAATTTACTTGAAAGTGATTTAGTTGAAAGCGACAGCAGACAACCCAGGCCCCTAAAGTGCTCAGCACTTAATATCATCATCAAGGCACTCCAAAAATGAGAGGAAAAAAAGACTTCTCTGGCGCGAGCGTGCCCTCAAAGGCCCCTAAACCACCTCCGATATTTTTTCAAACATTTCAAGTAAACACGTGCACCGTGTGCAGAATGCCGTCACGGTCAACAATGCCACACGTGGCAGCCCTACAAGCCATGGGCGCGCCACAATTTCCAAGAAACAATCCTTTCTCCTCTCCTGGCCCCTCCGCCCTCCTTGTGACGTGTGTGACGTCACGAAGTTGAATCTGTGATGCGGAGCGCAAGTCATGCTGTGATTGGTTGAACCAGGACCTACGCCTTCCGGTTAGTCTGCAAGCAGCTGCCTGCGCTCCTTGTTGTTCGTCGTGTTGTGGTGGCGGCGGCTCCTCATCTCACACGGAGGTGCTCTGGCACGGTGTGTCACCGTACAAATCCATCATGCTGGCGATCCTTTGAAGGCACGCGCAACACACGGTCCATACCGGCACAATTCGTAGGAGCTGGGGCCGGTGCGGCAACAGCGGTTAGCCAACAAGCACGGAATTTTCGGAGTCGCGGCAACCAGAAGTAGACGGTGTTTCAAACAGCACGTCAGCGATGACGTATGCCACGCGAGTTTGGGAGGGGCACTCGGCGAGGAGGGCAAAGCAGTTTTCGGAGAGGAGATCTGTTGAAGGTAGTGAAGGAAAGAGCGAAAGGAGCGATGGCCGCGTTTTGATCATCAAATGCGTCTAACTCCGCTATTACAGCACCGTTTTGAAAAATGCTCCCGGCTATGTGTTCGTTGTACACTTGTGCACAACTTCCCCACCACAATTGAATTTCGACCTCTGGGTGGTTTGGGGCCCTTTTAAATGGCTATGCTCTTTGTGGTTTTGCCTGCATTGATCATCAAGGTGCTTGAAGAACAAGAGGACGAATTCTCTTTGGCACAAGCACGCACTCATATAGCTTTGCTATATCTGATTTTGCCGCTTCTCTTGAAACTTATGGTTTACTTCCACGTTTTTACCCGATATTTTAGCAGTCAGTAGAACGAGTGATTGCACATCTGCCATTCTGAATGTTGTGCTAATGCCACCGATCACAACTTCTGCATGTGCCTTGAGCTGCACTCATATTTTTCTGTGAGCTCCTCTGTTTCAAATCAAAATTGTGAGACCTCTTGGAGCAATAATTTTCAATATTGAAACTTTATGCTTCAAGGCAGTTATGCAAGTAAATTTTAAGTGTAATAGCAACACTTTCAGAGTGAGTGCAACAAAGTTAACTCCCACAGAAAAGGAAAGGATCACAGAAACATTTTTCCAATGCAGGTTCATCTGACAAGCAGCATATTCTTGAAGGAGGAGCAGTGAGCTTGGCTGATATTGCGACAGCAGGACTCCTTATTTTGCAAGGCGGCCACAAAGCTCCTGTGGAGTGTCCTTGAGCTTCAGAACAAGAGCCCCATCGTAGCTCCTTGTTGGGGTTTCGCACATCAGGAGGTCAGACAGGTGCCCCCGAAGAGGGCCCTGATACCAAGAAATTTGGAGGCTGTGGCTAGTGAGTATTGCTTAAAGAGGTACTGACACAAAAATGTTTGTCAGGCATTTTTTTGCTGCAATACATTGCTGATGGCCTATTATTCATAACGCAGCAGATTTGCTTGCTGCAGTATGGGACCGGGCCACCGGGTGCAAAAAAATGCCAGCTAGCGTGTAAAATGGTACTCACAACACTGACGCACTTCCGTGCTGCCTGCGTTGTGTGCTCACATTCTGTTGCTGTCGCATGTGCAGCACGATGTCGTTGCCGTCGTCTTTATCATTGTTGTTTGATGGCACCAACTTTCTTGAAGCTTTCTCACTTTCCACATGTTCACCGCAGGCACGGACACGTGAGCAGTCACCAAATAGCAGCCTGCTAGCACAAGTGTGGCCAAAGGGCAATGGTGACTATGATGTCATTAATCTGGCTGCACCAGCTCTGAGCTCAGCCACAGTGGTGACGTCTCGAAAGTTGGGAGTCACCTTCAGGTCACTTTGTATGATTTTAATGATGCGAGGTGCAGTGTATAGCACTGGATCGGGCACACAAACTTCAATATTCATATAAACTGCCTTCTAAGCTACAATTGCTGTTCAGATTTCGTAGATGATATACGCATGTTCACGGGAATCATCCCGCAGGCTGTCTCAACTATGAAATTTCGTGTCAGTACCCCTTTAATGTATTTTGCTCTACGTGATGGCTTTACATTTTAACTTATAGGTGAACAAATAATCTAAATATTTAAGCAGTGCTTCATGTATTTTCTCATTACTGTTCAGATGGCTCTGCCATCTGTGAAGTGTAGGCCAGCAGGTGTGCATGCGCCTGGCCAGCTAAAGAGATTAAATGCGTCGTTGCCAAAATGTTGAATGATTTAAATAAATGATGAAGATGTACGAATATTTGTCTCATTGGTTTTCTCCAATGTGCCTACATATAACCATATTTTTTCCACCCATTCACAGTCTACTGCACTTTTGAAGCACCATGAAAGCACACACTGCTACATATTCGTATTTCCTACACTCTTCATAAACTGGCATTGCCTTATTAATATGCTCAATCACACGTCACTTATAACCCTTACTACATGTCCATAGGACCCGGAGAATTCGTCGGACCCATATCACCTATATGACCCATGACACCCATAAGGCCCGTGAACCTATATCACCTATATGCCCCATAAATCCCTTATCACCCATATGACCCATAAACCTCGTATCACCCATACGACCCGTATCCAATAACATCGTATGTACGGGTCCTATTTGTATGGGAATTTTCAGTAGGGAGTACGCGCGAGAAACTGTTCGATGCTCAAATCGTGGCCGATCTGTCCGAATTGTTTAAGGCACCGCAGAAAAATGCGACTGCAGAAACCAGCGAAGGCAACCGTTTAGAAGGTCAAGATGAGGAACCTTGGAAGAATGTTGCTCAGGGCCACAGCTGCTCGCGAGAAGCAGAAGAAAGAAATCGTGGAACCGAGAAGAAAGTTAGAAACAACCTCGGAGGATTGCCTGAATAAGCACCTGGAATGCCTTCCTCCGCTCCAAAAGCTTGCGGTTGAAACTGCATTCCGCAAAATCAAAGCAAATGCACCCTGCAGAATCCAGTACAACGCAGAATGGCTGCTCAACTGCGTGCTTGTACGAATCGCCAGCCCACGGGCCTACAAGCTGTTCATAGACCTGAAAATGCTACCACTGCGAACAATGAGCCGGCTGACTCAAATATTGAAGGGCATTCCATGTAAATATGGATTTCAAGTCGTGTGCTTGGAAGCTATACATCGGCAAATGAGCAAGCCGCCTCTGAACAGAGCGTTGGGGACGCTTGTTGTTGATGAAATTAAGGTCAGGCAGTGTTACGAGTTCAACAAGTCTACCTGCAAAGTAGACGGCTTCGTTGACTACGGTGGGATCGTGAAGGAAGGCACAGGTCAGTTAGCCGACTATGCGTTGG
>JALIZH010032541.1:0-62215 GCA_030522465.1 Rhipicephalus appendiculatus
GGACGGACAGACAGACAGACAGACAGACAGACAGACAGACAGACAGACAGACAGACAGACAGACAGACAGAGGGATGGACAGACGGATGGACGGAAGGACGGACAGACGGACGGACGGACAGACGTACGGACAGACGGACGGACGGACGGACACCGGACGGATGTGAGCATGAGACATTAAAGGCTTTCGCCTTAATATCCGGAAATTTCTTGTGTGGCAGACAACGCTGGTGTGCTGATCCCCTACACCTTCTAAAGCAGCACTCGCAAACGGATCATACCCTGTCCGTGTTCGTGCTCGCGGCTTACCTGGTCGTGCTAAAGTTTGCTGTGTGTCGGTGTGCGAACCGTTATACCATCATAGACGTGTGAACACTTCGTTGCGTATACTTTGTGGCTGCTGCTAAATTCTTCAGCATCCTATGTTAGCGTCACGCAGCGGGCATAGCTCATTAAAGGGGAACTCCGGTGCATTTTCGACCATACCGAGATAACGCCGTTTTCAAATAGTATTAACAGTCCTGCAACAGCTAGGGCGGTTAATTTTGCCGAGTCACTCGTCAATAATTTTAAATAAGCAATGAAAAACGAGTCAAAACCGAAACCGAAACGGGGAGCTGCTCCGTGCTCCATGCTGGGTACGCGATGACGTCATGGCGTCACCAAATCCGCTACACGCCACCACGGCGTAAACGTAAACATTGCTCACGTGCCTCTTCTTTCGCGGGAAAAGCAAACTTCCGATGTCTTCCGACGTGGAAACAAGCTGTGCCAGCTCGTCTGAACTAACCAGCGAGGAGTCCAGCGATGAGGAGTGCAGCTACATGAGCGCGGAAGCGTTGCCTCGAAGAAAAAAAGCCCCCCACCTCCCCGAAGGGAATCGTGAGGAAATGCGAATGCATTTCGCGCGCGCTTCACTCCATTTATATATGGTGGTTGTGGTTTGAAGAAGGAAAAGGCGCCTAATTTCTGCAGCCCGGTCGGGAGCACGGCGCAGCGCCTTTCTTTTTTTGCTTTTTTCTTGTTTTTTTAATTTTTTAATTTATTTTTTAAATTTTTTTTCATATATAGCTCCGCCGAGCTCCGCCGCAGACCGCTTTTAGTTAACGCGCACGCTGCGAATTTTTATTGTTCAACAACGCACAGGAGAAATTTCCCACCGGCACCACCTTGGAGGTCAAGATTCATTGCCATATATACGGGGTGGCCAGTGAACGGTTGTGCAGCGCGAGCAGTCGGTTTTTTCAACCAAGAAACTCGCTAGCAGACGCTGCCTGTGTCGGCGTCGCCAGGCGAGAGAGGGAGAGGGGGGAGCGTAGGAGAGGAGAGAGAGGTGGGGTGCGCATGCGCAGTGGGAGTGTGGACGCTGCGGGCAGAGATGCCTAGAGAAGAGAGGGGGGAGCGTAGCAGGGGAGAGAGGAGGGGGAGGCGCATGCGCAGTGAGGGTGTGGTTGCCGCGGGGTGGGGATGCCTAGGGGAGAGAGAGGAGGTTTTTTATCTTTATTTTTTTGAAAGGGTTTGCGCATGCGCAGTAAGGGCGGTCACGCCGTACACCACCACCACCGGATTAAGCTTCGCCATAAGATGCTTCACATCTAACACCTGCCGGCGCGCACACCTCCTCAACCTATCCTCCTACTCCTCCTCCGCGGACAACGCCAACGCCAACGCCGGATGCCTGACATAGCCCGACTATGAAATGCATTCGCATTTAAAATGCCCCCACCTCCCCGAAGGGAATCGTGAGGAAATGCGAATGCATTTCGCGCGCGCTTCACTCCATTTATATATGGTGGCTGTGGTTCGAAGAAGGAAAAGGCGCCTAATTTCTGCAGCCCGGTCGGGAGCACGGCGAAGCGCCGTTTTTTTTCTTTTTTTGTGTGTTTTTTATTTTTTTTTTCTTTTTTATTTTTAAAACTTTTTTTTTCATATATAGCTCCGCCGAGCTCCCGCGATGCGAGCGCCCTCACGCGTCAGAGCGCGCTCCTCCTCTCCACTCACTCTCCGCTACTCCGCCCGCCCCACCTGCTCCGGTTGCTAGGGGCGAGGATAAGCGCGCGCGCCCGCAGCTGTTGCTATGGGAGAGGGAGTGAGAGCGGAGAGATAACACCTGCCGGCGCGCGGACACCTCCTCAACCTATCCTCCTCCCCGCGGACAACGCCGGACAACGCCAACGCTGGATGCCTGACATAGCCCGACTTAGAAATGCATTTACATTTAAAAGCGCGCGCCGCGAGCAAGTGTCCGTCGGGGGGGGGGGACGAGAAAGAAGTACGCCGATACGTCACGTACACAGGGTTGCCCGCATTTGAAGGTATGATTCCGGAATCGGTTACCAATTTTAAAACTCGTTTTCCGAAAAATTAAATTACTTACGGCTGTATAATTTGGCACACATCATCAGGGCACCGAAGAGAACTTATGTTTAAAGTTTTATTTAAATCGGTGAGTATCGAAAAATCGCCGGAGTTCCCCTTTAAGGTTGGATGCAAGTTCGCGACCCTTAACCATTATCTTTCTAGAGAAGGAGTCTCAAACACGCGGCCCGCGGAGCCCTCGGTTGCGGCCCGCGGCCCGCACATGGCTGTCTTCGCCCCGCATTTTTTAATTTTCTGAATAAGCATGTTCGTGAGCTACACATGCACGACTGGTCTAAAACATTGTTTTCGTGAGGCACGCAGTGTGGTCACCTTGTGTGGAAACATCGCAATGAAACAGAAACTATATTTCAGGTTCGGCGTCCAGACTTTAGTCGCTTTGGAGACCGATATCTACGTGATCGAATCCTGGCATCCAATCTCCTTCAGAAATGACCCGTATACGAGTTGAAATGTTTTCTTCCAAATTGAAACGTTCCGACAATTTCTGCAACCCCCCCCCCCCCCCCCCCCGCCGGGTTTTTACTTTCTTGTTTGTTAACTGTCCCGGCCCTTGCGGGACTAAATTGCATGCCTGCGGCCCGCTGGCTCAGGTGAGTTTGAGACCCCTGTTCTAGAGGGTGCACATGAACGAGAAGAAATAAGAAACCTACGTTCTCATGTTAAAAAGCCTATTCCCCTTGGTGGGTGAGCGCCATCAAGTAGAGGACATCATCATCATCATCATCATCAAGAGTGAGCGTGCACACACAGACACAAGAGAGAGAAGTCAAGGCAACACAAATGCCGTCATTTCTGGTGTCTTGACATCTCTCTCTTGTGTCCGTGTTTGCACGCCCAGTATCTTTAACATGAAAAAAATTGAAGGACACTTTGTACATTCCAAAGTGTGTTCGGCGAAAGCGTGTGGCCATTCCACTGACTATGCCATGTCTTTTATCTTTTAGACTATCAGTGGGATAACACACAAACCGAATGTGTGCGTGTCTTCTTTTTTTAATTTTTTACCGCGAATCGTAGCGAGACGCGAGACTAATTTTCCTCCGTTCGCATGCATTAGTGTTTTCTCGCGCTTTGCGCATCGTGCAAACGCCATCCGCGTTCCAGTGCTTAACCCTTTCAGTCCCTGTGATTCCAATTGGAATCATAAATTATGTAGGTCAGTCAGCAAGCATCTGATAAAGATAAAGCTTTGTTCTTCCTCAAGAGCCCGTATTTAGCATCTGCCCTACATGTGGTGTCAACATGGTACATATAATAAAGGCAGGTCACGTCTGAGCGAAGAAATTACAGAAGCGGTCGTGCTGCTCGCGCATTTCGCTGAGGCAGCGTCTTCTTTCACCGTGCAGAGATAGGGCATTAAATTTAGTTCTGTGTCGGAAATTTGAATTTTGGCTATTGGACAATATGCTATCCTATGTAAATAATATTTTATGTAGTAAATGAAGCAAAAATTATGGAATGATTATTAAATAATAATTATTTGTTAAATTAATTGACACGTTAACTACTCTTCTCTGAAAAGTGTGAGCGAATAGTTTTTCAGTTTTTTAGGACTACCACAATCATGCTCATCTCAAAATGTAAGAGCTAGTTGCTTACATTGAAAATATTTAATTCGGGACTGAAAGGGTTAAATTGACGGAGCCTTTGTAAACTTGAAAGTGTAATCCGTGAACGCCTGTGTTCATTGAGACGGCGTCAGTCAGAATGATTGCAAACGCTGGGCACAGCGACGCTACGCAAGCAAAGCGCCTGCGCTGTAGAGTCCGACGCGACCGGCGTCCGTTTGCGCATCCCGGCGGCCACCTGGCTCCGTGCCAGAGCTCGGACAGACGGACGGACGGACAGATGGACGGATGGACTGACGGAGAGACGGACGGACGGACGGACGGACAGACGGACGGACAGACAGACAGACAGACAGACAGACGGACAGACGGACGGACAGACGGACGGACGGACACCGGACGGACGTGAGCATGAGACATTAAAGGCTTTCGCCTTAATACCTAGCGAGTAGCTCAGATCTCTGTTACTCTAATGCGTTTTCTCGCCTGCACTTCTATCGGTGTGAGTCCCGGGACTGCCAGAAGTCATCTGCGAGGTTGTTCCGGGGGAAACCGGTGAACAGCCAGGACATTTGGTTGACAGCCACAGCCACGTAACAGGGAAGTCGTCGCGACAGACATGCTCATTTTGAGAGACGTCATCACCCAGAACCCCCGGAAAACTACCTCGGCGCCGGCGATATCACCGCACTATTGGACCCCACCCACATGGATGTCATGCATTGGCGTCACTGGGGTCCAGTCCCTTCTGGCGCCCTTCTCGATCGACGTATTTCTGCGCCAAGGATGCGTGGACAGAGCTCCCCCATGTGTCATTGCGATAATGACAAAATCGTGAATAAGCAGGGCGATGAATGTGCTACCATTGTTGCCACGGTGTCGTAGCCACATAACGCGAGTTTCCCGACTGAGCCGCCAGCCAAGGGATCATGGAAAAATGACATGGCGTAATCTTGCTTTCGGTAGCTCTGCCTGCTTTCGGTCATTCGTTAGCGGTGAAGGTCATCTTTAGGCACCTGCTGCAACCAAGGCATCTGCCTACCGAAGAGCAGATGGTTACGGTCTTTGCCCAGCAGCCACTGATTCCGGAGCCATCGGCGGGACATGCGTATGGTAAAGATGCGCTGGTGGCTTCCCACGACATCCTAGCTCTGCCTTGGTCAACCGACCAGAGTATAGCGTCCGGTCGCGATGTTTACTCACCAGGGACAACCACGGCCTTCATTGAAGCCCCCTTAGTGTTGCGCGGGCGAAGCCGCCGACGCTCGAGGAGATCGCGGACCAATGTTCCCGTTTCGACCGTTGCAATCAACGCATCCCTCAGAATGGAGAAAACGCTATGGTTGAATTAATAAGAGCGCCTGAAGTTCTGCTTACTTCGTTCGTGGAAAAGGTGGGACGCTGATATTTAGCATGTAACGCATGTGACACGAAAGCTGCTGTGTCGAAGCATATACGGAAATAATCAACTTTGAAATAGTCAGCTATATAGAGTTTGGCAGCGGTGCTTCGAAAGACGCACACGTTAAAGAAATTCATTTGCTTTACAGCCATCGCGGGACAACCGGTGTGGTTTCCGCAGCACCTTGCAGCGGGAAATAGGCTTCTCGAGACCATTGCCGGACAGCCAAGACGTACGATACCAGCCTGCGTGCCTAACCAACCTGCGTGAAGGATCTGCGCAGAGGCAACCGACATAAACGCCACCAGGGAACCGTCTGCGATATATACCTGCAACTGCTCGTCGATCGCTCAGTTCGGCAGTGGTGCTTCGAAAGACGCACACGTTAAAGAAATTCATTTGCTTTACAGGTGAGACTTTTTGTTTCACAAAGCATTTTAGTGTTGTTGGTTTTTCTGTGCACTGCTGCCGAACTCAGCATAAAGTGTTTGTGATGCCAAAGACAGCTGCAAAAGACGCTGGGGGGCGATTATGATAAGGATGCTCTGGATGTGAAAGACCTTCGTGAGTTAGTTAACCCTTTCAGACGCCACCTATGAAGAACTGTCTGTAAATGGGTCAAAACAATACAACATTATTTCAAGGCGCTCAATATACTATTGCAACAAAAATAATGTCATAATATGTTCATTTATGTGTGTTATAGCAACTTATTCTAATTAAGTTGTAATTAAATATCTGTTCATCCTGAAGTCATTCATGCTCTATTTTGGCACAAATAGAATGAAATCTCGTGCTGGAAATATAGCACAAATTTTTTTTTCGTTATGTTCATTTACAGCAAACAAAAAATATGCTTTTAACATGGCTCGTAGGACGCGGCTCATCGAACGACTCGTCGAACGGGGTAGTGCCTTCAGCAATGTGATCATACGCAACAGTACCCTGCGAAATGAAGTTAAATGAAGACAAATTATTATGCAGGAGGTTCAATCTATCCGAAGGTCAATGTATCTCGCTCTCTCTTAGCCCCTAGTTGATACAAGGAGCAAAAACAAGTCATGTACACAATTGTGTACATAGCGTCTCAAAGGGTTAAAGCATTCGAAAATTTCAAGCGAGACTTCAGATCGGACATGAGGCAACTGAAGGACAGCGTATCGTTCTGTACGGACATTTGCAATGACGTAAAGGGCATAGCGGAAAACATCAAACATCTCAGGCAGGAAATGCATGACAATGTGAACGAGAACAAAGCACTGAAAGCAGAAAACGAGAGGCTTGCTCAGAAGTGTGAAGAACTAGAGCAAAAAAACTTGAAGGACACTTTGTACATTCCAATGTGTGTTCGGCGAAATCATGTCGCCATTCCACTGACTATGCCATGTTTTTTTTTCTTTTACACTCTCAGTGGGATAACACACAAAGCGAATGTGTGCGTGTTTTCTTTTTTTAATTTTTTACCGCGAATCGCAGCGAGACGCGAGACTTATCTTCCTCCGTTCGCATGCCTTAGTATTTTCTCGCGCTTTCTGCTTCGTGCAAACGCCATCCGCGTTCCAGCGCTTAAATTGACGGACCCTTTGTAAATTCAAAAGTGTATTCCGCGAATGCCTGCGTCCATTGAGACGGCGTCGGTCAGAATGATTGCAAACGGACAGACGGAAGGACGGACGGACGGACGGACGAACGGACGGGCGCGCGGACCGACGGACGGACGGACGGACGGACAGACAGACAGACAGACAGACAGACAGACAGACAGACAGACGGACGGACGGACGGACGGACGGACGGACGGACGGACGAACGAACAGACGGAGAGACGGACGGACAGATGGACAGACGGACGGACAGACGGACTGACAGATGGACAGACGGACGAACGGATAGACGGAGAGACGGACGGATGGACAGACGGAATGGTGGACGGACGGACGGAAGGACGGGCCGACGGACGGACCCACGGGCGGACGGACGGACGGACACCGGTCGGACGGACACCGGTCGGACGGACGGACAGCGGACGGACACCGGACGGACGGACGCCGGATGGACACCGGACGGACGTGAGCATGAGACAATAAAGGATTTCGCCTTAATATCAGCTGATATCAGCGCCTGAATAATATAGAAGTAAAAATAGTGCCGGTTGGAGACGATCCAGTGGTCGCAATGAAAAAAATTGGTGAAAGTGTGGGCGAGGCTGTAGACGCAGCTGATCTCGACACATGTCACTGGGTACGTAGCTCAAAGCAGGGTGCGCAAAGCATGATTGCTGGTTTTGTGCGACGGAGCAAACGAAATGCGTTCTTGTCAAAATGCAGAAAACAAAAGATAAACAGCTCAGTGCTTGGAAGTTGGGCGAAGACGCCTATTTACGTAAAGGAGAACCTCACGCAGGCTACTAAAGCGCTGCTTTCAGCCGTAATCCAAAAAAAAGAAAGCTGCCAACTGGAAATTTGTCTGGACGAACAGCGGCAAAATTTGTATGTATATATATATATATATATATATATATATATATCGGTATCTGTAAATATCAAGTGCTTTCCTTGTGTTTCTTTCCTTTATTGGTTTTTTCTAACGTAATTACGTATATGCTTACGTTCGTATCTTCATCTCTGTCTACTGTTGTAATTTATATGTTCAGCGCTGCATATTACCGTTTTTATATATTAGTTTTTTCCTTTTTTTTCTTTCACATTTTTTTCTGTTTATTTGGGTATTGCTACCTATCAGCATTTCTCTTTTTTTAATATATCATGGTCTATGTTTTGAAGAAAATAGTAGCACAATAACTATGCGAGCGTAATGGTGTGTAAGTTTTTCTGTTTTCCTGATAAATTGTATCGCAAATGTGATTTTATGTGTTTTTCGTTCAGTGTCAATGAACTACCATTATATAATGTAATATGGTGTGTTAACATGTTTTCGGGTGCAGGGGGCCTCTGTCAGGCTTTGCTCGCCTTTAGCTCCTGTAGCTTTCTTGAAAAAGTATTCAAGATGAAATAAAGCTTTATTCATATAAAGCGAACAAATAATAGCCAAGGAGAGCATAGCGGTCGTTATTCATTGTTTCTATTCGAAGCGTAATAGTTATGAGATAAAAGGCAATGAAAGTGGTAAAAAGCATAGCTCGGCACACTCACTCAGGAGTGCACTCAACTCACACTCACTCACACTCATTTGAACGTGGTGAGTTGAGTATGAGTGAGTACTCATGCGTGTGAGTGGACGTGAGTCTGAACGTGAGTGAGAACTCATGAGTGTGAGTGGTCGTGAGTGTGAACGTGAGTGAGTACTCATGAGTGTGAGTGGACATGAGTGTGAACGTGAGTGATGCGAAGGCTGAAAAAGTTGTGGTGAGTGAGTTTGAGTGAGTACTCCCTTGAAGTGCCGACCTATGGAGCTCGGCACACTCACTCATGAGTGCACTCAACTCACACTCACTCACACTCATTTGAAAGTGGTGAGTTGAGTATGAGTGAGTACTCATGAGTGTGAGTGGAGGTGAGTGTGACCGTGAGTGAGTACTCATGAGTGTGAGTGGAGGTGAGTGTGAACGTGAGTGAGTACTCATGAGTGTGAGTGGACGTGAGTGCCAACGTGAGTGAGTGCGAAGGCTGAAAAAATTGTGGTGAGTGAGCTTGAGTGAGTACTCCCTTAAAGTGCCGACCTATGGTAAAAAGTACCAGCAAGAGGTCGATACCGAATCCACAGCATTCGTATTAAGCTTGTGGTGATTTTTTCAGAGATGGAGTGAGAAAACCTATTTGTGGAAGGATAAGAGATCTATCTCAAAGAACTTAGGTGGCAGCCGTTTCCACGTTCACTGTTTTATGTTGCTTTTGTATGTTTGAAACTGGGAGCGTTAGCAGACGCCACTCTTAGACATGACGGACAACGTGAATGGGTTCCTGGATTCAGTACCTTTCTTTTGCACACACTTCGACTGATTGCGACTGAGTTCAGCGCATCGTCCCGTCGTCACTTGCTTCGTCCGTGTTTTAGATGTGAAGGATCTTATGGCGAAGCTTAATCCGGTGGTGGTGGTGGTGGTGGTGTGCGGCGTGACCACCCTTACTGCGCATGCGCAAACCCTTCAAAAAAAAATAAAAATAAAAACCTCCTCTCCCTCCCTCTCTTCTCTGGGCATCCCTCCCCGCGGCAACCACACCCTCACTGCGCATGCGCCTCCCCTCCTCTGTCCCCTCCTACGCTCCCCCCCCTCTCTCCTCTAAGCATCCCTGCCCGCGGCATTCACACTCCCACTGCGCATGCGCGTCCCCCCCTCTCTCTCTTCTCCTACGCTCCCCCCCCCTCTCTCCTCTAGGCATCCCTGCCCGCGGCGTCCACACTCCCACTGCGCATGCGCGTTCCCTCCTCTCTCTCCTCTCCTACGCTCCACCCCTCCATCGCCTCGCGACGCCGACGCAGGCAGCGTCTGCTAGCGAGTTTCTTGGTTGAATAAACCGACTGCTCGCGCTGCACAACTGTTCACTGGTCACCCCGTATATATGGCAATGGATCATGACCTGCAAGGTGGTGCCGGTGGGAGATTTCTCCTGTGCGTTGTTGAAAAATAAAAATTCGCAGCGTGCGCGTTAACTAAAAGCGGACTGCGGGTCTCTGTGTCCAGTCGGAGTCTTCTGTCTCTCATTGCCCATTAGCAGCGATTGGCATGTTCCAGTAGGAAACACCGCTCCTTCAATGCGTGCTTTGCGCCTCCCCAGTTTTCTCTCCTGCGCAACGCTGCGATGAGCGCCAGCGTCAACGCCGCCGCCATGTAAGCGTTAGCGCCCGGCTGCTTCACATCTACGCATGGTTCCCTTTAGCGGGAGATGGTGTAATTTTTTTGTGCGCTACAAGTTTCTTCATGATTGCAATAAGTAAGCTTGTGTGCAAAATGGCGGTGATCATAAGACGTAGTTATTCTGTAGGTATCATTTAAAGAGGATCTGCAACGTCTACTCTAGTAATCATGGAATGACCAGGAGCAGGGCCAGGAGAAGATTGCTGCATAAATATTTTCCAAGAAGCACTGCTGAAGTTCATCAAGTACAAACGGAAACAAAGGGATTTCTCGAGGACTGAGAGGGGCAGCAACATGCGCCAGCGTGCGTCATGGCGTAGGGTTTCAGGTGACCGCTGGCACGTGGTGGAGACCTGTGGCGGCCGCGACAACTGTGCAGCACAAGGAGTGCTTTTGTTCGGCGGATGTATACGCCTATGGGTGGCGCAGTGGGCGAGTCCATATGGCGCCAGCAGTGTGTAATGCTGCCCTTGGGCACATGCGGGTCCTTCCGATTTCTCGGCTTATTGGTTGAAGACGACTCCGGCCTCTCCGCAGCCGATGTCGCTAAGCGATATCATGCACCGATATGTGCTTCAGAAAGGCGGATACAATGCCTTCTTGAAAGAGAAGTTGTGAACGTCAAACGGATTATTTGTTGCGGTGCCAAGGCCCTCAAACTTCGTTTCTCATCTTCATTTAGTGTAGTATATTTAAAGGGATCCTGAACGACTTACTCGCGTAATAAAATAACCTCAGCATTGAGGTTTCTTGCCTCACGACTGAATTATTGCAAAAAAAAAAAAAACATGGTTGATCCCTCCGTCATAGGAATCGGTATAACACGAAAGTGAAACGTGTCCTTGCAGAAATAGTTGAATGTTTACTGTACATTGATATAAGAAATCTTGCACAGCGTCTATTGGTGTTTGACAATTATAGCACCGTTTAACGTGGATGGGTCTACGTTGACATTTGGTGGCACATCTATATCGCTACAGCTAACGTTCATGATCAATGATTAAACAAACCCTTGTGGTCATAGATGCTTGTGGTAGCTGTACGGTGAGAGCGGAATCAGAGAAAGCGGAGTGACATCATAAGAGCGTCATTGATTGGACGCTCAACTTGGGCTAAGGGTCTAAGGTCGCCTACTCGCGGCATGTTAGAGTTATTGAACACTACTGCCCGACCAGAGGGATACGCAACGCGCGTCGCGTCTTCCCCTTTGGCCAGCTGCGATTTTTCGCGGGGCGAGCATAAGTTGGGAACGCTAAGAACTCGCGCGTCGGAGAGCATGCTATGAGGGAGGCCGACGCTAGCGGTAAGGTCGCCACCTGGCAGTGTGTTAATGCGTTGACAAAATTGCACTTTTCCTATTCGAAACGCGCCGAATGGGACGGACGCGTAGAAACGACGCTTTGAAGAAACAAATTGTGGATTTCACGGGCATAATGTTTTACTTCACTATAGCAAGAGCACTGTAGGAGGACAGTGGTAGATATAAAAGGCGCGTTTGTAAAGCCTGCAAAGTATGTGACCGTGGCGCAGTGGATAGCGTGCCCGGCATCTGTTGTCGCGGACCAAGAGGTCACAGGTTCGACTCCCATTGACGGAACTTTTTTTCTTTGTCTCCTGATCATGTGTATTTTTTTGACGTCATTTCCGTGACGGAAATACGTCACTGAAATCTTGGTGGACCCCGGCATAAAACACTTTCGTGTTAAAAATTACGAATATGTCAAGAACGAGCGGAGTCGGTTCGTCGAACGCTTTAAGCGCCATCTCTCTGCCTATGTCTCCCGACAATAGCACTGGAAGCTACATAGAGAAGGATGACATGGGTTAAAAAAATTGCGTCAGCACGCGTCATAAAACTAGAGCGTGTCTCATGAAAGGCACTCGGTCTCCCCTGGTGTGATTGTGGCGCACGCTACTGTTGCAACTGTGTGTAATCTTAGGATACTATAGGGCAGAGCGTCGGCAAGTATGGTCACACCGTCACAAGAAGCGCATCTGATCCAAACGGCGCTCTTAATTTGTCAGCTATCAGCCAATAGAAGCCATATGCTGTATGAGGAGATGCAGCAGCCGCCCCACCCGCCGAAGAGAGTGAGTACGCGCCCCTGTATGAAGAGAGCGTTCTAGACGAAGTCGGCAACTTCGCGCTCCTCCTGTAAATTCACCTTGCCACGTACAACTTCGAAATTTGGCTGAGTTGTTCACAGCAGCGTCCGCTTTCCGCTGCATATTTTTTCATCATGCTCGAGAAATGGTTCAGGACCCCTCTACACGTTCGGACAGGTGAAGTTTTCTTCGACAATGCAGCAGTCAGTGGCTTGGCGAAGCGGAGACCGCTAGTCGAAACGCTGGCTGTGGTAACATCCTTGTTCAATGTCCTTCCATCCCTTGAAACTGCCATGTTCCCTTGAATTTCTCCCTTGAGGTGCCAACTAAACGCAGAGCCCTGTTTCACTCGACACGCTTCCGCTCGCTGAATGGCAAGGCTTGTAGAAACATTGTCGCGCCTGTCACGGTAACATGCTGAGCCAACAGATTTCGTAGCAGGCTATTACGTTCAACTCATTAGCCAAGTGGAAAAAAAAGGAACGATGAGAAACTTAGACATAGCCGTAATTTTATTTGAATTTTTATGAGTTATTCAAAAAACACCGCTGTTCTACATTTAGTCATCAAGGACGTGTG
Organism: Rhipicephalus appendiculatus; assembly: GCA_030522465.1. Lineage (NCBI taxonomy): Eukaryota > Metazoa > Arthropoda > Arachnida > Ixodida > Ixodidae > Rhipicephalus > Rhipicephalus appendiculatus. The sequence continues at coordinate 12,854 of JALIZH010032541.1, forward strand.
TGAACTGTATGGTTCATTGCAGATGTGTTTGTATCATTTGCAGAAACAGAAGGCTTTGTATGTGTAGGTTCCTGCAAGCCCGCTTTCGTGCTCAGATTAAATATTATAGGAACAAAGCATAAAGAAAAGAATGTATGCAGTTGCACTGAACGCGAAATGTTTAGGAAGCGCGGAGCAGTGACCCACCTGCTCTACGACGACGCTGGCGTCCACGCGCAAGCAAGCGTGCCAAACTTGCGGCCTGCTTGGCATCTGTGGTGGGAAAAAGAAACCATCTGCGGTGCAGTGCCACCCTCTGCCCACCTCATTTTCTCCTCCTCAGCCTCGCTTCCCTTTCCCACCCCCCTTGCTGCAACTTCAGGTATTCTAAACACGGCTAGGGTGCGCGTTCTGTGTTACCCGCCACGGTGGTCTTGTGGTCATGGTGCTCGACTGCTCACCCGCAGGTCGCGGGATCGAATCACGGCCCTGGCGGGCACATTTTCGATGCAGGCAAAAATGCTCGAGGCCCGTGTACTCAGATCTGGGTGCACGTTAAAGAACCCCATGGGGTGGAAATTTCGGGAGCCCTCCACTACGGCGTCTCTCATAATCATATCGTGGTTTTGGGATGTTAACCCCAATCGATGATTATTACGCTTTCTGAATTTTAAATAAACCTGCGATTTCTGAAATCGCAAACTTTAGAATTAACTGAGTTCACTGCACATTGAGTTGCTGCTTTAATATAGAGTACTTCATTAGGATCACGTAGAAATAATAAAAAAAATCCGCCTTCCCGTACTAGGCCTAGTCACTGCCTCTAGCTTCTTTCGTTCGCCTTTTTTCAAGATGAGTGGTGGTAACCAGTGGCGTAGCCAGGAATTTTGTTCGAAGGGGGGGGGGGGCTTGCATGACAGCACTATATATATATATATATATATATATATATATATATATATATATATATATATATATATATATATATATATATATATATATATATATATATGAGAGGTGCGTACTTGCTTCTCCACCATTTTAAATGTTGTCTTAGTTGCATGATGGCGCTGTTACAGCACAAAGTCTGTTAAAAGCTGGTATCTAATAAAATGCACAGTTTTTTGTTTTCCTTTACACTTCTCATCGTTCGCAGCAACTGTCCGGTGAAACGTGCCCGCTTGCCTTCGCGGAGCAAACAATTAAAAGTATTTTACATAGGGCTGCCCAAGTGAACTAACGAAAGTCCATGGAACTCTGGAAACGCAGTACATTCTTTGGGACCCATTCGCAAAAGTCAACGCTGTTTAAGTGGAATTCTAGAACGACCGAAACCTTACATTTCGCGCTTAATTCTACTGACATGACGTTGCTGTATCACACGTTTCCTCAGAAGAAGGCCCCCATAATTTTCCTCTCCAGCTGTTCACCTTGAACAATAGTTCCACCAGGATCTATCGCGCACCGCAATCGTCATGTATTTTTGCATGATTAGTGTAAATAAATCTTACTACTTTGGAATATGAAAGCTTCATGTGGGAATGTTCGTATACTTACGTTACAATCACTTGATCATTTAATTTGAGTCATGTGAAGAAGCCATTTAGAAAACACAAATTTATAACTGAAGATATAAGTTATAAGAGAAAATAATGCACCAGATTTAAACCTGGCTATATTCTTCTTTGCATTCGCATGCTCCTGTTTTTCCGCTCGTGTTTGGAGATCCATCTACATAATTGATCGAGCAGAATTCACTACAAATGTCACAATTATCTTAGTCTCGAGAAGCTAATTGATCAAAATCTGTTGAAAAGGGTGATCGAATCAATTTGTCATGCTGTGTGCGCATGTTTTTTTTACCCGCTATACTTCGCACTGTGAGAATAAGCTCGCCCACGCAATATGCCAGCTTACTATTGAAGAAAACAATACAGAAGAACAGCGTTACGTCTAGCAGACTTACATACATATATGAGCTTTGCCATAGACACAGTGATCAAGCTTACCTTCTGGTAGTGCACATTGTCACGCAATACTACGTAAGTTTGTCTACCTACCAGAGAGTTTTATCCACCTTTCCACCTGGCGTCCCACTAAAAATATACTGCTACACTTTCTTAGAAAGTGCAACTAATAGCATTTATTTGCATGAAAACTAAGCAAGCGTTCACAATGATTGCGAACCTTAATAATGCGTGGTGCATGTATTGCTGAGATGATCTGCCGGTGAGCGAAATTATGACCTGTTTCTCTGACCGCAAACGAGTGACTAGAAGCAGAAGTGAAATGTAATATTTTCTTTGGAATACAGGATGATACCTGATGCTAATTAGAAGACGCGATGTTTTGCGAATGAGCCCCTATCATACTGCTTCATTTCCAGAGTTGTATAGGCATCCATTCACGTGCATTATGAGATATTAACTTTTTACGGAGGACCTTTCCACACTACTTATCACAAAACATTACGCTACTGAGTCACGAGAAAACGTAGCTCACATAGACAGCTGTGGTTCTATGGAATACACATTAAATACAGATTTTTGTTGACCTCGTGATACTCGCATTTATAAAAGACAAAAAATACAAAGCAAACAAAATTTTCAAAGCGCAAGCCACCGCGATGGTACAGTAGTTACTGTGCTCGACTGCTGACGCGAATGATGTGGGTTTCATCCCGGCCGCGGCGGTGGCATTTTTATGGGGACGAAATGCTTGAGGTCACAGTAAGTGCACGAGCCTCCTTGATTTAAGCGCTTGTTTAGGAACTCAAGCGGTAGAAATTTTCGCAGTTCTCCACTACGAAGTGCCTGATAACCATACCGTGGTTCTAGGCGCGTCAAACTCCACAAATTGTTATAATTAGTAGTATTGCAAAACGGCGGGCTAATGAGATCGAAATAACAGCGCGGTAGAAATGCAACAATTCTTGCCAGATCATACATATGTGGCGCTTTTCTTCTCAAAAAAGCCAAGTCAGCTTGAACTGAAACTGACAAAAAAAAAAACGCAATTTTTTGCTACAGAGAGTATGGTCGGCCCAGCTATAACATTTTTTTTCGCCAGTGCGCTCATGTCACCAAAAATTACACCATCTCCCGCTAAAGGGAACCATGTGTAGATGCGAAGCAGCGGGCGCTAACGCTTACACTGGCGGCGGCGTTGACGCTGGCGCTCATCGCAGCGTTGCACAGGAGAGAAACCTGGGGAGGCGCAAAGCACGCAGTGATGGACCGGTTTTTCCTACTGGAACATGCCAATCGCTGCTAATGGGCAATGAGAGGCAGAGGACCCCGATTGGAGACAGAGACCCGCAGTCCGCTTTTAGTAACGCGCACGCTGCGAATTTTTATTGTTCAACAACGCACAGGAGAAATCTCCCGCCAGCACTACTTTGCAGGTCAAGATCCAGTGCCATATATACGGGGTGGCCAGTGAACGGTTGTGCAGCGCGAGCAGTCGGTTTTAAATGCGAAGCATTTCTTAGCGAACTTCGGCGACTTTGAGCGTATCTATCTATCTAGCTATCTATCTATCTAGCTATCTAGCCGCCTACGACGTTGTGCTCTCCTGGCCGTATCGTTAATGGGATTTATACCAAATTTGGTATGGCATAACATGACCGTATTGCGAACATAAATGGCTGGTCATATCATGAAAATCATGAATAGCTTGTCATGAAAAGCATGATTTACCTGCCACGCTCATGGCGCGCTCCCGGCCGTTTGGTTAGCTTGATATACACCAAATTTGGGATAGAGTGACGTGACTGTATGATGAACATAAATGACCAGTGGTAATATGGAAATCATGACTTGTCATGTGCGACATGACTTGCATGCCACGCTCATGGCGCGCTCGCGGCCGTTTCGTTTGCTTGATATACACCAAATTTGGTATTGAGTGACGTGACTGTATGACGAACAAAAATGACCAGTGGTAATGTGTAAATTATGACTTGTCTTGTGCGACATGACTTGCATGCCACGCTCATGGCGCGCTCACGGCCGTTTCGTTAGCTTGGCATACATCAAATTTGGTATTGAGTGACGTGATTGTATGACGAACAAAAATGACCAGTGGTAATATGAAAATCATGACTTGTCATGTGCGACATGACTTGCATGCCACGCTCATGGCGCGCTCGCGGCCGTTTCGTTAGCCTGATATACACCAAATTTGGTATTGAGTGACGTGACTGTATGACGAACATAAATCATCAGTGGTAATATGGAAATCATAACTTGTCATGTGCGACATGACTTGCATGCCACGCTCATGGCGCGCTCGTGGCCGTTTCGTTAGCTTGATATACACCAAATTTGGTATTGCGTGACGTGACTGTATGACGAACATAAATGACAGGTCCTAACATGTAAAACATGACATGCAAATTTTGTAAAGCATGATTTGGCTGCTTCGCATTACATCGGTTCCCACAGTGCGTGGGATCTGCCGGTTTTTTAGATGCGAAGCATCTTATGCTCGGGGCTTTGTCCGTCCCTCCCCCGTCCCCCCGTCCCGCGTCCGGCCACTTTCATGAAGTAGGGAAGCACCCATCATGCGAACCAGAACACTGTAGTAATATGAAGGCCGTCAACCCTACTACAATCATCAGAGTCATGGCCGAGAGCACAGAGAGGCTGCTTAGTAATGGCTAGGCAGGTGGTGTCTGTCGCCCAGGTTGACCCCATTCCTTGAGTCATGGCCGAGAGCACAGAGAGGCTGCTTAGCAATGGCTAGGCAGGTGGTGTGTGTCGCCCAGGTTGACCCCATTCCTTGATCTTGCTTGCATGTATTTGGAGGGGCTTAGTCCGTCCCGCGTCCCACAGCGCATGCGCGTCCCCTCCCCCCTCTTTCTCCTACGCTTACCCCCTTTCTCTCCTCTAGGAGTCCTCTACTCTACGGAGCGGCGCCTGCGTCCCACACCCACAAAAACGCATGCGCGTCCCCTCTCCTACGCTCTCCCCCTCTCTCCTCCAGGAATCCTCTACTCTACGGAGTGGCTCTGGCGTCCCACATCCCCACAGCGCATGCGCGTCCTTTCCCCCCTCTCTTCTCTAGGAATCCTCTAATCTACGGAGCGGCTCCCGCGTCCCACAGCGCATGCACGTCCCCACTCTCTCCTCTCCTACGGTCCCCCTGGTCCTTTCCTCTAGGAATCCTGCACGGAGCGGCGCGCACGACAGGTGCTGTGACAGCTGCATACTCCGCTGGGGGCGCCACGGTAGTTCCGGGGTATGAAAAAGACGGAGAGCGCGCGCCTCATTCTCTCTCCTGTGCAACGCCACGATGAGCGCCCGGACCGCTGCCGTGAAAGGAGAGCGGCGAGGTTCCTCCCGCTCAATCTAATTATCTCCCCACTGCTTCGCATCCACACATGGTTCCCTTTAGCGGGAGACAGGGATTTTTTTTCAATCAAGAAACTCGCTAGCAGACGCTGCCTGCGTCGGCGTTGCGAGGCGAGAGAGGGGGGAGGAGACGCGCATGCGCAATGGGGGGTGTAAACGCCGCCGGAGGGATGCCTAGAGGGGAGAGAGGGGGAGGGGACGCGCATGCGCAGTGTAGGTGCTGACGCCGCTGGGAAGGATGCCCAGAGGAGAGAGAGGGAGAGCGTAGAAGAGAAGGTGCGTGGAGAGGGTTTGCGCATGCGCAGTCAGGGTGGTCACGCCGCACACCACCACCACCACCAGCGGATTAAGCTTCGCCATAAGATGCTTCACATCTAAAAAATTCCCCGTCTCCCGCTAAAGGGAACCATGTGTGGATGCGAAGCAGCGGGGAGATAATTAGCTTGAGCGGGAAGAACATCGTCGCTCTCATTTCACGGCGGTGGTCCGGGCGCTCATCGCGGTGCTCCTGGAGGAGAGAAAGGGGGTGAGCGTAGGAGAGAGGGGCCGAGGGGACGCGCATGCGCTGTGATGGTGTGGGACGCGGGAAGCGGGAAGGAGGGACGGACTAAGCCCACTCCAAACACATGCAAGCAAGATCAAGGAATGGGGTCCACCTGGGCGACAGACACCACCTGCCTAGTCATTGCTAAGCAGCCTCTCTGTGCTCTCGGCCATGACTCTGATGACTGTTGTAGTGGTTAACGGCCTTCATATTACCACAGTGTTCTGGTTCACATAATGGGTGCTTCCCTACTTCATGAAAGTGGCGGGACGCGGGAGGGAGAGACATAGCCCCAAGCATAAGATGCTTCGCATCTAAAAACCGCCAGGCCTGCGCGGAACCGGCAGCACAGTCATAGCGATAGGTGGAAGAACGGCCTTTCTAGAGCCTTTAATTTTAAACAATCTTAGGACTACTACTACGAACACACTTGCATGGTACCCACTACGCCATAAATCATCATAATTTTTGTGCAGTGGGGAAGCGTCTACTATGTCATTATAACACCATGCTTGTGCTTCCGTCGGTGCCGCCTTTTGTTTCATTGGCGTAACGACGATAACTAGACTTGTAGCTCAAGTGGTCCTACCAGGAAAAATGCGTACCATTCTGGACTACCGGCAGCGTTTTGTCGTTCTTGGCATCTTGAGGGCCTTCAGAAAAATGCTTGTTTGTTTGTTTGATTCGTTGTTTCTTTGTTTGTTTGTTCGTTCGTCCATTTATTTATTTGTTTGTTTGTAGCCTGACAAATGTTTGTTTGTCTGTTCTTTCGTTTATTTATTTATTTGTTTGTAGCCTGAAAACTGTTCCAGCTCTGCTTCATCTTCTTCATAGCTCATTTGATTCCATGCCGTTTCGGATCGCTTCTTCTTCAAGGAATGAAGCGGTGCCCAAGATCTTCATTTCAGTTGCCTTCTATTTCAAATATACCGTCTCGGAGTGAAAGAAGGCCATGATATGCAGCGCAAAGGTTGTCGAATGAAAGCAATATAGGAAAGCTACTAGAACCCAAATGAAACAGATTGGACCCGGCCACGTTGGTTGTTTTGGTCTTCTTTGTTGAAGCAGCACTGATTTAATGGATCTGACTCAGTTTGATCCAAGCAGATAAAGGATTTCGCTCATTTTTAAAAATTCAAAACTGCCTTTTTGAGTTCACGTTACGATGAGGAATTGTCCCATTTCGATTACAGTTCGTTTAAAAGAGAAATATACTTTGGCACGTTTTACGCTCCCGTGAAATTTAGCCCTTTTCTGATTTGGTTCTTTAAGAAAAAAAAAACGCTACATATATAGCACAAGACAGACATCATGCTTTGGCCGAAAGAGGGCTGTTCGAAGCACTATCACCGTTAGAAGGAAGTAATTTTGGCAAAGCAGGATTGCTAGTACATTATAGTCGGCTTAGCAGCGTCGTCGATGTTCATTCGCTTCTCGGACAGGGAAAAGAAATTTGGGTGTGTTGAGAAGATTGACCTCGAAAATCTCAGCTCACTGGCAACACTGAATACATCCCTTACAAAAATTCTTATTGAAAAAACATAGAGAAGTTATTGAGCAATGTCAACAGATGACATTGAAAAAACATAACGGATCAATAGAAAAACCGTTGAGGAAGTTGTTGACCACCGTTGAAAATTGGCGCGCGACTTTCAATTGAAAAACCATAAAGCAAATCAATATAATCAATGCTGATTTATCGTTTAGAGGAAATGAACTGACAATTGCGAATACATAGCGAATCAATGAAAATACCGTTGAGGAGGCAGTTGTTGACCAGTATTGAAAATTGGCCCGCAACTTTCAATTGAAAGACCATAAAGCAAATCAATATAATCAATATTGATTTATCGTTGAGAGGAAATGAACTGACAATTGCGAATACATTGCGGATAAATGAAAACACCGTTGAGGCAGTTGTTGACCAGTATTGAAAATTGGCCCGCGACTTTCAATTGAAAAGCCATCAAGCAAATCAATATTGAGTTTTCGTTTAAAAAATGGTGAATGCCAAATTGACGTATTGTTGAGAGTGTTTTCACTTTCAACAGTGAAGGGTTATTGAAACATGGCTGAAACTACGAGCCTAACTGATATTATTCTTGCTTCGGGAGAATGGCCAAACATAAATGCAAGCACATGTGTACAGCAAGCCTAACTCAATAACCTTGGGCCTGCAGTACAGAAGTGCCCACATTTACATTTGCCCATTCTTTCAAAGCAACAATAATGTGAATTAGGCAACATGGCTTCAGATTAGTGCCAGCGGGAATAAAACCTTTCAACATAATTAATGGTTACACTGCTTGTTTTCACACAGCGTAAGGTGCAGAAAAGATTATGTTAAAAGATTACTGAAGTCTTTGTATTATATCTTCAAAGTCCATCGAAGCCAATACTAACACCAGTCTCCTCTACAGATATTCATACAGAACATAATTTAGCACTGTACATGCCTCCCTCTACCCATTGAGGTAGTGTATGGAAGGTGCAAACACCTGTGAGTTAACGACACCTTTCTTACACTCGAGGTTACAACACCAATGCACAGGCAAAGCAGCAACACATGAACATCGCCATGAACTTTTATTCTACTCAACTAGCATGTTTTAATGTGTACTAGCCGAGTTTCGGTGAAACTTGGCAAAAAATACAAGAAAACACAATTTTCTAAGTAAAATATTTATTTTTTAGCAAGCAATTTTTGTTCAAATTTTTAAATATTTGCAGTTTGACATGGCAGAGTACTTCTCACTAATGTGCAAACCGCATCCAATATGACAAAATGATTTGAACACTATAGAAAGCACCATTTGAATAAATAAAAATAAAATCTTAGGTGACTAGACGTGCAAGAAACTAAAAATAGCATAACGCTGCAGGCGGGGCACGCCACTATGGGATGAAATGTACAGGAGTGAACAGGATTCATACTGGTTTTGAAGTCCAAATTGAAGAATTTTCAGGGATTCCTATTGAAGATTTTTGGAGGACACAAAGAAGCATCCCTCATACCAATTTTCTGCTCTAACAAAGTTTCCAAAACAATAAGGGCAGCTTTATGCATTCAAAGTACGAAACTTCGATTCAACCAATAAAAACCTAGAGGCAGTGAAGCCAAGGAAGGTATAGGGGACATTATTTGTAGGTTTCCACTGTAGAGCAGTGAGTATGACACGAATGGAAATGAATTAAAGTGGATGAAAAACCAACTTGCCGCTGGTAGGTACTAAATCTACAACCTTGGGAAATGCTTCCGATGCTCTACCTGATCACAGCAGTTCCTAACGTGCACAAAACTTCACGGCATTACGCAGCTACTAGACATCTTTCATATTAGATAAGTCATTTTGTTCAGTTCCCACCTTTCACTTTTTCAGTATTTAGGAAACTGTTGTTTTATGAAAGTGACGTACATACGACGCTTCTACTTTTCCGGATTACTGACCGGCTAAACAATGAAATGGCAATGACCGCTTCAAAATTTTTTCTCCATTTTCACAATTTCGTTGAATACATGTTTACAGTCGTCACGCTTCTCCTGTTTTTGAAGTTTGATAGGGATTGAGTCAAATGTGAATTGGACTTCTGCCAGTAGAGCAAGCAACTTAGCAAATACTCTCTAGGTATAAAGTCAAGGTCTTCATATACACAAAAGAGGAATAGAAAGCATTACATGGTAGCCAATCACTAAGCCTGTGCAGCAATGCCTGCAGCTTTAGTCTGAAGTACTTGCTTTCCAGCACAGAGCATAAGCTCTTTTTTTCAAGTTTGCCTGCATAAGACAGTGAATGTTTGTTGAGCTAGAAGATCTATCACACGACCGAGACCTAGCCACAGAATGGGAGAAATCAGCACAAGTGCTGGAAGCGAAGTCGAGTCCTAAGAAGCCAAGTCGAGAGAAAGGGGGGAGAAGGCAGACCAGCAGGTGCGGAATTGAAATGAACGATAGGTCTACCGATGATGCAAGCAGGGGAAACACAGTAGCAAAGACATCACTGAGCACGACATGTTTCCTCAGTTTGCTGGACGAATGTTTACCGACCATAGAAAGCAAGTAGTATAGTCAATATTAGATACCACATGCCAAGAAATTCCAAAGGTTTTCAAGGAAAGAAACCAATTCCAGGTTTCTCAAGCGCCCTGAAAATGTACTCTCCAATTTCAAGGGTTTTCAATCGTTTAGAGGACCTTGTCACATTTATGTGACAAGGAAAATAACGCAAAAGAAGAGGAAGAAGACGAACAGGACATGACGTTGAATTAGGACACCAGCGGAAAAGGAAGACGAGGTGTAAGATATAAAAAGAGATGGTGACGTGGACAAGGGGGGCTCGGGAGTGTTCGAAGGTGAACGCGTGTGCTGGGTACGAGCGTCACCGGCCTGTGTTCCGGGCGCTCGAGCTCCGACGTCCTACCGCAACGCACCGTAGCCACCGCCTGTGTGAGGACGCATCCAGGGACCGGGTGAAAAGACCAGCAACGCCCAAGGAGCGCCAACGGCTCTTGTACCGTGCGCTCCAACCTACGGCACCGCTCCGTAGGCCTCAACCGAGCCTATCCCCGTGGGATGCGGGCCCCCTCCAGAACCAGCGACGCCCCAGGTCAATGAACCACGAGCCGATCAGCCTTCGCCGCCACGCCAACACGTGTCCTACAAGGCAAGTCAGCCCCATCGACTCGGACGCCGATGGCCAGGCCAGTGCCACCGCAACGCTTTCTCGCCTCGTCACGTATCGGCGACAAACGCCGTGAGTGCTGAAAGCGAAGAACGCTTTGAAATAACTAACGACTTACGTTATCTTTTCTTTTCTTATTTTTTTTCTGCGGGGGGGGGGGGATAACTTGGTTATAACGGCGTCCAATTTAGTGGTTCTTCTTCATGTTAGCAGTGGTTTTTGTTTGTTGGTTGTGTGTGCTTTCTATTAGAGGATAATTAAAAAATGTCTGTTTATAACGCTGCCGTCGCGTCTATTCTTTCCCGTCGACCGGTGTCCGGAGATCCGTGACAGACCTGCATGCACACTCAGTAAGGAGCAGATCACAATTTAATGTGGAGTGTGTGCGCTATGAATACCACCAAACTACATGATTGCCTAAGCTTTATCAGGAGCTCACTTAATGTAACTGTGCATAAACATAAACATTACAATATTGCAACCCTTGACTAGTGAATGCAATTGGTGTTAAATTAGCATAATGTGATCCTTCATTTACTTGCACATTATAAAACCACAGTCATTCACTGTTAGTTGCACCATCCATCTTCGGCTGTTCGGGCGACTTCGGTTCCCTCGACAGAAGAGGTGCCAGGGTGTTCTTTACATTCGTCCCGGGCGGTTTACGACAGATGAAGCCTGCGAAAGAAGGACAGGGCACTTATAACTAAAACTTCCACAAGAAAAATATAATATAGTATGCACAGGTCATAATGAAATTCTTTCATTAGTTCTGTGTGGGTGTAGCTGCAGTAAAGGCTGGGACCGAGCTTGTTGGTATCGTGATATTGTGAAAGCAGTGAGCACACGAAGACAAGGACAGAGAAAAAAATGACACACAGAGCACTACTTCCAACTAATATTGATTGCAACAAAGAAATATATCCAGCGAAAAAATGAACAAACACAGGAAACCGTGAAGGAGACAGGAAAGCAGCTAGACAACCAAACGTAGTCAAGCCGTTTTCCTGTCTTCTTAGCCGTTTCCTATGTTCATTAATTTTTTGGCGAATTATATTTCCTTCATGCAATGCACCAACTAGCCCAACGACGAGTGTTATTAGAACATTTATTGCAACACAAGCACGCCATATATATGCAGTTTCTTTGCTCATCTCGTGGTACCACGCATGCTCAAGAACAAGACTCACATTGTTTCTTCGCTAAAGATTCGTTGCTGTTTCTGTGCGCAGTTGATGCCTTTAATCTTTAGCGACAACTGTGTTCTTGAGCACGCATGTTACCACGACATGAGCGAAGAAACTGCACATATGTATTGTCATAAATATTAGATGAAAGTAGTGCTATGTGCGTCATTTTTTTCACTCTCCTTGTCTTCACGCACTCACTGCTTTCAAAATAACTGCAGTGCATCACCAGCATTGTGCATTCCTCAGTAAAGAATGCAAAAGAGGGCAAGAACAAAAACATTGTCATTTTAGCTGCAACATATTTTCCAGCTATACATATAACAGAAATCAAAAGAGACACGGCAGAGCTCTTGCCTTCAACTGGTGAAATTCATTCACAAATGCAAGTTATCCCCTATGGGCTAACAAATGCTCCAACAAGTGTGCTAGAAATAAACATGCAAGCAGGTCAGCAAAAACTTTCACTGACAACAGAAGTCAGTCGGTAAGGTTCTTAGTAAAATATGCCACTTCTCGCCCTGCGGGTTCACAAATGATGCAATTACATTTTTCAACCAGCCATGAAACTGCAGCAATCTTCTTGCCAATCTGTCAAGTGAGCAGTCAGAGCCCACATGTCCAGTTAAAAACATGGGTTACATTTTTAATTTTAACAGTCCACCAATAGGATGCATTGCTCAGTGATTTTACTTGCACATACAGTGGCTTCCTTGCACGTGTCATTGTTTAAATTTCGTCAGCTGAATCCAGTGCTCTCTGGCAGTTGAGCTACCAAAAAGACTGAGCTGCCTCTGCCCTTCACTCTTCCCTTTTCTGTTCAGCAAACTAGCCCAACTATTATTTAACTTTGCCTACTGAGTAACAATATGTTTAGTAAGAAAAGTTACAAAAGCTACAAGGCATTTTGTTGGAGTCACGTGCTCTGTGACGTCAACAGGCAGAAAAAAGAGTGTTCCACACTCGCCGTCATGGCTACTAGTGTCACTGACTGACGCTCCCATGTTTAATGCACATATATAGCCCATAAAGTGGACGGGGGGATGGCCGCCACAGTAGCTCAGTTGGCAGAGCATCAGACGCATTATTCAAAGGTTGCAGGTTCAGTCCCTGCCCGCGGCAAGTTATCCTTTCGTCCACCTTTCTTTCTTCACATTAACATTACATTTACTACTAATAACATCCCCTTACTACTAATAACTTTCCTTGGCATTATTGTCTGTTAGTTCTCATTAATGTCGTGTCTAACAAACAAAAGCAAACCCTTAAAATTTACACTTCTTAAAGACTTCAAGGCATTTTAAATAATTTTGTCACTTTACCCAAGTGAGATGCGAATAGCAGTAGAAAATTCGTATTGTGCAGCATATTTTTATTGCTCCTAAATGAAATTCTACCACGTCACAAGAATTAAGGGTAGCTTCATTTTATTTGTATTGTAAACACTAAAATGCTGGTAAGTGCATTTTGCATGTCATAATTATTGTTCATAAGCTTCTCTACAAAAAAAAATGTAATACCACTGCTGACAGCAAAGTGTGTTTTCAAGCTTAGGACATCATTTTACTTTGGTTTTAGTGCAGTTGTGCAAGCTGGTTACAATAAAGCCTGCAGAATAAACACAACAGCTTTAAGGAACGTTATGTCTTAAAAATGGCATATCCACTGTGGGATATATTTGCGAGAATATTAATCTTTTTTGATAACTATAAACCCACACTTACTAACAAGCAGTCTACAACAGCCAAATGCTCCTTTAAAGTAAGAAATCACAAAAGAGTTGAACAGTTTCACAGTGGGATTCTAAGATACATGTCGCGGTTTGTAAGAAGCAAAAGATAACAGACACCAAACGCCAACTCAGAGCTGTTTGATTTAGTCAGCATGTTGAAAAATGTTATAACATGTTTTCATTAACTAAGTAGCGAAGGTGATTGATGGTGTTTTATAAATGGCCAAGGTGCTTAGCGGCAAACAAGCACCAAACATCAAATGTAAATATAAGGGCACCACCAATCACACAAGTGGACACTGAATAACTCATCTAGCATACAATATAGTATTATCGCAGTGAAGGTTTTAATGGCAGACAGGACAATGTTAACCACCAAACTAAACATTAGCAGAACAATGTAAAAATGAATATGGAAGTTACTGGGCATTACAGTGCAAGGAGCGTGCATGCAAAGATTTGCTTCATAAAGACAGATTCACAATAAATGCAGAAATGAAGTATGGTGAAGATCTAGAGGCACACTGTATGCAAGTCTGGCGAGAAGATAGTCATCATGTCATCAATAGACATGGCAGCAAGAGTATCATTACTCAACGATAAGACACTTGATGTGTCCCTTGTTTCCTTTCCTCTGTGAAAATTACTTTTTGAAACTGGAATATGTGGCAGGGTTTTACTAATAACCTCCAACCGGTAGTCAGCACTCTGTCCGTGCTCCACCAGTCTTGCTCTTCATTAATTTTTTGTGCTGTTTCACACATAAAGGTAAAGAATAATACTTGGATGCCATAGTCCGCTGCCAGTTCATTTGTGCAACTTGGTTAGGGGCACATACAATGCCCAAGACGGCACCACCCCACTGCACAAGCATGCATACCTTACAACTTTTACCAAGGCTTTACTTCATCGTGAAACTCTGAAAACCACTTTAATTCTGCCGTACATAGACTTTTGCTCAGTCAGACATCTTGCTATGGCGCAGTGCAGGTAGTTGACACTTCATTTCTGAATATTAGTCTTGATCTAAGGTGTCTCTTCTATAATCTTTACAACTCAAAGTATCCAGTACATTGTACCAAAAACATGTACTACACGGCCAAGTGGAACATGTATATGACGTGCACTTGCTATTACGTGTTTCCTGTATTGGAGTTGCTCACAATATGGGTGGAATAAGTTTATCATTTGAAAAAATCTTATATGTCTATTTGCAGTGATGGAAACAAATGCGTACCATTTAATATGGCCTTGTCCAGACTTGCAGGAAGAATGCTCCCCTCTTTTACAGCAAGTTGTCCACCACTTCAGTCCCTTGAACAGCCGTCTGTGCTGGGAACATGCATAACAGATACCACAAAAAGTTCCATAAATTTGCGCACAAAAGAGGCCTTACAGTACACAAGTAGTAAATATTAAACACGATGGCTTGACATAAGCATATGTTTATACACCAATATTGTCCTCGAAAATGGGCCCAGTATGCATTAAGAACAAGTATTAGAGGAGTAATGGCTCACTGCAAACCATTGTAATAATGCATTAGGTGTTGAACTTTCCTGCCCTTGTGTAACAAAAAAGGATGAAATATACAGCTTGCCATACAGGTCAATTGAACACAAGAAACCTTCAGCAGCACGCCCTAATAAATGAATACATTTTAGATGTATTCATTTATTAGGGTGCTGCTGAAGTTTTCTTCAGCAGATGATCATAGATGATCTATGATAAATGTGCAATTTCTGTTCAATTTAATGAGCCCTTGATTCAACCCCCTTTTGTTCTTTCATAGCGAGGGCCTCGTGCCAGCAAGCTTGATGCCCTCAGGTAGCATTTGAGCGTGTATTGGTCAGCTACCAGTTCGCAAAGAGATCCCGGGCTACGTGATACCAGCATGGCTGTGAATGCTGGTGTGGCACTGCCGGGATTACACACACAGAGGTGCCCACTGGGTGGATGAGAGAGCGACTTTGTGGTAGCTAAAGCGATGGAGTATCAGATGCAATACTTTGTTGTAGGTTCAGGCCCTGGCAGCAGTATGTTGTGTTTTTGTCCACATTAATTCCTCTTAATTTATGTCATAATTACAACACTACATTTAAAAACTACGAATGATCTCCCCTATGCCTCCCTTGGATTCATCAGGTTGTGTCTAACAAAGAAAATAAGCCCTTGATTTATTCCCTTTCTTTTGTTTGTTCAATTTCTCAGTGCTTTAAGCACGCCAGAGCACAAATCGCATACCGCGTTCTCTGATAGCTAGATAAACAAAAGCAGCATTGTTGCCACTTTCATGGAATCCTACACCTTAGTACTGAATCGTGCAAATAACAGCCCCATTTAAATTTCTCCTTCTTTATCAAAGCACCAAGGAAAACAAAAACTGTACAGTACAACACAATCAAGTAGTGTTTCAATGCACCAGCACAGCCTAAACCATTTGGGATAAGAAGCTGTTGCAACAGTGCTACTTCACTGTTACAAGAATTTGTGTTTGAACAGAAAGAAAATATGAAATGACAAGATAAATGTCTGGCCCAATTTTTTTTCAAATACAGCAACAAGCAGAGCATGCGCTTGCTTAATAAGCGTAACTTCAACTGACACTAACCATCAATAACTTGTTAACTACTTTTAATTACTGACTTGAGTACAACTATACCAAGTTTTTTTTCAAATGTCGTCACGTCCTCGTCATGTGTAGTTCAGAGGCGCCACGTTGCCGGCACGCCGGGCGCTCCTAGCTCCGACATAACCCATAAAATTCGAAGTTGAACATCTCGGATTACATGCAACGTTCATGATTTCAAAGAAAAAAAAGGTTGGCATGCCATAACCTGGCACGCACTATATCGGTCTAACATCAACCACTTCCCTCATGTCATTAATTAAAAAAGTGGAGAAACGATTAGCTGCGTCAATGTAACTTTGCTTGCGGCAAAGAATTTCCGCCTCGACTTAAGAGTTCCTGCGCGAAAATGGCTCCTTGAAATGGTAAGTTTTCGCTCTGTAAGTCATGGCGAAAAAAAATTTCGATGGGGGCACGGGCCCGGTGTGCCACCCCTGGCTAAGCCACTGTATGTGTGGTACTTCCTGTTACTACTTGTATCTACAGCGCGATTCACACAAATGCACGGCTTCCAGTGGACTTCTTGTACACATCTAAGTGCTACGAGCAGCGACCTTGCACAGCCAGATTATTATATTATCCAATGCACAATTGTGCTAATTATTTGCAAAAGCAACGCAGCACGGAATACGGCAATGCAACCTGAGGCATGCTCTGAGCAGCGTAGCGTATGCATGACAGCATTGTGTTATTCCATCTGCGTCCCCGTCTACCTTTGCACGTTAGTTCATTATACCCATGCTTATTGAACTATAACGTCAAGTGCATGTGGAACTAGTACGTTTAGAAGCAGACCCACTTTTACGGCGACAAGACATTGTACAAGCCGCTTCAGGCGACGATCTCGCACTGTACACAACCAAGGAATAACGGCTCAGCAACACAAGGCTTGCATGACAAGAGCACAGAATCGCTAATGGAGAGTGCATTCGTCGGCTTGTTTACAGCTGCAATCAACGCATACGGCAACACACCCGGCAAAGCACAGAAAGCAAAGATGTTAGCGCAATGCATACTTCCGTATCAGGCCCTTTATCTTGCACAGCGGGGTAACTCGCCGCCCGAGCACTCTTCCCTGCATAAAAGTCGTCACGCACTAATGTAACTCAGTTACCCGATTTGACAACAATCTTGAACTCACCGAAGTGTGGTATCCGCTGGTGTGAGTCCTGTGAGTCTCGTCAAAAGGCGCGCTTGCGATCCCGTTCAGACAAAGCTGCGCCCGCTGCACGTCCGTTGTTTGGGCCCACGACGACGCATCGCCGCCGTAGATTCCGTGTCAAACAGCAACCCGAACCACCCGTACGCACCGACACGCAATGTAAGCAGTACTACGTGTCCATTCAACGACGATAACCACGCGTAATGTTGATAAACACGGTAAAAGTACGTACGCGAAGCAAACTTTGTTCGCAGCGAGAGCGTTCGAGTCCGGGCAGGCCTAAAACGTCACCGCGCCGACTGCGCTTGCGCGCTCTCCGGTTTGAACTGATTGGCTCTCGCTCAGCGGGCGCGCGATTTGAACTGCGTTGGCCTGGCTTAGCCTGGCAGCGCTCTCCTCCGTCCTTCGGCTACACCTTTCTGTTATGGCTAGAGTACAGTTCTCCTACAGTGGCGTTATCGCAAACCGAAATGAGTTTTTTGGAGGCGGGGTAGACAGATGCCATGACAGATGCTCTTTGGCTTTTGTGTTTTGTTTTAGATGCGAAGCAGCTCTTTGACTAGCCTGTGTAACGCTGTCCCTCCGTGCGTCCGTACGAACGCGCCGCAACGCGCTCCCCCTCGCCGCAGGTGTTGGAGTGGTGCCAAGTAGGTCACGGCGTTGACGTCACGCTCCCCTCGGAGTGCACGCTGACGTCACTCTCTCCCTCGCCTGTCGCGCGCTCGCCGCAGCGCCCGCAGCTGCCGCCTCGTCCGTTCGCCCGCAACACCTGCCGCTACCGCCTCTCGCTACACCGCCGACTCGTCGGTTCACGCGCAAAAAATTAACATCATCTTCCCAAAGGGAACCCTGATGGGATGCGAAGCAGCAGCGTTGCGCACGGGTGGCGTCACGGGTTGAACGGCGCTAACGCAGTTGCTGCGGTGAGCGCTGGAAGATTCCTTTGAAGCGCTGGCTGGCGTAGGTCTTGTCGTTTCTTCAGAGTGGACACGGGCGCTGGACCGGAGCTGGCGCGTTAGCGCCGTTCAACCCGTGACGCCACCCGTGCGCAACGCTGCTGCTTCGCATCCCATCAGGGGTTCCCTTTGGGAAGAGGATGTTAATTTTTTGTTATACCTTGTTGCTGCCTATCTAGTGTTAAGACGTTAAAACTGTTTACCGATCGCTGTTTTTTTTTAACGTTTCTTCTTGCCTTCGCGCATGTTGGCAAGATTTGCACGTGGCGGCGATGGCGCAGTTCATTTGGGTCACGCCATTTTGTTTTCTTTTTATGCTTCTTCTAATAAACCTTCTAGTTGCGAGTAAGCGTTGTGTCCACTTCGTCCTGTCCTTTGGGCTGCTTTAAATAGTATGGAACCATACCAACGACCCAGCTATCGACCATGCTCGAGTCTATTCACGGCCTCTTAGATCGCGCCGACGTGCAATCTCGGAGGCCATGCCTTGTTCCCCACTTCTTTCTCGCACGCGCGCCTTTCGTACGATCGGGCGTCAGAAACCGCGTCAGCTCGGTTCTTAATACTACTACTGCGCTTTTGTTGTTTAAACATATGCAGCATCTGTACACGAGGGGTGCGTTTTAATTACTGCTAGCAGTAACAACTGTTGTCCTTACGGCTGGCTAAAAGTGTGCGTCCATGCGTGTGTGAAACAAAGGCACGTAGGAAACCCGCACCTTTTGACAACAAGTGTTCGCAGTGCCAGTTAATACCTCTTCGTATTGAGCAACGAATAAATTTCACCATCAATTCCTCGCCCTTAGTCGCCCTAAGCGTGACGCATTGATAATGATTCAGCTGTAACTTCTTTCGTATTGATGTACTTTGTTAACCTTAATTGATATATTTCAAGTGGTACACGTAAGAAAGTTCGTATACATACTATGAATTTCAAATCTCCCGCTGAAACATTATTTAAAAGTACACTGCATGTCGTCGTAATAAAAGCAGGAGAAAACTTTTATAGAAGGGCAACAGCTAATCGAAAAATATGGTTTAACAAACTTCGTTTCTGGGAAAGTTCGTTTACATTTGAATAGAAAGCCAATACAGTGAAACCTCGGTGATACGAACACAGCTCATACGAATTTCGGGGTGATACGAATTTTGCTTTGGTCCCGGCCAAGGCCCATTGGCCTGCTATGTAATGGAGTACGGTTGTTACGAACCGATTTTCACCCCAGGACGTTTGATACGAACGTACGCTACCGCCCAGGTACGAAGAGGTGCTGTCCTCGCTGTCGCGGAAGACGCGCCAAGCACGTGCGAGCGCGGCAACGCAAGAGCGGGCATGCGCGCCGCACCGCCAAATCGTCAGAATCACGGTCACACTGTAAGAAAAAAATTTTTTTTTTCTTACGGTCAGAATAAACCTTCAGACACGCGTCACGGCCTCCGGGATTGTGTGCGCGAATCTTTGAGGCTCTAATGTGCCTCCGTGTGCCTTCGCGTTTAGATTACAGAGGGCATTGGCACCATGCTTTTTTTTTCTAACGCGTCGACGCGGGCTGCTGTCGTTGTAGTGTGTTTACACGTGCCTGCCTCGTGCATCAGACATCCTATGAAAGATGGACGAGGACCGAAAGAAGGCGAGGACTGTCTTGGCGAAGGAGTCAGGCCTCAAAATGTCAACATGCGCGACTGTTGAGGTCGTATTTGTGCGAGCACGGCCGTAAGTCTCCCAAAAAAACATCCCCAACACTTTCGCGATAACAAAATCATAACATAGTACCATGGTTCTGTAATCTTGTGGCCTTGATCTATCGCGTCAAAGCACTTCTTCCGTTTCTTTCACCGCAGCACTTCTCTGTCATGCGAAAAAGCACACTAAAATTTCGAAGGGGCTACTGCTGTCGCGGGTCACAACGCACCTGGTTCATTAATTAAACACGCGCGGACGGACCGTATATTTACGAGTACTGACGTGATTGCGGACATTTAAAAACTTAACTGACAATCATTCAGAGTTCTTCTTTAGGTTGCTGCGGCCCTGAAAAACAATAAATGAAAATGTACGCGAGCTTTCTTTTGTCGCAAGCTAATTTTTTATGCTTTCTGGTGATACGAATTTCGGATTATACGAATATTTTTGGTGGTCCCCTGAGATTCGTATCACCGAGGTTTCACTGTATACTGAATAGTAACCGCAATAAAAATACTGAATTCTTCTACTTATGTCTTGAAAAAAAAAAAGCTGTTGTCCTGTGTTCAATGTGATTGTTGTTCCGCTTCGAAGTTGCGCTTTGCAGTTTTCCACGAAATACGTTGCCCTTGGCATCAGGGGCGTAGCCAGAAATTTTTTTCGGGAGGGGGGGGGGGGGGGGCACCTTCTTGATTTCGGAAGGGGCACCTGCCTGAAATGGTCATTTTTCGCTCTGCATGCCATGGCGAAAAAAAATTTCGGGGGGCACGTGCCCGGTGTGCCACGCACTGGCTACGCCACTGCTTGGCATTGAAGAAACAAAGGCGGAACGGGCACACAGTGCTTGCAAGGATTTCATTCTCTTTTGCGAGTTACTGTGTTCGTTAAGTATCCGATCTATAAATACAAGACAATATTTACAAGTTTCCGATGGGTTTTTGTAGCATCTTTGCTCCCAGAGAAGTCAGAGTCAAAGAACCCGCGCATACACAAAAACTGTTCTCGGAGTGGTAAATAACGATGAAAGAGAACGACACGGACACCATCGGCGTACATGACCAAAGGGGGAGGGGGGGCTGTTCAACACCCCCCAGAATTATTTACCGTTGCATCCGTATATAAACACACGCATGACAAGGCTCCCCCCCCCCCCCCGAAAAAAAAAAAACTTACGCCCCTGACGCACGCCATATAGAATTTGAGAATGTGCAAACCACGCCTGCACGCCCAACCTATCTTCATTGATCAATCGTAGCGCGATGTACAGGTTTCACAAGAAAGGGTCGGTCGAGAAGAGAGAACCACGAAGAATGTTTGTGAAAGAAACGTGGAGTTTCAAAGGTAATTGTGGGAGGAAGTTCTGCAGGTCCGGTGCACATATAGTTGGAGGAATGAAAGGGCGCCCTTACGAAAATTGCCTGTATTATACTAGTCATTCTGAAAATCAGTATCCATATGTTTTCCGGGACCTGACGTCAAATACCCTTCTGAAATGACCCATGCAGGAAAGGATTTCTTTATTCTTACAAGAAGCAACGTTTGGTGACATTTCGATTCAAACTCTCTGCCCCCCCGCCCCCCCCCCCTTTCTTACCGGAATCCACCATCTTCACTGTCCTCCCAGCGCTTGTGGGACTAAATTTCGTTACTGCGGCCCGCTAGTTGAGGTTTGTTGGAGGCCCCCTTATATATATCTTAATCCAGAGCGTCCATCGTGTCAACAATAGTTACTCCTTCGCGATGACATGGCTATAATGGCAATACTAGGCACTACGCCTTCTTTTGCAGAATATTTCTTACGGTATCATGCGCCGCACAGCCAGATACAGGACCGCCAGGGGTCCGCAATGTTCACACCGAAGTGTCTTTTCGACTGCGCAAAGTAATTTTAGAAAAAATCCAGGATGATTTCCGGCGCACCTAGCTTTTTTGATCGGCGATACATCACAATACGAAAATATTTCGGGGGGGGGGGGGGCTGGAGCCTCATAAGCCAGCTCTAAATGTTACAGACAAATCTGGGAAGTACTGATACTAACGTACACTTGGTGTCTGTACGCCAACAAACATCGCCCCCCCAACAATCACTACGAACGATGGTTGATAGTGTTTGTTGCGTAAGATCGCAACAAACAAAAAAATTACACCATCACCCGCTAAAGGGAACCATGTGTAGATGCGAAGCAGCGAGCGCTAACGCTTACACTGGCGGTGGCGTTGACGCTGGTGCTCGTCGCAGCGTCGCGCAGGAGAGAAAACTAGGGTGGCGAAAAGCACGCAATGATGGAGCGGTGTTTCCTACTGGAACATGCCAATCGCTGCTAATGGACAATAAGAGACAGACGACTCCGAGTGGAGACAGAGACCCGCAGTCCGCTTTTAGTTAACGCGCACGCTGTGAATTTTTATTGTTCAACAACGCACAGGAGAAATTCTCCCACCGGCACCACCTTGCAGGTCAAGATCCAGTGCCATATATATGGGGTGGCCAGTGAACGGTTGTGCAGCGCGAGCAGTCGGTTTTTTCAGCCAAGAAACTCGCTAGCAGCCGCTGCCTGCGTCTGCTGGCGAGTTTCTTGACCACACCTTCGCAGTGCAGGTGTGGTCGCCACGGGGAGGAATGCCTAGAGGAGCGAGAGGGGGGAGAGGAGGTTTTTTTTAAAGAGGATTTGTGCATGCACAGTAAGGGTGGTCACGCCGCACACCACCACCACCGGATTGAGCTTCGGCATAAGATGCCTCACATCTAAATAATTGATTGAATTCACCATTTATCTCTTCATGCCAAGGAAGATAGTAGGTGCACATTCGGACCTAACCGAACGGTCAGATCTACGAATGAGAGCAGATATATCGTTCGCCAACAATTTTTTGACAGTATTGCGCGAGCGCTGAGCGCGGGATATGGTAGCGTCTAATATTATCAAACGGTAACGAGGTCTGCTGACGATGCGCAAGCGCGCACAGCACACTGAACTGCAAGCGCCGTCTGCTGGTCTCTTTACTTCAACATATCTTTAAGTAATCTTTAACTAAACAACGGCGTGCAAAGGAGCACATGGGGAAAATGGGCAAGAGTGTGCCGATGTGCGCTATGCGAAGCCAAGTGCGAGTGTCCTGGGCTGTGCTGTTCTGCTAGGCGAATACGACACCGGGGCTTTCTGCTGCGTTAGAAGTCTTGTATTTTCTTTATGAATGCCACACACATCCACCTGGAAAGCGTGAATGTTGAGGCGGCCGAAACATACCCACTGGTCACTCTTTTTGGGCATTAGCGTAGCAGTACAGTGTCCTATGTGTGCTTGCGTATCGTTGGCTGATCTGGCTACCTTTCGAGAATATTAGACGCTACGATATTGCGCTGTCAGCGCTCGCGCAACAGTGCTAAAAATTTGCAAACGTCTACATGCCAAGCGGAACTAACAAGTACCGTTGTAATTTGCGACGCCCATGCGTAAACTTCGAGGCATCTGGAATAAAGTCTGCTACACTATGATACGACTTATACGTATGTGTACCTCTCGTATATTTAATAGTTTAGTTCTGCCAGATACTTGCCAGGTGGGCTGAAGCTCATCCTATAGCGACTGGTTGGGCCGGCAACCAGCCTGCGACGCCCAGATGATGTTCACAGCCGTTGTAATGCAGTCGTCACCGAGTTATTGTGAAGGCACCACAATACTGCCGTCACCGTCGTGCAATCTTTATTTACATCATCGTCGTGTTCCTGCCTAGGTAACACTTGAACAAGAATAGTGCTGTCACACATTGTCATGGGTTGCAAATGAATTCTAACATGGGGATTTCTCTTTGGCTGTGTAAATTTCTATGCTCAAGTCCCGATGACCCATTTTCTTGCTTTGTCAATTATCTTCGACATTGTCCACGACAATTCTTCAATGGCATCTTGCGACTATTTTGTACCAATACACCGGCGGGAGGATGTGTCTTTCTCCGGCTGGAAACCGGTAATCTTGTGCTGTTATGTGCGTGATGACGCCTTTGTCGATGTAAACCTATCGTGTGAGGTAGATGTGATGGAGTGACAATAGAAATCACCCTGCGTTGTGAATGCTCTTGTGCCTGAGAAGGCTGCGTTTGTGCGGAAATATCTTGTCGCACTGTTCGCACACTCACGGGCTCTCATGATTATGGTTGGACGTGTGCAAAAGCAGCCGGGCACAAGTGGCACACGTACGACCTCTCACGAGCGTGAATACGAACGTGCCTTACGAGGTTGTACTTAAGAGAAAACTTTTTGGCGCAGATATCACAGCCGAAACGCTTCTCTCCCGAATGAACGAGCATGTGGCGCAGAAGGCTCGTTCTGTTGTAGAATCTCCGCTCGCATTGAGTACATTCGTGTGGGCTCTCACCAGTGTGTGTCAGTACGTGGCACGTAAGAGAGTACGAATAGGAGAACGTCGCAGGGCACAGCCAGCACTCGTATGGCCTTTCACCCGTGTGTACTCGAGTGTGTTTCACCATATTCCATTTTCTAGCGAATCTGTGGCCGCACACAGTACACGCGTGAGGCTTTTCCGCACTGCGTTCAAGATAGTGCACACGCCGCTTCCTTTCGCTGCTCAGCATCTTCTGACACGAGTTCATTTCCGGGCAACTAATATCCGCTTCCTTGCCTTGGAGCTGAGCTTGTCGTATTGTCTTTTCGTCGTGCACCCTGCAATGTAAAATTCATGAATACAAGCGTAATTGTACAGAGCTCAGAGCACAAAATGCAGAAAACGTATGATGTGCTGAATACTATTGATGATGCCACAATTGTTTTACTCGATCATGCCCGGTTGTCACCTTATCTCTGTTTTCACCACTAATTAGGACAACGTGGATTACGTTGTCCCGTAGTTCTGTCATTGAAGAACCAAGCCGTCTAAACGTTAATGAATGAATAATCTTTACGGT
Organism: Rhipicephalus appendiculatus; assembly: GCA_030522465.1. NCBI lineage: Eukaryota > Metazoa > Arthropoda > Arachnida > Ixodida > Ixodidae > Rhipicephalus > Rhipicephalus appendiculatus. The sequence continues at coordinate 37,683 of JALIZH010032541.1, forward strand.
TAGTCTCACAGTTTCTTTCGGGCTGGGCGGAGTGAAGAGGTTATTAACTCCTGCCCCGTCCCACCCTCCGTCGATGACGATGGTGGTGCCTCAGGCGACGGCTCGAAATCCTTGGACCCTGGAGGCATCTTCGGCTTACCGGACGGCCTTCGGCTTACCGGACATTAACTTTCCCGGCCCATTCCGAAACCATGTGGCACAGCGTAGCTCTTTCCCCGCATGTTTTACACACGTCTGTCGTGTATCGGCTCGGGTTAAGTTTGAGTTCTTCATTTGGGAAACTTGTGCCCAGGAACACTCCAAATGTGCAATGGAGTCAGACCCGCTATACACTGATAATGGCGGGCACGATCGTCGACTGTTTCATGAGCGGGTAAAACACGCCGGTGTTTATACACATGACATCGTACACCCCGGCGTTATCAGTGATGCTAGCATGAGTTCGAGAATAAACAGGATAACTTGTGTCTTTCGCGGAATTTCATCACAGCATTCTGAGGTGGTCAAGTTTCCCATAAATTTTGGCGAGACTTGCGCTAATAGCCAAACCTTTATGTCATGCCAGTGACACACTGTTACGCAAAGAAAAAAAACAGGAGACGTGTCAATGTTATTGGAACGCTGGGTTGGGAATATTCTGTAACTAGTAATTTTCTAGAGTGCATATGCCTTCGAAGCCAGTGTCTAGGTAAACCTGCAGTCATGTGGTACGATATCCTGGCCACAACAGTAACTTGTGATGGGAGTGAATGTTACAGATAGCTACATAGTATAACACTTTACAAAGAAGCATCGTTCAGAAGCAGAAAAAGCTATCCTTCAAGCCATGCCTATGAAACTGTGATTGTAGTAGAAGGACAATTTGTCGGGTTTCTTGAGAAAGTGACTTGTACATCCAAGCTTTCGTTCTCGACGTCCGATTAGACTCGGAGGACAGGTTTTATCTGACCACATCTTCTTTATATGGGGGGTTCCGTACCACGAATGTTACCGTGGTCTATAATGACATATGACATGAGCACGTCAATCCTTGCATGTCGCTGACCACTTGTGTAAGCTAACTTACGGGAAGTTTATTGAACGTGTCATGAACCAAAAGTGTTGTGAATGGTTTCTCAATCTGAGTGGAAATGAGTTGAGGTGTGGGTCATTTACATGCTATAGATTAATTCTGAGCTATCGTTGTTATGTGCGTATATTGATTCGATATTCTGGCATGTTGGCCTCCATTTAATGAATACGTCTTCCTGAGTGCTGTCGGGAACTTGAATGCGCTAATTCATCCCATCCCTTGCCATCCAGATCCTTCACGGTCGGTACGAAACAAAATGCATTGAAAAGCACGGTTCTGTGGATTCCACTTGGCCGACGTTGCTGAAGCTACAGCTACACGGCTAGTGCAAGCAAGTACACCAAGGAAGGCATGGACACAACTGGCGCAGCTTGGCCTACGTTGCCAAAGTCGCTGCGGCCTGCAGACTCACCGTGGACATTGGAACAGTGAACACTGAATCTGGGACTGACAAGTTGTCTGAAGGCAAGCGAAAGATCATAGCGCTTCCGTCACTGGCAGGCACTTAGAGCGTTCGTCGGCAAGCTGAAATCATACGCTCATTCCGTACAACAGTTATTGGATGTTCTGTGTCCAGTACTTGCAAGCCTTCAGTAGGTACCATGACTAGACTTTTTACAGCGGGACGTCATACAACCGAAATCAGGCGTCCAGTACCATGGCACGTATACATAAAGTAGTGCTGTTTATGCTGACGCAAATTTTGGCACGCTCACTTCCTTCTATCTCCCTATTTTTTCATTCCTTAATCGCCTTTCCCAGCATTAGACAGCATACCGGACGCGCGTCTGTATGACCTTCCTGCCTTACCTTCCTCTTCCTCCTCCCACTCTCTATCTTCCCCCATTCACTCAGTGAGTAGTGAAAATATATCGCCACGACATATTGCCACCATAACCCCTGTACCACCGAGGCGGCCGTTAGGGATACTACCGTTTGTCTTTTCGAAAATGAGATGCAAAATTAAGATGTGATTGCATTTTGCTGTTACTGATGCACGCGTGCGTAATTTTGTATTCTCCTGGCTTAACGTTGTACATGCAGAAAAATGGAAACAACTTTATTGAAAGTCCTGCCATGTTTAACAACCTGGGACACCGGCCGCGGCGGATGCATTTCGATGGAAGCGAAATGGTAGAGGCCCGTTCAATGCGCGATGTCAGTGCACATTAAAGAACACCAGAAGGACGAAATTTCCGAAGCCCTCCACTACGGCGTCTGTCATAATTACATCGTGGATTTGGGACGCAAAGCCCCACATATTACTATTATGTTTAATAACCTGGGCTCAGGTCTCCCATATGGGGATTTCGAAGCCTTGCCTCGTCGCCGCATCTCGGGCCCGCTGGACTGACTACTCTTTTGTCCTGAAGTTCGAGCTGCGCACTGAGCGGCGGCCTACATCGATGCAAAAGCCTCCGGAGCTTACTGCAATTAACAGTTGAAGTCTAGCGCGCTACCTTTTTGCTTCCTTCTACTTCTTTCTCGAGCCATTGCCTGTTTCTTTGTTTGCGCTCATACGTGTCCCTCTGACGTCCACCAGCTTTGTCCAGCAACAAGTCATACTGTACCTCAGGGTTCCGGGCTGCTGAGGTTCTGTGCTGACTTACGCGCAAGCAGTGCGGCGACCTGCGCAGCCCATGAACCACGATTATCATCCTTCCTCTGAAAAACCGCTTCGCATGTTCCCGAGATAGACAGGCTGTATTTAAAAATAAGTCGAGGTAATGTTCAAGCGTATTGCGTATGCCTCACAATCAGCCGCGCTGCTTCACGGTGGCGAAGCGGGCCGCATGTACTGTGCGTGCTATTGGAGAAGAATGCGACTCCAGATAATTTCACCTTCATCCCGAGTCTAAATGGGTGAGCCGGGGCCTGATCTTCGCCAATCTCACGTCGATAAAAAAAACTAAAATAATGTAAGGCAAGCTGGCTCCAAACGATCACGGCATTCGATCCCGGGGCTCGTCGTCTGCGTGAGGCGAGCGCCCATGAGCTATCCAGCGACTCCCCACTAGTCGTGGTCAACGGAGCGATCTGTTTCAGGAGAAGCTGCAGTCAAGATCGCCATCTTGGCAGCATTTCACATGATCTCCCTGGCCACTACCATACGTCATATTTGCTTTCTTCATTTACTTTCTCTTTCTAGCTTTCTTTCTCTTTGTCCCCTTTCTTTGTCTCACTCTAATTCTCGCTTCCCTCTTCTTTCTATCCTTTCTCAGTCTCTGTCGCTTTCTTTCTACTTCTTTCTGCATTTTCTCAGTCTTTATATGCTATGTTTTACTTTCTGCGACTCTGTTTCCCTCCTCCTGACCATGGCTTCGCTTTCCTACTCCCTTGCTGTACGATACCATTTAAGGCCGTGCTATGTTCTGCCAGCGTGCCTGGATTGCCGAGTGGTTAAGACGCTCACCTTGGTATCATGGGTACACGGTTTCGAATACCGCCGCCTCGTGAGGAATTTTCTTTTATCAGCTTTTAGGATTTTCTGTCTTTCTCTTTCTTTCTATCTCTGTTTCTATCCCCCCCTTTGATGAAAGCCGAGCAAATCGGCGCACGTGTTCTGGGAGCGAAGAAAAAGAGGAAGACGAAAGCGCGTGCTGGTTCATCATGATGATCGCTTGGGGTCAGGACAGATATTTCACGCCTAGCTAGAACAGCCTTGCTGTTCAAAAAATGTTGGCTGTTTGGCTCCGACAACGTCGGTTCCACCTACTTCCGGAAGACTCCGCACTTTGTCGCTCGCACTTCATCGATCAGCAGACGGCTCATACCCTTGTACGTGCTATTTTCACCACTCGGTTTGCGATGAAGTCATGAATGCACAAAGTTGCTTCATTTCCTGCAGCGGCCATGTTCCCCTACGACGGCGTTTTGTCAACCTACGCGGGAGCGATATAAAAGGGGAGCTGCTAGCTTTACTTCGCGTAACATTCCAGTTTGTTGCTAGCTCATACAATCCTTCGCCTCTGCGGCGAAACTGACTTTTAGTCACTAGTGTCACACTCGCCACAGTGTACGACGCAACGCAGAAAGAAGTTAAAGTTATGTGCTGCAGCTGCCGTTTACGCGATGCGCGGAAGCTGTTGTCACCATTTCACAGGGTTTACGGACAGATAGGTCCTATCTAAGGCGTTAAGGAGCAGAATTTGAATGTATGAAAAAGGGTGGTTGCACGCTAGCTGATCACGCTAAGCGTCATGTTGCACGCCAGTTTTCAAAACAAAGTTCTCCAAAGAACTAAAGACAGGACTGGTCATGGTTCAAAATTTTAGAGGCGCTTGTTATTAGAAAAGCAGCAGAGAAGTGTGTGAGACGCGGTCTGCTTTGTTATGTGACGTAAAGGTGATATTTCCGGAAGTTTCTACTTAGGTTCAGTCGCTTTGACATTAACTTTGTAGTTTTTATGTTTGAGTTGATCATTTTAAAGCCTGCCCATACTTTGCCTTAATGAGAGAGGGGGGGGGGCGCTTCGATGAGTTTTCGCCCCCCCCCCCCCCCCCCATCACTTACTAAAGGGGAACCCCGCGCACGCCAATGCTCGTCTACTTCAATTTGTGTGCCCCTTAGAAAGCCCTCAGTGGTCTTCAGTATTGCGTAATCTCTGACTACGGTGTGTTTTCACTCATGTTGTCATTTCGGCATAAAGACCACATTAAAACATTTCATTGTGTTTCTGGCAATAAGATTCTCTTTCGAAATTCAGGCTTTTAAAAAAACTTTCGCTCACTTGTGGCATCTGCAAATGAATTTTCTTTAATTGTGGCTTAGCTTTAATATGTGCCTTAGCCTAAAATATATCAGTATTTGCGGCGTTCTTTTTTCAGAGTAGCTAAATCCAGGAACTTAAATTGGGCCCAATTTCGTGGGAGCGTAAAGCGCGCTTAACCATCTTTCACTTTTAGAACAATTTCAATTTTTGAACAAAAGTGAGGGAAATCCTTCACCTGGTTGAATAAAACTGAGCCACATCCGTTGAACCAGCGGTGTATCAACAATCGTCACCGAAACAATCTACATTGCCGCATCCAGTCTGTCTTATTTCTGTCTAAGTTCCTCACTTATCGTAGTTTCGTTGCACAGTTATATATATATATATTTTTAGGAAGGGGGGCGGGGCGAGGTTGCACTTACTGAAGGAATGTTCACAGGGCTCAGCTCGAGTAGAACAATGAAGACGTTGGCTTTCCTACTTTATCTCTTTCAGTGGTTCTTTTCGAGCTATGTGCTACATTGGCATGTCCTTCTTTCGCTCCAACAGCGTATATTAGAAATAGAGGGAAACTGAAATGAAGATATTGGGCGGCGATGTATTTCTTACAGTAGAAGTGATCTCGGACGGCGACAGGTTAAACGAGCTGAGAAGGAGAGGAGGAGTGGCTAAGAGCAAGAAAACGCTGCGGACAGTCCAGAATGGTACGCCTTTTACCGGGAAGGACAACTTGCTCTTTAAGCCTTGTCATCACCATAACGCCCATGCAATAAAGGATAGAACCGACGAAAGCACAAGGGTGGTGGTAATTTTGTCGCACAGTATTGTTACATCGTTCCTTGGCTGTGATTTACGTTTTTACACGCTAATTTAAGCCCAAATGATATGTTCCAATCTATAAGAGCCAAGTAGAATAATAGCGAATATAGAGGGCTATATAGACTTTAGCCGCAATATAAGTTTGAGGTATTTTGTTGACATGAACACACTGGCTAAAAAGTTGCCGGAGCGGGCCCGACCACAGTGTCAACAGCAAAAAAAATGCGTTTTTCTCAGTTTCTGTTAATGTGGGCCTGGCTCTTTCATAAAAAAAAACCTCCAATATCTTAAAATTTTTATCATATTTTGTGCACTATGGCGAGTTTGAGCTCGTAAGAAGACAGCATGCGTTGAAATAAAATTCATGAGATAATTTATGTATGCGTCTGTTTTTCAGGTGCGAAGCATCTTAGAGCCGAGCTCAATCCGGTGGTGGTGGTGTGCGTCCTGATCACCCTTACTGCGTATGCGCCTAGTCTCTCTCCCACTCTCCTCCTTTACGTAGGTGTTCGGTCGCCTTCTCTCCTCCTCCCCCAGGCTCCCTCCTTTACGCGGGCGTTTACGCAGGCGTTCGGTCGCCGTCTCTCTTCTCCTCCCCCCCGCGCTGCAGCCTGTAAACCCACTCCCTCCTCTCCCTCCCACGTTTCATAGAAGCGCGTGCGTTCGGTCGAGGAAGTCTCGCTTGAATCGTGCGGTCGCTCCGTCGGTTCCCGGACGCTGCAGTTGTCTCGAAAGCCTCGCTACCCTCGCCGCAGACTCGCGTTGTCTCTGTAGCGGAAGCAGTAGCTCGACGCGGACGCTTGGCTTCGACGGCCGAGTTAACGTAAACGGAAACTTGGTGTGCACCCCCAGTGCTGCTTCGCATCCCCTCATGGTTCTTTTTAGTGGGAGATGGTGTAATTTTTCTTTCTGTCTTCGTCTCAGTCGTGCAGAATGCAGCTGAAATACTTACACATCGTCTGAAGGCATGGCGGATGACTCCCGTTTATCTTCAGTGCGGGACGCTTCTGGTGACTCTGCTATAGAAGCGCACTGGGCAGCTGCCGCTCGAAGTGACCGTGTTTTCGCCATGCCTTCATGGACAAACAAAAGGGTACCGAAAATAATACCAAAAATGTAGCACTTCCTAACGACAACGCATGATCATTTTTAACCCTTTGTGGGACAGTGGCCCTCATATGTCCCGCATTTTTTTTCAGCATGTTCAAACTGTTCATATCAAAACCACTGAGTCGATTGCTTTTAGACTTTTAGTGGAACCGCGCTGATATTCTAGAAAGCGGTTTCGGTAGTTGTTTTAATGGTATTCGCAAGGTCGCAGCACACATAGATGTTCCAAACTAACCATTCCGCTTGCACGCGCTGTATTCTTTAGTCCATGACTCATCAGATTTTGACGCGTTCTCCACCCGATCCAGCATAAGAGGCAAGCTTGAAAAGTTTACTTCATAATATCACGAATTCCTAAATGCGCTATTATAGTGGTTTTCTTCATCCTACCCAAAGTTTCCTGAAAAACTTGTGCAATGCGAAATTGAAGACCAATCAATGATATATTTCCGAAAGCGTAGCCAGTCTAACATTGTGTGCAGCTGAATGCAGTATCAAATTTTCATTCTGCTTCATGGAGGGAAGGCTCTTCCCGCGGAGGAAGCAGTTGAGCTTCCTGCACGGACAAAAATTAGTCTGTTGCAATGCAGCAGCAAGTTCGCGTAAAATAAAACAAAACTGCTTTTTTTTTCTGAAAAAACCGTCTTTCAGAGGGCAGTGGGACACATATATCCCACTTTTTCAGATACACATATAGGGCAGCGGGCACATATGTCCCACTTTTTTCTCGAACACCCTTGAAAAAAGAGAGCTCAAATTTCGCACATATTATAAGAAGCTCATAAAAACGACAATGCCACCTTCAATAGTTGGTGTGCGTTGTTCATAACATTATACCCGCAAAGGGTTAAAGATGCGCGATCATCTCGACATTTATATACAGACTTACCAAATAGCAATTTAATCAATTACGGTGTATCGAGTTCTTTGCTGGGACAGCATCTAGTCTTGAACCCGAAGTTTAGAAATATAAGAGATAGAACATTTGCTTCGAAACTGTAAAGTGGATTGGCCAGGGACTTAGTGCAGTGATCTCCCAGTTGTATGAACGTCGGTTTAACGAAAATTTCAGAATAACGAACTTTTGGAAAATACCCGATGGTTTTCCTATGCAATATACGCAAAAAACCTTTCACTTAAACGAAATTCCGAATAGTAAACAGTTCAGTTGAAGGAAATTTATATGCGGACCCGGGCTCGTTTTTGAGATGAATTAATGAAGTTTTGCGCTCTGCAGCACTGGCGTAGTCGATGCGTGCCGCCCCCAAATCACCCATCCAGCGGCGGCGGGGCAACATTGCTTGTAAATACAGCGCTGCCGAGGCAAATCGACCGTGCGGGAGACTGAAAAATGTTGCAGTGGCTTAGCTCGCCTATGCCAGAATATACGTAGCGTTAGCAAAGGTTCAGCTGATTATTCTTAGCTTTCCTGATTGTCTAGATTGTCTAGGATTAGCTTGATTATCATGCTTACTGCTGCTCCAATGACACACACGGTATACGTATTATGTAGCACACGTATATTTATTTTTGCTCAACGTCAGGTTGCTTCTCTATTGCCACAAACACTGCTCGGTGATCAGTGAAGTAACACGCTGCCGTCTCTATGGCCCCATTACAGTATTCTGTTCATTCTTACTACGCTCAACCGCTAATTGCCAGGCAACTTCTTCGGGATCCGATGAGTCAAGCCTCTCCGCTCTTCTGCGCCGTTGAGCAGCATTTGCGCTCTCCTTCTCCATGGCTATACCACACTGGCAAACGCCAGTCAGAAGCGCAGGGGCTCCAGCGCAGTGTCAGACGGCGACTGCACAGCGAAGGCTGCGCGCGCGCCGGCGCCAGTGCGTCTACCACGGCTACGACTGTCACTCCTCTGGAATGCGCAGACCGGCGGTGAGTCGCGCGCGACGGCGGTGGAGTGCGCGGGAGGTGCCGGCTCCGGTACGCCAGCTGTGTGACATCACTGATCCTCGCGTATGCGCAGCACGGCTCTAGATGAGGCGCACTAAACGGGCTTGGCTAGGCCAGTGTAGCTAACGCTACAAAACGAACTACGTGTGCTTCAGTACCTGCGCGGAGCTATAAGATTTAGAAATTGTTTCCTGTGTTCGCCCGGAACCGAAAGAAGAAGATTGCGACAAAGAAGTTGTAATGGCTGAGGCAGGTTCAAATGCTGTATCTTTAATCGAGGCCATAGAATATCTCTACGAAAGTTGCGATACTTAGTGTCACAGCAACAAGCTGTGCCAGAGGCAGTGCTCAAAAACGTGGACTCTGTGGACAGATTTGTGTCTTCTTGCTTTTTAAGTGCACCAGTTCAAATGAAAACTTCATAATTCTTTTCAAAACAAGTTGAACATTACACGTTTGACTTGATTTCTGCTGTTCCCCATGCTGTTCCGTATTGTAGCGGATATTTAGTCCAGTGAACTTTCAGCAAAGTGAACTATTTCCATGGGTCCCTTGAGGTTCACTTAATTGAGAGATCATTGTATCATGTAAACAATCTACACCATGAGGCAACGCCACAGAAGGCAGATTGTACACAGCAGTGCCTACTTTTCCGGGACAGCGCTTAGAATTTCACGCCTGAGAAGCATACCACCTTTTTCAATAAAAACTTCATCTGTGAGTACAGCGCATGTCCTGTCATCATCTTGTCCTTGGTAGTCGTTGTGGTGCTGCCCGTTTACGTCAGCGTACCACGTAGTTACCACTGAGTCCCACTAAACAGCAAGTTTCATTTGCACATTGAGTTAGCAAGCATACCTCAGTACTAGAGGGGAGTGGAAGTTTTTAGCACCTGTTAGCGTGCAATGTTCAGAAGCGTTTATTGCCGTCATATGTTTGCACAAAAATATTTGTTTCGTAATATTACACATGAGGAATACGATCAATAGCGTATTCAACGCAGTATGGTTTGATTACCCACCAGTAAGAGTGTTTGGCTAAAGAATCTTACCGCTTTATGCAAAGCCATCACTGGCACTATGTAAGGCGCTCCACGCTATCGGTACTCGCATAAGCGCATACATTGTTAAAATTCATATGCATGTTGTGTGTAATTTGATTCCCTTGCGAAAAGCAAGTGTTCGGATGATGTTCAGTGACTGCCATTTAGAGGGAGTTTATGAAAGTAAGTTGGGCTCCTTGGGTGCAAGCTAGCCGTTGAAGCAAGCCCACAATGCTAGCTAGCTCCATGCGCAGCGCAACACCTTTAGCGGGAGGACCGTCACTGAGCAAGAGTGGGATCGGTGCTGTAGAGATGACCTAATTGATTGCGTTAGGAGTATATGAACGAACATTTAGGAGCCCAAGTATTGGCACAGCCCATTTTACGACAGTCGACAGTGACGGAGAGCTGCCGAAACACACGATCCTTGTCACAATGATGGTAGTGGTCATCGATAATAATAATAATTTTGGGGTGTCTACTCCTAAGTGCACGTAAACCACAACTGCGTTCTCTTCAGACGTTGCGGTGATTGTTTCGGTGCATGCTGTGCGTCACCTAGGCAAAGTCCTGCATCAAATTAGCTGTGAACTCCACACCAGAAATGGGGTTGGGAATGGGGTCACCACATCACGCCGCAGGGTGATGTGGCGAGCAGTGATCTTCATAGCAGGCGCAGTGTATAGCTAGGCCTATTGAAGTGGCTGGTAGAATGATTACACTCTTACATAGTGAGAGATCAGCATTTTTGCTAAGTTCTCCAAAAATAGACTTCTTAGCTCGGAAACTATTGCTGAAACAGTGTGCAAGCAACGTAGACACGCTGTAGGTGTTTGCGTTTGAAATATTAAGGCGTGACGTGAAAACGGTGGATAACGAAAGGCTCTGTGGGAGGCACATCATGGCTGGGCGCTGATGATACAACAAGGGTGGTGCGTTGGTGGATCGCTGACGCCGTATCCGCCATAACCGCCGTTCCGCAGTGGACTGCCTCATAAGAAGACATTCTAGATTTGTCTTTGTGGCAGAAAAGCCGCACAATCTCAAGATATGTTCAAATTTTGGAGACAAAGCTGAACCTGACGATAACTTAAGGCAAAGTTTTGATGGTACGGTACACGCACCCGTGGGAGCCAATAGCTAGCCGTCTAGCGAACGAAGACTACTATAATATAAACGAAAAATTATGAGAATTGAAATGTGTGCAGGCCTGTAGATAACTGTGTCGTCATTTCTATATACTGATACAGTGCTCGCCACTGGCGCAGAAATAAGCTGCGGCCTGTGTCTGAGATTACAGGTGAAAATTTTCGTCTTAAGGGATTCAAGTGTTCGAAGCGCGCCTGGCCTTCATATCTACAAATCTCTGGACTGACTTTTTCCTAATTGAATGGGTAAAATGAGTCTGCGAAGTGTTCAAAACGAGCACAGCGCTAACACCTCTGAACTGGACGGAGCGGTCTTGGCGGCGTTCGACGCTGGGCTTCTACGAAAAAAGGCAGGTAAGCTCCAGTATGTTCTTGGGCGCCTGCTGGGCATCTGGAGCAGCAGACTTGTCGTTTTTAAGTCGCTCATGTGTTGACAGTCGACTGGATATTTCCAACAGGTCTTTGCCTCCGGAACGTTCACGCCTGGCCAGGCCAACGTATCTTCTCTACTCTACCCTCGTGCTGCGTCTGAAAGGATGACGTGTAATTCACTTTAGATTCATTATCTCGGGCCAAGTGGTCATCTGCAGCCTGCTGTATACTATGAGTAGCGAGATGTTCTTACTCCAGGGCGCATCATTGCGTATTTCCGTCGCCTTCGCATCCTTCTCCTTGCGGGCTTCGGGCATTTCTTACTAACAGGGTTCGGTCCAATAGCGCGCATGCGTCTGGCATGTGCGCCGGAAATGATACAGATGGTAAGAAGACAGGTGCAATTTCATTTATCGGACCGGCGTTATAATTCGTCAGCCTCGTTCGTCGTCAGAACGAATGTGTTGTGTGCCGGAGTACACCGCTGGCTTCAACAACATGGCACGTGGATATTTCATAAAGAAATTGTCGTTTTAGACGGCCGGCACGTTTGAAAGCTCTTTAACAATAATCTGAAGTAGCTTGGAAGGTCTCTATTCTGAAAGCACTTGTGCGCGGTCAGATATCCTGAGTCTCCTTAAAGGAGTACTGACAAGATTTTTAGGCACCCCATAAGGGACATTTCATTTCCATGGTGTGCGCTGTCGCTCTCCACACACCGGAGCCAGACAACACATACACAATAGTTTACTTTCATTAAAAAGAATGCCGATAAGTGTGTCAGCTCAGCTTCCATATCGCTATTAGATTGTGAAATCTCGTTTCTGGACGACACTTGAATTTGGTGGAACCTTCCCTCTTGTATTTCCCTTTCCCTTCGTGTTTCTTCTGGTATATATTATCTTCTGTGAATAAATCCAAGTTTCAGTCTGCGCTTGTTTGTGTCCTCTTTCTGTGTCCCTTCAGTTTGCGCTGCCAATATTTCAACATGTAGTTTACTTTGATTTTAAACTTCGTCGCCCAGAATCTGCAAGCCAGCCCCACCGCAATGGACATTATCACAACAAGTCAACACAGTGCTTTTGTCTGGGCAAGTTGGTGCGACATTTGCGAAAATAAAACAGCGCAAGAGACGGGACGAAAGACACGGTACGACACTGGTCCTGTCGTACTCTGTCTTTCCCGTCTCTTGTGCTGTTTTATTTTCGCAAAAGTCAACACAGTTCACTGGGTTTGCAAAATTTGCGTCATGCATGCAGCCTAAATCGCTTTTAGTGTCTCTCGACGACAATTCACTCATCGTTGTTAACGTGAACCACGTGCGACTGAAAGCAAACAGGCAGCAGTTGCTGGTATGCCGCGAGTTTCAGTCTTCCCATGAAGTCAGACATCTCTTGACACGTCACTGCGACGCCATCCTCTCAATACCGAAACCGAGATTGCTGTCTTAAGGCAGCGGTATTAAAAATGTATTCGATGGATACCCAAGCACCACGACGCTTTTAGGGTTCTCAACACCCGTGTTGAGAACCGAAAAATATTTAAAATTCGTGTCAGTACTCCATTAAAGGAGCAGTGACATCAATTTTACGCATGTCGCGTTTTTTGCGTCAACTTGCAGTAATCGATGCCCTAGTAACGATTCGGTACTGATAATGCAACATAGGGACGAATTAATATATGTAATAATGATTAGTATGACCAGTATAGAACGCAGTTCAAAACGGTTGCAAAGCCCGCCAATTTTCAGCGCTGCCAAGCGGTCACCTCCCGCCGTCACACCCCATCTGATCACGTGGCCACACGAAATGGTGACGCGAGCTTCAGCTGACATTTTGTCTGCTCGGCGCGCACGTGTAGGCATGTCTTCGCCACCCCCATCGTCGTCGCCACCCCCCATCATCCTCGCCGCCGTCATCAGCGTCCGCAAGCGACGATGAAAACACTGAGGAATATGGAATCGCTGCGATTCGCAACGTGGCGAATCATTTTCGGTTGGATCCTCTTCAGAGTAGTGATTCTGATATCGACGCTGCACCTAGCAGCGACGAGGAGGCAGCGGGAGAGGAACGCTTGGGCTATGCTGGCTGGCAAGACATGGGGGGGAAGTGGTTTTATTTTAAAAAAAATTGAAATGTAATGGAGAGAAAAGTGCACCCCCGCAACTGTCTCCATCAGAGTGGGACACCTCAGCAGTAGTGCACAGGGGAGGGGGTATGGGGATGTAAAAGAAGAGAGAGGAGATAGGAAAGGGAGAGGAAAGAAAAAAAAAAGAGAAGGGGGTGATTCACTGAATCGTCTCTCAAAAAATAAAATAATGAAAACTCAGATGCGCTCACGCAATCCACTGCTGTCAACAAAGTCCAGCAGGGCGGAGAGAGCACGCTTGATGTGCTCGCGGCGGCACGCCGGGAAGAGGAGGTTCTGCGACGTTGCCCGAGGAAGTCCAAGTTCGCCGTACACGGCAAGCATCACTTGCTTGCTCACGTCACCAGCAGGGCACTCGAGCAGCAGGTGGTCGAGTGTCTCCGAGTCGCCGCAGTCGATGCAGTATGGACTGCCACGCCCGGAGTGCCGATGCTTGCGCTCGGCGGTGTAGTTGTCGCCAGTGCGGAGACGGAGAAGCAAACCGCGGTCCCTTCGCGAGAGTCCCTTGAGAGGGAGCCGCCGCGGCGGCGTGCCGGCAGCCACGCGAGGGTCTGGATGACGCTCGCGCACGTAGCGGGCTATCAGGAGACGACCGACGTCCGAGAAGCTCACGGAGCCGGTGATCGCAGTGCTGGGGTCGTGCGCATCCTTTGCAGCTCGGTCGGCTGCCTCGTTTCCTGATATTCCCACGTGTGAGGGGACCCAGTGCAGCGAGAGGTCGCATCCGCACTGCTGCACGGCGTGGAGTTGCCTGGCTACCCTTGTGCCAGAAGAGTGCCGTCCTCCTCGCGAGAGATGGCAGCCAAAGCCGCGCGGGAGTCGCAGATGATGGCTGCCGCGCTGATCGATGGTTGCTCCCGCAGGAAATCGGCTGCCAGGTTGATGGCGGCGAGCTCGGCCGCCGTGGAGGAGGCGAGGCAAGGCAGGCGGCACTTGCGAACCGCGCCGACGGACGGCGCAACGCAGGCAGCGGCGGCGGAGCCGTCCGCAAGCACTGAGCCATCGACGTAAACAAGCAGCCGCCCGGCCAGCTGATCGTGCAAGAGGGCGGAGCACTCCTGCTGCATTGCTGCGAGGGGGGTGCGTGCCTTTGCCTTGATGCCCGCGAGGGTCTTTTGAATGACCAGAGGCGTGTGGCGGTACGAAGGGATGGCCGGCCAGCTGCGGTAGGGCGTGTCCGGTACGACCGACATGTACTCCCTCACCCGCTGCCCCAGAGATGAGTGAGGGAGAGAGTACAGCCGGTCGACCAGGCGATGACCCTGCGCCGTGTTGTTCAGGCGCCACACGTGGTTGAGCGCTGTTTTGGTGATCCGCAGAGAGATGGACGTTTCCCCCGCCTCGGCGAGGGTAGGGCCCACTTTCGAGGTGTGAGGGAGTCCGTAGTACTCCCGTACGGCGTTCCGATGATCGGCGTCCAAAGCAGCCAGCTGGCAGGCACTCAGCGAAGCCACCGGTGCGCGGTATAGCACCCGGGCGGATGCGACGGCGTTGTAGACTCGTAGGGCAAGAGCCGGGGTGCAGCCGCGGCCGCGCCCAAGTAAACTGCGAGCCGCGCTGAGTACCTTGCGGTTGCCTTTCCTCAGGTCGTTGACAGCAGGCCGCCAGCTGAGACGGTTGTCGATTGTCACTCCGAGGTAGCGCACCGTCTTGCTCCATTCGATGGGGGAATCCCCGGAGCGAGAGCCGTGGTGTGCTGAAGCGTGTCGACGCCAGCGGGTGGGCGAGCAGAACCTCCGTCTTGTTGGAGGCGAGCGTCAGTCCGATCCCACTGAGAAATGCGTCGACCGCGTCGATGGCGACCTGGAGTGACTCGAGCAGAGCGGATCGGCGGCGGCCGGGGCCGCAGGCAAACAGCGCAATGTCATCGGCGTAAATCGCCGCACGCACTTCACAGGGAGTGTCGCACGGGATATAATCCGGCAGCTTGGACAGCACCAGGTTAAAGAGGAAGGGACTGAGTATGCTTCCCTGGGGGGACGCCAGCAGTGACGGGGCGAGGGCCGCTGATCGCGGAACCCACCCGAACACGAAGAGTGCGGTCGCCCAAGAAGCCCTTGACGTAGGACAGCATCCGCCCACACACACCGAGGTCACGAAGAGCGTCCAAAATAGATGCGTGGGGGCAGACTGTCGAAAGCGCTCTTTACATCGAGGAGCACTAGAATGCCGTACTCGCCGCGGAACTTGGCCTCCTCGAGGGTGGCAATCACGTCGGCGAGCGAGTCGAAGGTGCAGCGACTTGGACGGAACCCACTCTGCTCGGGTGGGAAGGCGTTGGTCGCGGTGGTTATCCAACGAAGGCGCCGTAGTGCCATAGCCTCCATGGCCTTCCCTGCAGCCGAAGTGAGTGAAACCGGTCGGTAGGAAGAGATCTCCTTTGCCGGCTTCCGTGGCTTCTGGATCGGCACTACGAGCGCCTCTTTCCAGCTAGGAGGGAGCTGTCCAGTGCGCCACACCTCATTGTAGGCGTCCAGCAGTCGGGGCAGCATGGAATGGTCAATATTCCGCAGCGCCTGATAGGTGATGCCGTCAGCTCCCGGGGCAGATCGCTTCCTGCGGCTCTTGAGCACCACCGTCAGCTCGCTAAGGGTAAAATTTTCAGTGCACAGTGAACTGATCTCGATGAGGATGCCTTCAGTAGGAAAAAACCGCTCGGGAGCAAACAGCGCCGGCCTGTTGCTTGCGGGAAGAGGGGGGCAGTCCTGGGGGTGGCACTGGGCAGGCCGGAGGGGCGACATTGTCCGCCAGCAAATCAGCGAGCTCCTGCGTGGTGATTTTCATGGCAACCGCAACGCAGAGGGCTGGACAGCGTGGCTGTCTGATGCGGACGACGGCAGTAAAGATACGCCAGGCGCGAGCGTGGTTCCGTGGGTCGTCCAGTGAACAGCAGAGGCTCCCCCAGCTCTGGTCGCGGCGACGTCGGGCGTGCCTACGACATACCGCGTCTATGCAGTTGTACACCCGCCAATTGTACACCCGCCAATGTTCCACACTCTGCGATCGCACAGCCACAATTTGCGCCCTGCGTCGCGCAGCCCGAAGGTTTAGGAGACAGATGTCCGGTGCGGGGTGCCCGCAGGCACGGTGCAGCGGGTAGTGGCAGCGTTGTGGCACTCGGCCAATGCGGTGAAGAAGTCTGTAGAGACTGGCACTGTAGCACACAGTTCTCTGAAGCGCGGCCACTTCACCACACTGTAGGTCCGAGTGCACCTGATGTTAGCTGAGGGGGGGCTGACCACGATGGGGTAGTGGTCGGAGCCCTGAGAGTCTGGGGCACGTTGCCACTCATATTTACACGTACCACCCACGAAAGTCAGATCGATGGCACTGTCGGACACACCACGGCGCGCGAGAGTGCAGCTGCCCGTGTTTAGGACGAGCAGGCCGGCCCTTTGCACGGCAGCGAGGAGGTCGCGCCCGCGGTGGTTCGTCGCGCCACAGCCCCACGAGGTGTGGTGGGAGTTAAAATCTCCACCGATGACCGCGTCGCGGTTGAGGCGGTCTGCGAGGCGGCACACGAAATTGGTGTCCCAGCGTGCCGAGTAATTCGATGTGCGCACGTACACGCTCGCGACACTGGCATAGGCGTATCTACCGGGGGGGCAAGGGGGGGCTCTAGCCCCCCCCACTGAGAAAGTTAGGGGGCGGAGCCCCCCCCACTTTCAACAGTGGTCTCTTTCGGCTGCACACTGGGAGACCATCAACTTTGCTGTGGAGAAGTTTTACTTCTACACAGCAATCACTTATTTATATAATGAAATTTGTCTTTCGCTTCTGCTGTGGAGACTGTCTGCCGCGTATCACGACCACGCACTGTAAATTCTGTGCGGTGCGGGGCGCCTATGCCACGCTTGCGCGCTGCAGCCTGGCAGAAAGGGCTATCGCTGAGTAGGGGCTCTATAACGTCAGAGCATTCTGTCTTGAATTGATTCTACTCTGCCTGGCCGGATAGTTACATAACCTTCGACGAAAATGCGGGCAGGAATCAGTGTAATTTTTGAGGACTAAGGAAACGCTCTTCTGGTTTGAGGAAATGAATTTTCTTCGATCGGAAAGGATTAGCATTACCGCTGCTCTATATCCGATTTGCTATCGGTCGGTGAGTGTGCAAAAGTGTTGTAACGTAGAAAGTTTGCGCACCAACCGTCCTGTCCTCTTGTTCCGTCATTTGTTTGTACATTTCGCTCAGCGCAGCTACGTTACAATGCCGCACCAACTAGCCCAAATTGAAGCTTTGCTAAGCTTTGCAAAAGTGTTGAGTGTTTTAACTGGCCCGCATTGGTGGAGCTAAGAAAAATGTTTCCGCTTTAGTTTCCGATTAAACTGTTCGCAAGTGCTTATCATATGGTAGCTTGCAGTGATAGCGCCGGCTTGGAACGGGGCGAGAAATAAGGCATGGACTTGAGTACATCGGGAAGCCCAACCTTCATGCTTCTCCCGCAACTTGATCTAGCGGACCAGGGAAACGGTCAAGGTCTACGGTTTTCTGCACTACGGAGAATGAATTGGCAGCCGGGCTAGTTGGTCTTGAGTCATCTAGAATTGACTTGTACAGGGCAAAATACAACTCGGGCGGCGAAGAAGCACACACGCGCAGCTCTTTTTCGTTCTCTTCCTCTCTCTCAGCAATGACGAGTTTACAGAGTTGAATACGCGCTCAGACAGCTCATCATCACTATAATACAACTGAAAATATTTATTATACTCACATGAAGCCGTCTCGCCAGCTGAGCTGCTATAAGTAACCATTGCCAATCTGATCGGCGGGCAGCCTTCTTGAATTGCATTCTGAATGAGATATTGCACGGCTACTCCAAGTTCTTAGGTATTGTTCTGCATAGTAGTGGGCTGTTCAGTGTGCACATGTTATGTTATTTTAACACCGCCACGTATCACAGATTTGTGACGTCGCGTAGCGAGCACGCAATTTTATTACACACCGAAATTTTATTGCGATAGCAATTATATGGACACTCTTGGCTGATTTTTGGCGTCGCCGTCATGCCCCAGATATTTATATGTATGCATGTATATAAAAATGCACAAAGAAAAATAAATCAGAAGAAAAATTATTCTAAGGCATCCACACGATCGGGCATTCGAACGAGCGACCTCTCGCTCCGCGGCGCGCTGCGTTACACCACTCAGCCAGGCACCATTTTTTTTTCTTGGTTGAATCAGCCACACACCATGCATGCGCTGGCATTATAACGTCAAGATATTTATAGACAGCATTTACCGCTGGCGGTATGCAGATCTCGGAGGACCTTGAGCGTGTTTTCTATCACGCAACACTTCTGCATTTTCTTTAAATTTGAAAACTGCCCTTGAGACGCAAACGAAAAAGGGTCCCATCATGACGATAATGGGCGAAGCACTGGGGATCGTTCTTACCGTAAATCATCCGCAACATTGCCCACTCGCGCATGTAAATGAGTGACAACGCGTGTGTAGCAGCTTGTCGGTGTTGCCGCTTAGCCGCTGCTTCGCGAGCTCTTGCCCCTGCGGTAGCTTGTTCTCTATGTCAGCACTGCCTTTCGCGGGCAAAAGCGCGTTCACTTTCGTTTTTTCATCTATGGCAGAAAGTGAATGAGTGGTCTGGATCGCGCTTATTCTTCATCGCCATCATACACGGCACAAATAAAGTGCACATAATGCCTTACAGGTGTGTAGCGGGTACCCCGCTTATCAGCAGAGAGAAGAGAGAGAAGAAATGGTAGAGAGGAAAGGCAGGGAGGTTAACCAGTCCAGGATGACGAATAATGGCATAGGGGGGTGCTTCTCTATTTCATGAAAGTTACGGAGAGCGTATAGTGGGTACCTTGCATACCTTGCATTTGCTGTGCC
Source organism: Rhipicephalus appendiculatus (assembly GCA_030522465.1). Lineage (NCBI taxonomy): Eukaryota > Metazoa > Arthropoda > Arachnida > Ixodida > Ixodidae > Rhipicephalus > Rhipicephalus appendiculatus. Next base: position 56,867 of record JALIZH010032541.1, read on the forward strand.
GTGACGGACACACGGACAGACAAGCCTAGACCCTAAGGTGCTTCGTCCCTAAAAACACCGCGTACACCTTGCGTCAGAAGCCACTGCGTGGCAGGATATCTAAAGGCCTGACCACACGTGCGCATTGCAGCGTGTCAGCGCGTGTCTTTCTGACGCGGCGTCGCGCCCTCTCCTCATTGGAGAGAAAGGGCGCGCAGCTTCGCGTAGCCGGGCGCCCTCTCTCTCCATAGGGAGAGGGCGCGACGCCGCGTCAAAAAATCCACGCGCTGACACGCTGCAACGCGCACGTGTGGTCAGGCCTTTAGAGCGTCGGGTTCTGCGTTGTCGGCACTTGTAGCGCGATGCTCAAACACAAAGGCGTCACAACTGTGATAGTTGTTAGTTCACGCTTGTCCTGTGTATACGTGCGCATCCTTTTCGAGCGTCCTTCTTTGCGTTTCTGAGAGAAGCTGCAACTATCGAGCTGCTCGTCGATCTTCGTGTGACATTCCAATTTCCTGCTCTCGAATTCATTGCTTCACCCTTGCGGCGAAACTTTTTTTTTTTAAATTGGCGAAGAACCGATGGTCAAAAATATGCCGCGTTGAAAATAATGCATTCTCTTTTTTTATGTAGTCGTGCATGAGTGGTCATTACGCGATGGATCATATTGGGATCATTTGATGCACCGCGTTACGAGTAGGTGTTGTGTGCATGACCGAAAAAACTGCGACCAATCATAAACAGCTTACGACTAATGCGCCTGGAAACAACGCGGGGTAGTTTAACGTTATAATTACCCACATATTCTGAAAGAAAATGTGCTGTTACATCGTTTGTACAGGCGTGCAATGTTGCAAATACGAATACGATGAGTATAAAGAATGTACTACGCCTCTGATACTACAAATTCTTTTTACTATATATATATATATATATATATATATATATATATATATATATATATATATATATATATATATATATATATATATATATATATATATATATATATCCAACGGAGTGAGGAAGGTTCGGCCCCCCCACTCGCGAACGAGTTGGTACGCCACTGGACACTGGTGTCCGTGCCCCCCGATGCGCACAGTCAAGGCGACGGCTTCGAGGGTGTCACACAGAATATCCTCAATGTCCACCGCCGCGTGAGGGGATGTCGGCGCGCACATACACCGAAGCCCGCGATGTGCCGGGGGGGGGTGTAAGGGAGCGCTGCATCGTAGTGCGCGACACCCATCGAGTCTGCACTGCGTGGTGCTGTGATATCCGACGAAACCGGGCAGATTGAGTGTTCCGACGCGAGCATAGGTTTCCTGCAGCAGCAAGACGTCGTACTCGCGTCGGAGAAGTTGGATAGACAGCTCGGCGTGACGGCAGCGGAGAGAACGAACGTTCCATTGAAGAATCCGCGGCCGAAACACCTTACTGCTAGCCATGTTGGTGGAGGGCAGCGTGGGCGGCCAGGGCCGCGTTGCACAACTCAAACACAGGGCCGGCCTGCGGCAGTGTCCCGATGAGGGCCCGCACGGCAGCGACCAGGGCACCAATCACCATGTCCTTCTGAACCTCGCTATCGGGTGCCGAGGGTACGGTGGCAAGGGGCGAAACAACCGCGCTGAATAATCGGCCCGGTTGCACCACCGAGGAAATGGCAGTGGAAGGGGCTCGAGCCGGCGCGGCTTTTCCCCCGTCCTTAAGGATCCTCTCGGCCTCACGACGAGTCAGGGGCGGGTCTGCAGAGGCCATGGTTTCCAGCACCTTCCTCTCGTGTTGCCAGCGAGGGCATCGGGGTTCGGTGGCGGGATGGGGGCCGCCGCAGTGCAAGCACCTGGGGCCGGGTGCAGCGCAGTCCGCGCGGGCGTGGTCGCCACCACAGTGCGAACAGCGTGGGGAGCTGGTGCACGTCGCTTGATAGTGTCCGTAAGCACCACAGCTGACGCACTGGAGAGGGCGACGACGACGTGCACGGACAGGGCGAGTCTGCTTAAACAAGGCCACCTGAGCTGGCGGTGCGTTGCCCGCGAATTGGAGGAGAACACTGCGTCCGGCGCGGGCGCAAGAGAGGAGGGGAGCGGAGCTCTCAATGTTGTTTTTGAGGACCTCCTCATCAAAAGCAGCGTCAACCCCATGAAGGACGCCGGTACAAGTCCCCCCTGTTGGCGGTCTTGGCGTTGACAGCCACTTCCCCGATGCTTCCCACCGCCAGGAGAGTGGTGGTGTCGGCTCCGGGTGTGGTGTCGACCGCAACAACGTTGCCGCGGAAGTTTACGCGCACCCGCTTCGTGCCGGGCACCTTCGAGAGCTGGGCTGCAATTGCGTCTCGGCTGAGGGCGAGGAAGTTGTTTTTCCTGCCCTTGGGGCGGTAGAGGATGGTGGCAGAGGAGCCACGGGGCTCATTCGCGACCAGGTGTCCGATGATGTCGAGTTGGTGCTGGCGGCGACCTGGTTTCTGGCGCGGCGCTTTTTGGTTGCCTGCGGGAGCTGCGCTGGCTTGTTCTTTGCTTGAAAGGGCGGTTGTAGCTGTTGATGCCGGGCGCAGAAATCCGTTTTTGTAGCGCTGCTTTCGCTTGGATTCCTCGTAATCTGCTTCGGTAAAGGCATCCACCGACAGTGGACGCATGGGGCTGAAAGCAGAATGAGGAGGGGGCGTGGTGGTGGCGGAAGAGTTCGGAAGGGCTCCATCCGTAGCAGACGACGCGCCCGTGCACTCCTCCAAGCGGGAGAGTGGAGGGGACTGCCGTGGTTGTGGCGAGGAGGTAGGAGGTAAACAAACCGCTCCATCTCGCAGCGGAGAGGCCGCTGTCTCGGGCACGCGGGTTGCGTCACCGGAGGAACGTGGAGAGGGCTCGTGGGGAATGTGGTTACCCGCGTTGGACTGCAGGGGAGGCTCCCGTTTGCGCAACAGAGTCCAAAGTTGCCTTTCCAGAAGACGTCGCGCGCTCCTCCTCGCTTGGCAAAGTGGGAGGGACAGGCGTATCCGAGTGCCCGTCTCCAATGGCGTCTTGGTGACGCGCGGCGCGGCAGGGATGCGCAGGGAGGAGGCGAGGGGAAGAACTGGTTCCCGGCGGCGAGGAGTGAGCGCGCAGTCGCCTGTTAGGGAGGGGGTGTCTGCAGCAAACGACGCCTCTTGTGTAGCTCGTTGGGGGCCCGGTCTGTCAGCGCAGGTTCTGGTTTCGAAGCGGCCCCGAAATCTTGGAGAGGGAGACAGGGACGGGGAGGAGGAGGAAGGCGTGTTGTGCCCCCATGAGGAAGACGATATGGGAGAGGAGGAGTAGGTGCTGCTCTGTTCCTCGCTCTCTGCCGGTGTTGATGTAGCCGGTTCTTTGTCGTCCTGCCCCTCAGTTATGGTGGCTATCTCAGTCGTGCTTCCCTCCTCTTGTATGGGCACAAGATGGAGTATGGCAGGCTGGGGTGGTGCAGAAATGGCGGCGGCGGCCTCCTCGGTATCCTCGGTTGTGGCCGCGGCCGTTTGCTGCGTGTTCTTCGCGGTGTTGGCCTTGCCTTTGGGTGCCTGACGCCGGCGCGGTGTCGAGAGTTTCCTGGTACAACGTACTCGGGGCCGAGAAGTTGGGGTGCTAGAAGCGGAGTCCTTTTGTGGACGACTCGCAGCCGCCTTCAGTTTTTGTGCCCGGGTTCGTATCGTGGTCGCAGGCGGTTTTCGAGGCGCGCTGGGGCGGCTCGTTGCGGTGGCTCGCGCTTGCATGCGGGAGGTGATCTCGTCAGGGGGATCCTCAGGGATGGAGTCCGCCATTACAGGTGAAGGTGATGGGCCGCGTAGGGCGATGTCTTAAAAAAAAATAAAAAAAAAATAAAGAGATGAGAGGGCTCTACATTTCCTTGAGTCTTGATAGCCCTGAAAAGGGCTGCACACAAGGTGCGGCTCAAGAGGACGAGGAAGGAAAAATAAAAGGGCGCACGGGTGTGCGCAAAAAGCTATAAAATAAAACTGGAGATACGGAAAAGGGGAGACTTAATTCTCGCGGTGAAACGCGTGGAGCTTTCCCAAGACATATCACAACTACGCATATGAACACTGCGTGCGTGTTACTTTGCTTGAAATGAAATTTCTCTGAGCCCTACCTTCTATACTGGTCAACTTCGATCGGTTATTGCCGTGTTTGCGTCTAACTAAGCATAACCAATGTGTCGTAATAACTGGTGAGTTTGTGAATGTAGCCATGTGTGTCAATTCTATACCTCGCGACAACTTTCTGTGGCAGCACAGCCAAAGCTACGGAGCCGAATCACGCACTTTTTTTACTGCGCGTCTGCATGTAGCCCGCGAACGCTAACTTTCATATACTACGTAGCATAAAAGGAAACATTAAAACAAAAATGTAGTTATTATGCTCAAGATCGTTCGCATTGTTATCAAGAAAGCTTATTCCGTGTGGGAGTTTCGTTTTTTGCTGTTTCTAGTTTTCTGGTTTTCTGGTGTCATTTCACATTTTTCCTGCCGCAGTAAACAGCGATGGCGTCGTTCGGTTGCAGCAAGTTCACATCGGAGCTTGTGAGCGAGGATGAGTGCGCGTTCGCTAGGTGATCTGTATTCATCGAGCAGAAGGAAAAGAAGACAGCTGTGCGTCGTCAAATATTTTGTTCCCCGCACATGCTATCACGGAGAATTGTTGTGTGTGTGATACCGTCAGCGCAAGTTGGTCTCTCATCGCGATAGCCACCTTGAAAGTGACACCGGCGACCTGTCACTTCAGCAAGACCAGATGCTTGAAAGCAAAATTGCAATAAAAACTGTACGTAAAAAGCAATGACCCTTTTCATTAATTGCGTTCCATACGTGGTCGGTATTCCGGTTGCCTGGTATTGCTGCTACAATAACGGTAAAGATCGCGTACTTTAACATCGTACCCGTCAGCGTCTACGGCGGGAGCGGTTCTTTGCGCTTTGCGATGATGGCGATTTTGGAGGATAAAATCATCAGTGAAAAGCTTCGCCTGTGCAACAGGCGCGTTCATGTCTATTATGCGGCTAACGGCCAAAACAGCGTTCTTGAGCGACTAAGGAGTGCGTTTCACCCGCTTGGATTTACCACGGCCGTCCCAGTCGAAAATTCCAACAGCCTGACGGTCTAAGGGAATACGTAATTTGGGCCTGCATGTAACTGGTCTGATTGTAACTGGTCTGGATTGTAACTGGTCTGCTTGTATCTGGTCTGCATGTGACTGGTCCGCGTACTAGACTCGGCCAGGCCCCGCTCATTAAGCAGTTTTTATGCAAGCCTGTGCAAATTTAGCAGAAGTGACTGCCCAATGTCACCAGTTTCTGCGCTTTACGTGACCGCGCAAAGGTTGCATGAGAGTAAAAGAGCCGGAAATTTGCCTTTGCACGTTGCTGCAA